>OX453277.1:22833605-23053605 GCA_949710005.1 Ricordea florida | reverse complement strand
TATATGTTATAGATCTTTCGCTCGTACACTCTTGAGTGAAGCTGTAAAAATTATATCTCATTTTTCAACGTTCATGAAAGGTAGTCCGTCATTCCCGGGGTTTTATCTGGACACCGATATTTACAATGGAGATGCCGTTGTAGAATTGACAAATTTGTTGTAAACATTGACCAGCGTGTTTTATTTTATGGGGAAAGTGAAACGTGACACGACAGCACATTGAACCCAGCCGTGAATACTTGGCATCTTCCCTTCCTCTGACCCGTTTTGGAGGTTCAACATTTTATTTGAAAGCGTGAAGTTCACCAGAAATAGATAAGTTCCTTAAATTGGTGGGTATGTGCCGGTTTCGGTGTTGTCGCAAATAATGATTTTGAAATTCAATGAAGCTACATACCACCGGACTGTTTTTGCTCCAGTTGATTATATATCGGGTTTTGTAGTTTTGGTACAGTATAGAGGATCCAACGCTATAAATATAAATGAACACTTTATGAGAATGCTTCCCCCGATGTTTTCGATTTGATCGCTTTTAAGTCAAGTTAAGACGAAGTATCGTATTTTGACATGCGTAACCAGCTTGTTGTCTCGGATTCAAAATTATACATGTCACAGCGAGCAACACTCTTGCTTTCCAAACTTCACGCGTGGATCGACTCATGAACTCGATGGACGTGGTCTGCTAAGCGTGAACCAATTCTTAAAAATAAGCTCTACATTTCCAACAGAAAAGATGTGAATCCTTTCACCGAGGGAATCGCTAACACCGCAGACCTCAACGTTTAAAGAAAACACTCTCCAGCACGTAAACACATCCAGGAATAGCAAACATAGACACTAATAAAGTCATTTAGTGAATAAATCGAGTTAACAGCTCGAAAAGAGAGCAGCTCTGCACAAGAAAAACACTTATATTAGGCGAATGGAGTCCACATGAAACTTTTCACGTTCTCTTCACCGTCGTGCTCACTTCAATCAGGTTGTTATGGCGATGTTCACGCTGAGCCAATCACACTGCGGCGGCGTCTTTGCTAACCCTTATATAGGCAATATTGCGCAAGAATTGCAATTTCTCACGGAGAAAAAAAAAATATAGCGACCCCATTTTAATACTGGATTGCCATGCAACCCAGTAATAATTTCTCGCAAAATAAAAAGCCTCCGTTGAGTATCTTGGTCCGCCATATTGGATAGTTATTTAACCTTTGTAACATTTTCCGCTGACCGACATACACGGATGTATGAATTTAATGAATTTAATTCGGCAGAAATTCGACGTATGAATCAGCAGTCGAATTTCTGCCGCACTCAATTGAATTGAATTCGACACGGCAGAAGTGCGACGTATTAGAGTACAAACTAAACTAAACACTGTGAGATAATTTCAACGATAAAACAACAGATCGCTATAATACAAAAATATCATTTGTTGTTTATATCATGATTTCCATGTCAGTTCTTTTCTTTTGCAGTTTTAACATTCTTGTAGTGTTTGTTGTTCTTGTGTTTAAAGTAAGATGCACTGACTTGTTTTTCGTTTTTTGCAGTCCTTGTTGTCGCTTCATTCTCGTTGTTGTTGTTCATCTTTTTCTGTATTTTTTTGTTCGTTCAGTTTTCTTTGTGCTCTGTCAAGTCCTTCAGCAGAGTCTTGTATTGCTGGATGACCCTCTGGGAACAGAGTTGTTGTTATTTTCAATGCGCTTTTGTAAAAGTCAACAGCTTCCTCCATGTTCAACAACTTTTCACAAACAAGACCAAGATTATGAAGACACAGAGCGACTCTACCTTGGTCACCAGCATCATCATAGATACGAAGACTTTGTTCATACAAATCTCTTGCTTCATTGTAACGACAACAGTTCAAGTAAACTGAACCCAAACTATTTAAACAGTCTGATGTTAGTGGGTGACATGATCCATAAATGTCACTGAAGATATCACGAGCTTTGTTAAAAAGTTTCTCTGCCTCATTGAATTTACAAACGCAGTCATTAACTTGTCCCAAACTCACTAAACATCTCGCTACTCGTTCGCTGTTTTCTCCACAAACTTCACGGTAGATTGACATGGCGCGTTGAATAAAACTCTCAGCTTCTTTGTAGCGATGAAGACCTCTATTAACTATTCCCAAATTCATTAAACACGTTGCCACTGATTCATGTTTGTCTCCATTGACTGCGAGGTAAATTGAAAGAGCCTCCTGAGAGCAGCTTTCACTTTTGTACAACTGTTGGAAACCGAGGTGAATGCCCGCCAAACTGTTCAAACAGCGTGCCACGGCTGCATGTTGTTCACCATAAATGTTACGGAAGAGACTCAGTGATTTATAGTAGAACTCCATTGCAGCGTTAAATTCACTGAGCTCAGCCATAACATTTCCACTGAAGAACAACAGCCGTGCAGATAACTCGTCACTAACAGAGCTCTCCTCCTTGGAGCCGTTTTCTTCAATGAACTTATGAACCAACTCGTAGCATTCTTTAACCACAGCCATTTTTCTGTAGTCTAAGCAAGTATCTGCACAGGGAATAAAGGCGTCAAAAAAGAACCCAAGGTTCACAACTTTGTTGAGTTCAGCATAAAAATTTGTGTGAGCTGAATGAACTGAAGTGACGTACGAAAGAAAAGCACTTACATGTTCTACAAAAAGCTTTTTTCTACTACTCTTGTCGTTTTTCATTAATTTCACTGGCTCTAATGCTGCGGCAATCAGTTCAAAAGCTTTTGTTGAAGTAAAGTCAAAATCTTTCTCCCTTTTGATGACTCTGTGAAGAATCTGGTGAAATGACAAAGTGTCATCACATCTGTCAAACTGGAGAAGACAACAGTCGATAATTTTGGCGCGAATTTCTTGGTCGTCGCGGTCAGTGGTGCGCTTGCGGACAAATTCAACAACAACCTCCAGCGGGATTGGCGATGGTGCGCATACAGAAAGAAAGTGTAGTGAATGAAATAATACTTCTTCATTCTCTACAGCTCTTTCTACCGCCATTTTTACAGCTTTAAACATCGAATCTCTGTAAAAAGTTTCTTTTTCTTCCAACACATTTCCCATTTGTTCTTCCTTGCCTTCATTTAGTTTTTCCAAGTAGTCTTTCCAGCCAAATTGAGGGGATCCATGAGCTCTCACGTTGCAAAGATACAATCCGGCACATGCGATCGCAAGTGGCTGCCAGTCCAAAACTTGTGCAACCTTCTCTGAATTATCCGGATCAGCAGACTGCGTGATGTTATTCAGCAAGTTCACTGCATCGTCCGGTCGCATTCCTGAACTAAGTCGAAAGTCATGACATTTTGGGCCACAATTGGGAATGCCTCTGTAGTCCTGGGTTGTGACAATGATGTTCCCACCATTAACGACGCCATCTTGAATACAATCGCTAGTGGGCCAGTACTCACGCACCTCTGCTAAATCAACAACATTGTCTACAATAATCAGCCAGGATGGGAAATCTTTCAGTCTTGGAGCTGTCAGACACTTGAACTCTTTCAGTTTCTGCTGTGGAGTAAGATCACGAGATCCAGTAATTTTGCTGACAGCATACTCAGTACATCCCAGATCGCGACTTAACTTGTCGTACGAGTAGGCCATCTGTTCGAGATTCGCACCATTTAGAGTTGCCACAAAAAATGGCTCTTCCTTGCAACTGGCCGGCTTGTAAAAATCTTCTACGATCTGTCTGGCTAGTTGACTCTTTCCACAGCCTGGATTACCAGAAAGGTACACTGTATTGTCACCACAGGTTTGGGAAAGTTCTTCGAACTTCTTGATAACGTCTGACACCTCGTGCACGCGTCTTTTAATCACATGGAAAGGTTTTGGGGGGAGGCTGCCCACAAACGATTTCGGTGTGTACATCAGCTGTTCTTCGAGGGCTTCGCATTTTTCTTCAAGGACAGCAGCACGACGTTTTTCTTCCTGCAATTTGTCCCTTGCGTCTCTCAACTCTTCTGTAGGGAATTCTTTCTGACTGGCTAGAGCTTTGATGTCATCTGTACGGAGGTTTAGCCCTGCGAACATCACTTCTACATCCTTAACCATGTCTTGAAATTGAGAATCGGAAATTTTTTCTTCCGGCATGGCGTGGAATACTTCATTACGAAATTCACGAAGTCCGTCCACATGATTGAATGTTGTACTGCTAAGATGCCCTCCAATACTGTTAGAGTACAGTATGGCAGAGAACAAAACAGTACAGTCCCATTCTTTAGTCATGTCACCCCTCTTGATAATATCGAGTATTCTTTTCTTTACTTGACTTTTTGGTCTTTCCTGGTTCCAGAAGTCCTGACCATTCTTTGGCTGGTCTTGCCATTCTCCCAATGAAGCTTTGTATCTCGTGTTCCATTCTGTTTTAAATACGGATCGAACTCCATTTGTGATGATATTTCTTACGAGAAAACACACTCGAAAGTAATTAAGTTGATCACTTGAGTATTCCATTTCGGTCTTATTCACTTTTACTCCCGCGTTGAGGAAATATCTAGATAAATATAAAAGAAATGAAATTCTCATTCCATGATACTTCTTAAAGCAAACTACCATGATTTAAGAATAGAACAATTAGTAAAATATTCCAAACATCGTTTAGCTACTTTTTTCAAAGGACTGTCCTATGTGAGGCGTCCTTTCGCCCTTGCAAATCGCACTGAATTTTGCCTGCCATGCTGCTTCTCGCCCGTTCCATCAAATCTTATCGGTAAGGACGGGCCGACACGACTATTTCAAATCGATAAAACATCGAGTACGATACTCGCGTTATTCTCCAATATCGTTATCGACTGTGACGTCACCAAGTTAAATCAAATTAAATCAAATAAGTTACGTGATCTATTTGACAAAACAATACTCGTTGTCAATAATGATTGTCGTTTAATACTCTATAGTTGCATCGAAATTTCAACTTATAAGATGACAAAAACATCAGAACTCTACACAAGAGTTCACTCATTACCAGGTCTCGATCCCAGAGAGTTTTCGGCTCCTTGTGAGCGGTTGGATGTAAAAATTACAATTTCCAAGAAAAGAAGAAGAGGCAAATGCAACTTATAAAAAGAATATTGTCACTGTTTAATTACATTGTTTAAAACCAATGTTGTGATTGGTTGATTTAAACCACAGCTTTGAATGTAATTGGTTGATTCAATCTACAACTTCGAATGTGGTTGGCTTATTGCACTGTCAGAAAACAAACTGTCCGATAACAATTGGCAAGTGAATTAGTGAAAACTAGGAATTTTTTAAACCAATCACAATCGGGGAAATTTTAATTTTTATGATTTAGCGCGGTATTGAAATCATCCATACTTTTCCCCGGTATCGATATTTTCCGATCTGGTCTCGATATCGCTGGTATCGAATATTTGGTATTGGTATCGGCCCATCCTTACTTATCGGTTTCGTTAATTGTCATCATCATCATCATCATCATCATCATCATCATGACTTCATTTAAGTGTCAAAATATAGTATTTAGCCGAGGGAAAAAACCTTGACTAATTGGGAACACTGAAATAGAACTAATTCTTAGATAACAATTATACAATATATAGTAATTAAAAGATATGGTTGTTTACAATAAGATGATACAATTATTCACAGTAACTACATGTAGAATGTTCAATAAACGATAAAACAATTGGGTCAGCTTGTGTGTCAAAAGTTACATAATACGCAATTCTCACAACCAGACTTTAACTTAAGTATTAGGGAAATGCCGATTCATGGACAAAATTATTAAACCAGGATAAATCATTTTTCACTACTAAGCGAAATCCAGAGAAACCTGCTAGCACTTTAATAAAATGTAATTCAGCTAATCCAACACCAAAGCCTAATCCAACTAATCCAGCATGAGAATCTAATCCACCTAATCCAGCATCAGAATTTAATCCACCTAATCCAGCATAAGAATCTAATCCATGTAATCCAACATAAAAATCTAATCCATGTAATCCAACATAAGAATCTAATCCACCTAATCCAGCATTAGAATCTAATCCAACTAATCCAGCATCAGAATCTAATCCAACTAATCCAGCATTAGAATCTAATCCACCTAATCTAGCATAAGAATCTAATCCACCTAATCCAGCATCAGAATCTAATCCACCTAATCCAGCATCAGAATCTAATCCACCTAATCCAGCATAAGAATCTAATCCACCTAATCCAGCATAAGAATCTAATCCACCTAATCCAGCATGAGAATCTAGTCCACCTAATCCAGCATTAGAATCTAATCCACCTAATCCAGCATAAGAATCTAATCCATGTAATCCAACATAAGAATCTAATCCACCTAATCCAGCATAAGAATCTAATCCAACTAATCCAGCATAAGAATCTAATCCACCTAATCCAGCATAAGAATCTAATCCATGTAATCCAACATAAGAATCTAATCCACCTAATCCAGCATAAGAATCTAATCCAACTAATCCAGCATAAGAATCTAATCCACCTAATCCAGCATTAGAATCTAATCCACCTAATCCAACATAAGAATCTAATCCACTTAATCCAGCATAAGAATCTAATCCAGAAAAAATGGGTAGGGGTGTGCGGCCCGCTTCCCAAAACCCTTACCCTATTAATATGACCAAAATCTGCGATTTTCCCTATCCTGTTTATGACCTGAACAAAAATTGAATACCCAATTTATATTTATTTAGACTCTTAGATTATTACCCTGTTTCAGACCTGCCTTGCAATAATTTCCCCAGTTCAGACCAATGCTGGTTTTATCTAGCCTGCGTTAGGCTTAGCCACAAGTTGCTCGGCAACGTTTCGGCAACTTTCGAGATTTTCGGCAACTTTTTAGAATTTTGGCAACTTTTAGAATTTTCGGCACCTTTGGGCTCTTTGAGGTTCTTTGAAGCCACTTTCTTCACGTTTTGAGCCACATTGGTCAGTTTTTGATAGAAATTTATTCAATTTATTCTAAAATACAATAATTAGGGCCTAAGGCCCCCCCCCATGGGTTGATTTTTGTGATATCACAAGGTCAGCGGTATCACGTTGCACGTTTTTCAAGATGGCGGACAATTACAGTGATTCCAATTCAGAGGCTCTGCCAGGGGTTTTGGGAAACAAGGGAACATTGGCAAAATATCGAAGGGAACAAGGGAACATTAGCCCATTTTTGGGAACAGGGGAACAAAATTCGAAAAATTACAGTACGAAAACATTCTGAAAATGTGTGGGAACACATTCTGAAAATGTGTGAGAACATGGGAACATAGGGCAATTTTGGAAGGGAACAAGGGAACAAGGACTCCCCCTGGGAGACCCTCAATTCAGATGAATCTGCAGATGAGGTCCCAGGTAATCCGATTGCGGAAGCCAAAAGACTGGGGGCCAATCTTCGTACTGAAATGGAAAGAACCTCTGATATTATCATTGGACTTTGACAAATAAAGTTTTGATAAGAAGCAATGTGCGAATTTTTAATCTTGAACACCCAAAAAAGGTACGAAAAGCAGAAAAATTTTGGCAACTTTTCGGCAACTTTTTGGAAATTCAGCAACATTTCGGCAACTTTTTGGCAACTTTTAGACACCTTCGTCTAAAAAAACCGAATTGAAGACTAGAGTGCAAAAATCAATACCCTATTTATGACCAAAATGGCGGCAAAACGGCTAAAAACGATATCCGATTTATGACCAAAAGGGCTCAAAAACCTCACCCTTAGGGGCCGTACATACCTACATAGCTCATATAAGGAAGTATCCCCTGGGGTCTGTCGCCATCTTTAAAGTGTCTTGTTGGTTTTAAGCTGGCAAATGTTACTATTTGTGCTACTTATATGGTTCTCTTGGCTGGAGATATACATCACAATCCGAGACCAGTGAAAGATCCCTGTTTTATTTGCGCGGAGGGTTGTCGCAAGAATCCGAAAGCAATTCAGTGTGATATCAGAGTGTGTTCAGTAGTTTTACGCGTCGGAGTATGACCAGCTTTGCGATTCAACCAAAGCTTGGCAATGTATGAAATGTCTGTTTCCTGGTTTTGATACACCAATTCGTTGCTCTCAAAAAATATCTACAACCGACGAGGCGAAGGAAAACGAAGTACCAGAAAGTATGGTTTTAAAACCTAATTTAAAAAAGAGATGGATGAAATTTGCTCATGTCAATATTGTAACCTTGCCCGGCCATAGTGCAGATGTTGACGTTTCATTGGAGAAGGCGAATTTGGATCTGTTTGGAGTGACAGAATCGCGTTTAGAAAGCACTATATCTGACTGTCAAATACGCCCTGATGGCTATTCTTGTTACAGGAAAGACAGAAATCGTACGTGCATTATTTGTTAAAAGCAAATTGCCTGTCAAATAAAGAAATGATTTAAAATCTGACTTGTTGAAAATGATGTGCGTTGAGATCTGTCCCAGCAAAGCTAAGAATACAATATGTGCCATAATGTATAAGCACCCGTGTATGAATTCAAATAAATTTATTCTGGAATCCTTTGAAAATATAAATGATGCCGTGGCTATCTGGAATGAACTTTTTATTGATGCGGCCAATCCACATGCACCATTAAAGAAAATTAAAATGAAAGGTCCGTCTAGGCCGTGGACTTAAGAAACTAAGAAAGCAAATAGCTGAAAGGGATTATGCTAAAAGGACTGTAAAGAAATCCGGCACTCAGGAACAATGGAACAATTATCGTAGACTGAGAAACCTAACAAACAGGAAGTTAAAATCGGCTGATGCACTGCATTACGAAAACAAAATAGAATCAGCTAAGGATTTAAAGGAACGGTGGCACTCATTAAATACAGAAAAATTGGCTCTAAGAAATCTGGGGCTTCTCCTTTACAAGTACAAGACGGGAAACGCCTTCATTTACAACCAAAGGAAGTGGCGACGAAGTACAATAGGTTCTTTGCAATCGTTGGTGCTAAAATCGCACAATGCCTAGACCCAGTACCTACAGATGCTTGGAAAAAATACGAGCCCGAGAAGCATTGCTTTGACATAGAACTCTGGGATCTGCAACTGGTTGGCCATAAGGCTGTGGAGAAGATTTTATGCTCATTGAGAATAAATAAACCTGGTGGTTTCGATAAAATCCCTACGAGACTGCTGAGAGATGCTGCTGAGGAGTTGACTCCGTCAATTACCTATTTGGTTAATTAATCGATTACAGATGGGACGGTCCCAGCATTGTGGAAAATGGCGCGGGTTACCCCTTTATACAAGGACAATGATAAACTTTAAATTCAGAACTAACGCCCTTTGTATATTATATATAATTAAATGTATATACTATACATGGGTGTAGTGACGGGAAAGCCTTGACTCAAATCACCCGACAAAGAATACTCGACAATTACCATTTCGGAAAGGGAGAAAACACACGATGTTCTCGGTTCTAATTTATTAGTTGGTTGAACGGCCTAAAACCCTCTCTCACTCTCTACAGTGAAGTTTAGTTTTCTAA
This sequence comes from Ricordea florida, assembly GCA_949710005.1. Taxonomy (NCBI): domain Eukaryota; kingdom Metazoa; phylum Cnidaria; class Anthozoa; order Corallimorpharia; family Ricordeidae; genus Ricordea; species Ricordea florida. The sequence continues at coordinate 23,044,156 of OX453277.1, read as the reverse complement.
AGATATATAATACCGCACATACATTGTTTAGGAAACCTGTCAATACGCCCTATAGTGGAATGTTCAATTTAGGTCACGAGATTCTCTTCTTTAAGTTTGCTTGTCTCACTAATGGAGTTCTTGACAGATTCAATAACACTAACTTAAAATGCGATAATAACAGTTTCCGACAACCATCAGGAAATGGCACAGACGGAAATATAACGGAGGATGTCCGTGTTTATAGCTTTGGTTTTGTCAACAAAGTTGTCATGCAATATGGACAGAATAATATGTCCACAGAAAACTGCCGCGCGGGTCAAACTATCAGTAAATATAACCCGTGAATAAAATATTTTTGTTGCGTTCAGCACGACCGTTCTATTTATTTGATTCGAAGCGCTTACAAGTATTCATAGACCTTTCAAAACCGGAATTCAAACAACAAATAAGGCGCGAGCCTTCAAACCCAGCTAACCCCTCATAGCCTGCAAAGCAGGCGTATTTTGGAGCGCGATCCATAAATTGTTTTCAGGAATAACCTTGTCCTGCCATCTTGGACGTTGCAACTACCAGAGAGTTGGGACGAGTCAAAAACTGATTTTAAGGGAGAGGCTGATGGGTTTAAAATAGGAGTTTGTGCGGGAGTAGTATGTTAGAGGAAAAATAATCCTATTTTCTGATAATTTCTGATAATTTCTGTTTAATTTATACGGGATTTTTTTAATCAAGAATTAACCAAGGATTTATAAGGGATTTTTATCAAGATTAAAAAAATGAATTCAAAAAAAAAAGATTTTTAATATATCATGTTATATCTTTAAATATCAAAATCGATTTTTTTATCAAAGATTTAACAAAGGATTTATCGGGGATTTTTGTTCTGGTTTTTAAAAAAATTTATAAAGTTATCAGATATTTATCAGGAAATTATCAGAAAATTTAACAGAGAATTATAAATTTCGGAATTGAATAATGATTTAAAGAAATGGCCAAATGTAAAAAAATGGAACAGTTAACAGTAAAACAATTGAAAACCGCGGCTAAGGAAAAAGGTGTTAAAAGATATTCCCAAATGATTAAAACAGAACTGATTGAAGCCATTTCACAAACACAAGTAATAAAAACAGATACCCATATAACTCACAAAAAACCTATCAATCCAGTATTGAAAAAACTAACTGTAGAACATATGAGAGCTATAGCTAAAGAGAAGGGTATTAAAAAATATTATTGGATGACTAGACGAGAATTACTTGAAGAGTTGGGTGATAAAGATATAGACTCGCCCAAATTATTGAATATTATTGTAAAAATAACACCAACAACAAAAAAGTATGAATGTATTCATGGCAATTTTAAATATCAATGTAAAGAGTGTCACGGATCACAAATATGCAACCATAATCAAATAAAATCATGTTGTAAAGAATGTAACGGTGGTAGTATTTGTGAACATAAACGTAATAGATATATTTGTAAAGATTGTAAAGGTAAAGGGATATGTATTCATGGAAAACAAAGATGGTTTTGTAAGTTATGCGGAGGAACACAAATATGTAAGCACAAAAAACAGAAAGCATATTGTAAAGAATGTTGTTAAACAAAAGAGAAAGAATAATGTTATATAACCCAATCAAGCGTTACATAACAAAAAAAATGATTAAAAAAAAATAAATATAAAGTAATAAAGATGGATATTAAATATATGTATAATCTTAATAATGATAGAACGATTGGGTTTGAATATTTTAATAAGAAAAAACTTCGTGTTCATGATTTTATGAAGTCAATAAAGACAGATTTGTTACACAATATCTCAAAAAAATCTTGGTTTTATTGATGAAGATGATGAAGAGATTGAATTTGAAATTTGGTATACTAATAAGAATGGGGATAAGCGTTATTTTGATTTTTCTGATAATATAAAAATTTTGATATGGATTATATATGCACTGAAGATTCTGTTAGAGATTTAATAGATCTTGTTATGGAAGATTATTATGATGGTGATGATGATGTTGTTGATGATGATGATGATGTTGATTATTATTATGATGAAGATGTTGATGATGATGATGATGATGAAGATGCTTTAAATATTGATAATTTTATTATTGATTCATTTTATGTTATAATAAATACAGATCCTTATAAGATATCACATAAACGTAATTTCTATAAAGATTTGTATGATGATCTAATGCCTATAGCATGGCATCCGTCTAGACTTTTAGATTGGTGTACTGATATCGAGGAGTTAAAGTTTTTGAAAGAGTTATGGGGAGAAAATTAAGTTATATAACGCAAGTAAGTGTTACATAACAAAAAATTATCTAAATCTTAAACTAAAAGTTATGGGAGAACCCTTCAGATCAAGTTTTTTCCATTCAATGTCTAAGATGCTTAAATCGAAGTGGTTTATGACGCTCTCATATTTTTGAACTGAAATTGTTGGATAATCCTGTGAGGGTATGTTAGCAAGAAGGTGTGATGGTGAGAGTTTTACAACTTCTCCATATTTGGTGTTATTCATATATGATGACTTATTATCCACTATACTACACATAAGTCTCACTGGTTCCTTAATCTGTATATTTATGGGGTATAATTTATCGGGATTTATAATTTCAGGCACCCCTAAACCAATTTGTAACCCTCTAGTAAGTTTAATGTTGAATTTCTTATTTGAATATAGATAGTCAACAGTATCAGTCTCAATTATTGTTATCTTTGCCCTATCAGTATCATTAAGAAAGATCGATTGAATATTACGCAGCGAATATGCACCCGGTTGAATTATTATTATGGGCTGATTTTTATCATTAAACAATATCTGTTGATCCTTGAAATTAACCAATCTTTTGGTTTTTATATTACAATCTAGGAGTTGTATCTCCCGAAGATTTTTCAGCGGAGGGTCAAAATACACCCTTGTTTCAGACTCATACATGGTAATACTCAACATTTTGTTTTGATTACACCATATTCATCTTTAAATTTCTATAATCAAAACCTTAACAAAATTTGCATTGACGTAATCACATTCCTGAGCGACGTTAGAAACCAACCTTTTTAAAGTAAACATAAAATCTACTTTACATTTTGCTTGTTGCTATGTCGTAAAAGTATGCAATCTAAATTTACAAACAATGATAATCACGTGAAATGGTCATGAACTAGCGAAATAGATACCACCCTAATCCACCAGCGACAACCATAAATGCTAATATATTCTTTTCATGCTGCGTTGAGTCAATATTATTTTCATGTTTCGTTGTGTCTGTTTGCGTTGAGTCTGTTTTCATTAGTGGTTTTGGTTTCGTTTCAGTTCTATGTGGTAGCTTTACCTTTGAAGATCCTAAGTTATGATTTATTCCAACCTGTTTTGCTTCAGTGTTTAGGGAATTATTCACTCCAAAATTCATATCATTACTCGCTTTCATAAGTTTGTTATTAAAACCAGTCACGCTTTCAGTGTTGATTATCATATTACTAGGCATTAACCATACACCAGGAGCAATAGCTAAATCAAGCCGTAATTTCGCTTCCTGTACAGCTAATTGATACCTTTGGATAGAACTAGAAATGTCATTCTCGATCACACTACTTTCAAATAAAGCTAAGAATTCTTGTTGAGCCTCTACCGCACCACCACCATTACCATAAATAGAGTTTCTAGTGTTGACTTGCGCCCCCAATACACAGTAAACAAAAGCTTCAGCAGATCGATTCAATCTACCAAGTCCAGCTTTAGTGAGTCCATGACCACTTGTTGGGATAAACCAAGCATATTTGAAATCAGCAAAGTCATCATTACGGATAAATGAGATTAGGTCTCCCTTTTCCTTCTTACCTCCTTCATCAGCAAATTTACCACCTTCACCAGGCCATTGATCAGCTTCAACATCGTAATTTCTTACTATATGTATATTTTGATATCCACCACCTCTTCCATTATATCCAGAACCATAACCAAGGAATATATCTCCCAACCCACCATTTCGACCACCTTTCCATCTAAAGTCAGAATTATTACTAACCCCAAATTCAGCGCACAATCGTTGATATGCTACTTTACTATAGGGATTATTATTTATCACAAAAGGTTGCTCATCAGGTAAGGGAAGGTTTAATTCATATAATATCCGCCTTATTGTAAAGTAAACATGAAACTTAATAAAGCTACTCACTACTTTAGGATAATTTAGACTTTCAAAAGGACTTATCCCACAACCAGATGTCGCACACCATACTGCAAAGTTAAGTTGTTGTGGCCAATAATTCATATCTGACGCGTTTAACCATTTTCTACTTTGCTTTCCAAATTTGAAAGTCACAACTTGATTGGTAAAAACATCACGCATCTTTGCTGTGAATTTCTTAGTATTAGACACATATATATCCAGTGAGGTCAGCATTTTTGTTATGTTACTTGTAAAGTCATCAAAGTTAATCGCTGGTATAGGATAGCTTCGATTGGTTATATTTAAACTTTTGGGGAATGAGCTCAATTCATCACCATCCAATCCTAAATCTTTCCATAAAAGTCTTTTCATACGGGGTGGCAGGTTATCAGTCCAAGTCTTTCCTGTGGGGTCATCATAAGACATGATTGTTGTACCATTCACTTTCCATTTAATATAACCTCCATATTGATCATCCACAAATATAAATTGGTCACGATCACCCTTTGGATACTTATTTCTGAAATCATTGAGTAACATTTTATTCTTTATGTTTAGAATAAGATGCATATGCTTTTAAATCAATACCGTTCTTTTCTAATACCAGCAAAACAATTACATCCCACAGGAGTTCTCTCAAATGACATTTTCAACGTACGGGAGCTGTTAACTCCTTTAATATTTCCGCTCGAACCTCCGTTCTTATCTGATTCATATTTAAGTTTTTTTCTGTATCTTTCCCCGTTTTTTGACGGATTTCGAGTTTTAGTTTTTCAAACTTGTCCACCTCTGATAAAATTAGAGAAAATTCTTGGTCAGAGATAGCGTTATCTTTCAATGCCTTTGAAACCAAGTCGTGAATGGTATTTACTTTTGCTTTTGCTAGAGAAACTGTCTGTTCATGTTTACTAACTTTATAGGAAAGTCGTTTAGAAGCCGCACCGAAGCCAACCGATATCCCCCCACAAATACCTCCCACCGCGCCTAATGGGATACCAACAACAGCACCAAAACCAGTAAGCGAGGTTCCAAGTCCACTTGCAGATAAAATAACTGAAAACACCCCACTACCAACACTTATTTATGTAAATATACCCCTCGCTCTATTGTATTTTTTCCTAACATCCTCGTAATGTTTAATTTCCTTCTCAAGATTATGTAGTACTTCGCATGACTTTTGTAGTCTGAAATTATTTGGATCTCCATTAATAGGTAATTGTGGATAAATTCTATTGTAGTCATCCATATTGTATTTTACTGATCAACAAGAAATCTTTAAATGAATTCGGAAAGGTTTGTTATCGTCTCTTCTTTTTAAACTGTTCTACAAAATATAGAACTACAGCCATTATCAAAAGCCAAGCGTTCTTACCTAAAAATCCAATAACCTCACCCGCTGTTTTGAACAGAAAGCTCACGATAGCCCCAACCATTCCAGGTAATATTTCACCGAGTTTCTTACCAATCGTTTTCAACCCATTACCAACACCTTTACCCCATGTGGTTAGGCCTTTAGAAAGATTAGAAACGATAACACCAATGACTACACCTACTGCACTCATAACAGCAAAGACTGTAAAACCATACTTTTTGAATATGTACTTTATCTTATTCCGTAATGACATTTGTTCCCAGGTTCTCTCTTTCTCTCGCCTAAGTTGCTCAACCAAATCTCTTTTTTCTTCAATATGATTGTCAAAAGTTTCTCTCTGATTTTCAGGTACATTATCACGTCTAGTTTCCAAGTCTTTTAATTCCTTTTGTGTTTTTGAAAAATCTTCTTCTTGTTTCCTAAACTTATCTTCAGCAGTAGGACCCAGCTCTTTTTTAATTGTTTTAGGTACTTCTTTATTCAAATCACCATTCTTATCGAATAATAGATGCCATTTATATTCTTTTGGCTTTACACCTGGGATTTTACTAACGATTTTGCCGGGGATTTTAACTTTTATTATTCCAAAATCATCATCTTCAAAAAGAAAATTAGGTTTAGCATCTGGGAATTTTTCTAAAATCTCATTCCAGACTTCATCTTTTTTCTTAGATTTCATCTCTATAATTTCAGTTGATAATTTAGGTCTAGCACCCTCCGCCTCATAATTTCTACCACCCCTAGTCGTAGATGTTTCTCTGACTTTTTTTGGTGAGGGTAGTCTACCAAGTAATAGGTCTTTTTCATCAAAATCATCAGGATCTTCTTGTTTGTTTTCTCCCCCCAACCCGAAAGGATCGTTATCTTCTTCAGGATAAGCAGTTGCCATATTTTGATTTTTTACTCATCAGTAAGAAATCTTTAAACTGATCACCCAATTAATTAAAATAATTTACTAACCATGTAACCCAATGCTAACATACCACCACCTACATATACCATTTCACCCACCTTTTGATTGTCACTAGGTCTATAATAATCAGAGAATTTTGGCTCATGCATTTGACTATACAATTTCAAAGCTTCATCGGTATTAGAAATATTTTTTGAAGCCTGATATTTAGCATCCTTCTGTTGAGAGTTCCAATCAATGAGATTCTGTCTTTTTTCCTGATATGTAGCATAATCCTTTTGATATTTTTCTAATGCCTTATCATGCCGTATTCGTTCTGCATCTGTTTTATCCCCTGAGAGACATTTTGCAAGATATGATCCGCCGACAAAGGTAGTAGCATTCAATATAGCTCCACCAAACATCATTGCTATTGCTGCCATATTTTTAATTTGGTAAAATCTTTTGATCCTCTAAATATGTTTTTAGATAGATACTACCGGACAGGACAGCTACCCATTTAGCATAGTTTGTAATACTTGAGGATGGGTCGTTCATAAATGATTCTCTAATAGCCTTTTTAGCTACATATCCAACTCCAGCGGCCAATCCGATAAGGACTGCTGAATCAGTAACAGTTTTCACAAGTTTGTTTTCAGTTGACATAATTTTTTACTAAACAGTAAGAAATCTTTAAACTACTTTCCTTATAACATTCCTATTTTAGGGGTTTGTAGGGTGGTGGTATGTGAGGGTTGTGGTGCAGGAATATTTGATGGTGAAACTTTAGTCGGAACTGTTCTGTTTTTATAATATCTCATAAACATATCAAATGCTGTAAACCCTATTCCGACAATGGATAAAACAGTAGTAAAAGATAGCTCTGGAAGCCATGCTTTAGGTTCACTCTCTGTATTTTTATTTTCCTTTTCTTCTTCTTCATTTTTAGTTTCTTCTTCACGTTTCATTTCCCTAGCTAACGCTTCTTTTGCTTTTTTATTATATTCTGCTAGTTTCTTACCAGCTGCAACCTTTTTAGGATCTTTCTCTTTAACAGCTTTCTTATTTTTAGTAGAAGGTGGATCTATTGTAATTTGTTCAACAGATTCTTCTAACATGATTTTTTACTAAACAGTAAGAAATCTTTAAATCATATCATACTAAATTACATTATAAGTTTTTTCTTTTAGCATCTCAACTTCTTTTTCAATTTCTTTAATTTTTTGGTTTTTATGATCTATTATCCTTATAACATCTCCAATCAGTTTAAAAGCTTTCTTTTTACTTTTAATTTCTATAATTTTTTGTTTAACAACTTCTTCTGGCATTATTATTTTATTTCACAAAGTAAAGAATCTTTAAATCAGTTGTGCTCAGTGCCCTGCTCAGTTTTGTTGGAATCATCTATATTTGGTCTTGAAACTTCTTGAATTTTGTTGATTTTAATGTGTTTAGCAACCTGGAATAGTCCGCTAGCAAGTGCTACCAATCTTCCACCTTTTAATGCTAAGAGACCTACAAAGTTTGTCAGTTCACGATTAACCAACTCATCATTCTTCAAATCTTTACAAAGCGCATCAATGTCATCTACAGGAATCATGTAAGAAATGACTTGAGAAACTAATTGAAGAGATGAATCTACTAATCCACCACTAATTTTCTTACCTAATACTGCCTGATATCTATTATAATATTTTTCAATGTCTTTTACTGATAGTTTCTTGATATCACCTAGACTCATATCAACACCTAAATATTCCTTTGTAGTTCCAAGAGATGCGAGAATGGCTAGTGATTCTTGTTTTATTTCAATATCATCATTATATTTTACCTCAGTCTTTCCTCCGGTTTTTTCTTCTTCTATATAATCTTCAACTTCTGTCATATTTTAATTTTGTAATAAAACATAGATTCTTTTAAATCACCGTAGGAATCTCTAAATAACATTGGAATGGATAACGTAAACACAAACAAAGTCTAGAATATTTTTCAGTTTTCAGGAGTTGTATAAATTTTTTACTAGTTTCAGAGTCTAAATCACCTCCATAATCTTCGAAAAGCATCTTCATACCTTTCTGTGATGGATTATGAAATGTAACAACACAAGCTACATTTTCACGGAATGGTTTTGCTATCGATGTTAATTGCTGAGTGAGAACCCAAACTGATAAACCATGATGTCTTCCAGAGAATGCTAAATCTATAAACTTGTTAGATCGTTTCTTCAGATCATTCGAAACAGCACAATCGTCTAAAATTATTAATGTATTTGTTCCAGAGAATAAAGTTTGACAATCAGTTAATAACTCATTAATCCCATCAACGTTACTAGCATCTGGTGACAATACATAGAAATGTTTATCTTTGTTAGCAAAATTATGATAGGTTTTATTTTTAGAAAAAGTCGGACATATTAGAACAATGTATTCAAAAACTTTTCGAAATGGTCCTCGGAGCTGATCAATGATGTACTTTGTCTTTCCACAATTTGTTGGTCCAGTTATAATACAATGAAAAGGAATTTTATCTCGTAATTCTTCCATCTTTTTAACTAATACATGATTGATCTTAAGTTTGAATTCATGATTTCCATTAACGCATCAGCTACCACAAACATGTAACAGGTCATAATACCAGATCCACTAAGATTTCTTTTAATTTCTATTTTTACACCATCTTGTGCATTGTTTAAGGCTAGACCTCCTCCATGAATACCATTATCTGGGTGAGTTCTCAAATCAATCCACAGAGCAAACTTATTACCATAAAAATCCTTTTCCTTTACACCATCTCTTCCAAAACGTTTCTTTACTGACTCCCATAGGTCTGACGGTACCATTCCCTTAGAGTAGAAACGGTTTGGTATACCATTAACATCGATATTGATTGAGGTGATACCTGGATTGAAAAAATTCTCAGAGTCTCGTGCTCCTCCTCCGTATGGTATTGTAAACAAACATAATATCCCTGTAATTGATCTTCTAGGTAGATTAATATGCTGGTTTATAACACTGTCAGAAGGTCTAGATATGGTGAAAGTTTTGTGTAGAGTGACATTCTCGTAAAAGAATCCTTTACCAACCTGATAAGCTGCCTGCGCCTCACGAGCTAAGTATTCACTTGATATGCAAGAATATTCCAACTCAAGGTTTGTGATTTTGTAAGTTGGTTGCTTGGTCGTATCAGAATAAACAACAATATCGTTAACTGGAGCTAGTGTAATCTCAAATATTAATTGATGATCTAATGCCTTTGGGTAGAAAACCCCGTGATCATTTAGAATAGGATGGTTTAGTGGGATATGATACTTGGTGTTGTGTACTACTGCAAGAGCTACTTCCTTTGCATCTGTGTCTACCTTATCACCCGCATTTGTCCTAAGCTTTCTCATGTTTTCAGAAGAAATACCTTGTTTTAATCTATCCTCACGATCTTCATCTTTTAAGAATAAGTCATGGTAGGTTTGAAATAGATCGTATCTTTGGGTATCCTGTAGTGTTTCACCACTAAAAAGAACCCTGAGCCTGGATACAAGGTTACTACCTACATTATTCACGAGGGTGTTATCTTCATGACCATCAACAGTCAGGTTAAATACTAGAGATACACTTCCTGGTACAATAACTAAATTCTCGGTAAGTTTTGGAATATTTATATATAACGTTTCTCCAGTACTAGCTGATGATGGATTTAGTGTAATTCTATTCAATATTGATTCCGCTTTCAAACCGAGTGGGTCTCTTGGAATCCTGTTTGGATTAATTTCTTCGGATACGGTTGTCATATTTAATTTATAAGATACACATAATAATCTTTAAATGAGTTACTTATCGAAAATATATTATTCAACTTTTGGTTATTGGAAAGGATATTCTGCAATTCCTAAATTAGCTGAGAAAGCAAAAGTAAGTGAAGATGTGGCTAAAAGATGGCTTGAAAAACAGGCAATTTGGCAAATCTATCTATCAGCTCCAAAATATATACCTAGACCTCACTGGACTGTGGATAATCCTAATCAGATTCATCAAGCAGATTTATTATTTTTACCCCATGATAGAGTTGGAAGAAAAACTTATCGATATGCTCTGGTTGTGGTTGATGTGGCTAGTCGATACAAAGATGCTGAACCATTAACCTCAAAAGAAACTCATGAGATATCCAAAGCTTTTACAAAAATATATTCCAGAAAGTTAAAATATCCTAAAACATTAATGGTTGATCCTGGAAAAGAATTTATGGGTGATGTTACAAAACTTATGAATATACATAATGTAAACATTCAAAGAAGTGAAGCTGGAAACCATAGAGCTCAAGCATTTGTCGAAAGAGCAAATAGAACATTAAGTGAACGATTATTTAGTCATCAATATGCACAAGAAATGATTAGTGATGAAAGGTCAAGAGTGTGGGTGAAGCGATTACCAGCTATTTTGAAAACTCTGAATAGTACACCAACGAGAATAACTGGTAAAGAACCTGATAAAGCTATAAAACTTAAAGAGGTTGATATTAAACCAAAAAACTATAAGCGAGTTGTTGGACTTGATGAAGTTAGGCTGTCAATTGAGGTTAGGGTTAGATACTTACTCTTTCCCGGTGAGCTTGAGGGTGGTGAACGAAGGAGAGCCACCGATCCGATTTGGAGTATTCAGGTTTATGATATTTCTAGGAGTGTGGTTTCACATAAAATCATGAACACGAAGTTTTTTCTTATTAAAATATTCAAACCCAATCGTTCTATCATTATTAAGATTATACATATATTTAATATCCATCTTTATTACTTTATATTTATTTTTTTTTTAATCATTTTTTTTGTTATGTAACGCTTGATTGGGTTATATAACATTATTCTTTCTCTTTTGTTTAACAACATTCTTTACAATATGCTTTCTGTTTTTTGTGCTTACATATTTGTGTTCCTCCGCATAACTTACAAAACCATCTTTGTTTTCCATGAATACATATCCCTTTACCTTTACAATCTTTACAAATATATCTATTACGTTTATGTTCACAAATACTACCACCGTTACATTCTTTACAACATGATTTTATTTGATTATGGTTGCATATTTGTGATCCGTGACACTCTTTACATTGATATTTAAAATTTCCATGAATACATTCATACTTTTTTGTTGTTGGTGTTATTTTTACAATAATATTCAATAATTTGGGCGAGTCTATATCTTTATCACCCAACTCTTCAAGTAATTCTCGTCTAGTCATCCAATAATATTTTTTAATACCCTTCTCTTTAGCTATAGCTCTCATATGTTCTACAGTTAGTTTTTTCAATACTGGATTGATAGGTTTTTTGTGAGTTATATGGGTATCTGTTTTTATTACTTGTGTTTGTGAAATGGCTTCAATCAGTTCTGTTTTAATCATTTGGGAATATCTTTTAACACCTTTTTCCTTAGCCGCGGTTTTCAATTGTTTTACTGTTAACTGTTCCATTTTTTTTACATTTGGCCATTTCTTTAAATCATTATTCAATTCCGAAATTTATAATTCTCTGTTAAATTTTCTGATAATTTCCTGATAAATATCTGATAACTTTATAAATTTTTTTAAAAACCAGAACAAAAATCCCCGATAAATCCTTTGTTAAATCTTTGATAAAAAAATCGATTTTGATATTTAAAGATATAACATGATATATTAAAAATCTTTTTTTTTTGAATTCATTTTTTTAATCTTGATAAAAATCCCTTATAAATCCTTGGTTAATTCTTGATTAAAAAAATCCCGTATAAATTAAACAGAAATTATCAGAAATTATCAGAAAATAGGATTATTTTTCCTCTAACATACTACTGCGGGTGAAAGAAATATTGACAGGCAAACCTGCATGTGTGATCGTTGTTTTCCCTCTTAAAAGTATTGTGCATGATCAATTGTCCGAAGCAACTGCGATGGGTTCAACGGGCACATCACTTTCGGACGCCAGTTTAGAAGATGTAGAGAACGGCAAATACCAGCTAATCTTTGGATCTGAAGAAGAAATTTTGGAGAAGCCTTTCCTTGGTCGGCTCAAAAGGAGCAACACTCCCCCACACCAGAATCTTGCTGCACTGATAGTCCATGAATCGCACACTATAGAAACATGGAAGGGTCAAAGGTTTGTTTTCCTCCCTTGTTGTGTTTTCAGTAGATCCTAGAAGGTGTTCGATTAACTTGTGCTGTAAACATGAAGATGAATTCAACGTTCTCTTAGGGCAACAGCTAAGAAACCCAGACAAAAGGGCACTGTTGCTTTCCGTGAGTCGTAATTTGAGGCTACCGGAAAAGAAGTGAAATCGACTTTCATTGGCTGTGTTTGCATTTCCGGAAAAGTAGTCAGGCGCGACTAATTAGGGGGCGTTCGGTAATTTCATAGGCTTTGCTGGCAGGCGTTTTCTCCTCTCGCCTCCCCGCCCCTCCCCCCTTCCACCGCCCCTCCCCCTTAGTCTTTTCCGTTGCTGTTCAAGATGGCGGCCACGATCAATGTACCTCCGAGTTTTCGTAAAAAACGCCTGCTCTGCAGGCTAACCCCTCACTGTATTGTGACGAAGGGCTTTTTAAGAAAAATGCGGTGATTTTTATGGGTAAAGAACTTTCAGCTCACCAATCTCTTGAAACTTAAAGGTACGCTAACTCACTGCACTTACAACTCACTGCGCTCAGCATTTATAAAATGTGCTGACGCATCGTTAAAATTCCTTGGTTATTTTTAGAGCAAGTGGACATTAGACCACATGTTTATTACTTGACTAAGCTCAACCCTTTTTTTCAACATACTTAACAGTTTTTACTCAAAACCAGAATGCAGCATGGGAGTAAAGCTAGAAATAATCAGGAAAATAAACTGAGCAATCAAAGTATAAAAATGGAACAACATTTAAAAGTGACAGAGAAGATAAACAGATTAATGACTTTAAGGGAGTTCCCGTGAAAACTATATGTGTCTATCACGTGAAATGACTTGTCTAGCACGTGAAAAAATCACGCCATGTGTACTCTGCTCACTTCCTGTGTATGCTCACTCATAGATTTAGCTATTCACGAGTTAAAAAGGAAAGACAATTGTCATCTTAACAAATTTATGGCTTCGAGTACTAGTTTAGTGGGAAATAGTTTCTCTTGTTGTGAGCATTGCCTTCACGACAGTGATTTACACGGTTTTCGGTTAGAAACAATGAACAAAAGAATCAAAGTCTTGAATGTTCCATCACGCTCTAATGAATCGTGTTCCTGTTTTGATCTCGAGCAGAATAAACACCCTCTATTCAGTTGAATTTATTCTCACGCCATTCTCAATTCGCAGCTTATCTGTTGTTTAATAAGTTGCTATATAAACGTCGCTCACTTCTCAACACAGATTGTGAACTTGTCCACTTTCAAAAGAAACAGAAAAACTGAGAGATAATTTATACAGAGAAGGCTTTTCTGCTCCTAATCGAGTCTCCTTACTGTTTTATATTTGGAACGCCATAACACCATCATACCAGTTATTACTTACTCAGACTAAATAGGACAACAAAACCAAGAATACTTGTGATCAAAACTTAATAAACTGTTGCTATTTTTGAGATATTTTTTATCTAATAGTCAGAGGCCATAAAAGCAGATCGGTGTTCGTCACTCGCGGCTCATTGCTAGCTCAGGCCTCTTGACAACAACTTCACTGACCAAATTGAAACAGTCGAACGTTCGCAGATTACAGCGCCACAAGCAACACCTAATTTTGTAAAGTATCGCAGCCATGGTGAAGGCGACAAATTAAATCATATCAGACTGGGTGTGAAGGCCATAACACAGTTACTAGACTTAATAACTTACCGCTCTGAAACAACTCCCAGCAATTCCAATGTTCACAAAAGCTGCAGATAAAAAATGATACTCATATAACTAATAGCTTTAGGTGCTTTGTATCCACTTTTAAGAAAAATGCGGTGATTTTTATGGGTAAAAGACTTTCAGCTCACCAATCTCTTGAAACTTAAACGTATGAGGCTCTGACTGATATTACATTAAGCTTTGACAAGGCAGAATTTAAAAAGTTAAAAATCCGACTGGCTGTGAAGGCCATAACACACTGAGATACTATACCGAATAAGTAAGCGCTAAAAAGTAACTCCCAGCAATCCGGAATGTGCGCAAAATCTGCAGATAAAAAATTATGCTCTTACACAACTGACAGCTGTAGGTCCTTTAGATTCAATAATTAGAAAATTGCTGTCATTCTTACGTAGTAAAAGAATTGCAGCTTACCAACCAGTTTGAAAACAAAGGAATCATGCTCTGTCTGAAATTAAATGACGCTTAGCACAGCAGAACTTAAATATTGTGTCGACATGGTGAATCAGGGCAATACCCGCTTATTTGCCATTGGGTTAAGGCGTTTTACGGTTAAAATACTTTATAATAATAAAGACATTTTTGGCTTAAAGTATGGCAGACGTGGTAAAGGCGACAAGTAACGTATCCGACTGACTATGGAGGGCAGTAACACAGAAATTAGACTGAATCACTTACCGTTACGTTAACCGAAGCTAATGCACTCTCGCAGACTAACTATCTGATAACTGCATGCAGCTAGCGCTCTGCAGATTTTTAACTGAAATGCAGTGACGCATCGGAAAAATTCCGGCCTGGTTATTTTTAGAGCCAATGAATGGTCAGTTGGTGACATGTTTATTACTTGACTGAGCTCACGCTTTTTACTGGGTTGCCATGGCAATCCAGTATTAAAATGGGGTTGCTATTTTTTTTCTCCGTGAGAAATTGCAATTCTTGCGCAATATTTTTTGCGCAAGGGTTAGCAAAGACGCCGCCGCCGTGTGATTGGCTCGGCATGAACATCGCCATATCAACCTGATTGAAGTGAGCACGAGGTGAAGAGGAACGTGAAAAGTTTGTTAGAATTTATCCCCGCGAGGCGAGTAGATCAGCACCGTCCAAAGTTGATTGTAGACATGTGGTCTGCATTTATCGTTAGTTTTTTTCTTGGAACGCTTAAACCGCTTACAAATGCACTGCACATGTTTCGTGGTAGACCTACGGTATCCGGTCGATTAGCCCCAAACCAAACTCTGTTTTTAGCTTACTAGATTACACTTCTTCGGGTTTCTCGTTGTTTTACTAATGCTTGGAATTGAAGTCAATGACAAAAAAATAAAAATGTTTGGTTCGTGGACCATCGCAGGTTTGTTAGAATGCCGATGTCAGCGTCACGAGTAGATAACATAGATCGCAAGTTATAATCCAAGCTTTAGTAAAACAACGAGAAACCAAAAGAAGAGTACTGATCTAGTAAGTTGAAAACAAATTTTCGATTGGGGCTGGTCGACTTTTACTTGGGGTCTAATCGACTTTGTGGGGGCTAATCGACTGGGGGCTAATCGCAGGGTTTTCAAAATGTTTTGAAGTAGACGTCAGCAATTGGAAGAGTAGGCGGCTGTGCCAATGTTGGGGCCGGAAGGCCCCACATCCTATGGGGGTCTGGGGGCATGCTCCCCCAGAAAATTTTGAAATCTAAAAGCTCGGAAATGCCATTTTCAGCATTCTAGCAGCAATTTCAGAGTGAAATTGCCAGTGATTTATTATCACTGGTATAGCTGTATTGATTTTCTTACGTAGCGTTAATTTTAATTAAAAAGGTAGTCAAGGAAACAATGATTTATGAATATTAAACGCATGTTTTCCTACTTTACAGAGTAACATGAAAATTAAATAAATGCCTTTATCACACAAGTTTGTCTGAGTGTTTCAAAAATTCACGATTCTTCTGTCCTTAAATGCTTGCTGCAAGTCAATTCCACGAAAACACAATTTACTCGAATGGCTGACTACCAAAGAAGTTCTGAATCTGACTCCTCCCCACCGTCAAAATCACCAAAGTCAGAGTCAAAGTCCGATTCATTTTCCTGAGGAAGCTTTAGAGCCTCAATGACAGATTCAACGTCTGCTTCGACAAACCTTCGGCTTCTAATGGGACTTGCAGTACTTCGTAGGCAGAGTTAAGCTCTTCACTGTCAGATGTATCTGCAGGCTCACCATCCAATCTCACTTCCACAACAGCAGCAGGAATAGTTGCTTCTTTTGAAATAGATTTGTCTTTGGCAAGTTTCTTTCGATTGGGTATCCATTTCTCTGCAGCTGCTTTAATCAGAGGTTGACATTCACCAATGCTCGGACCATTGATTGACACATGCATTAAGGATTGCAACATGTCATTCTTGATCCTGCTTCGAAGTCGTGTTTTTAATCTCTTCATAGCTGAAGCGCCTCTTTCTGGCCATGCGTTGGATATAGGGAGGGACAAACAAACTTCTGCAATTTGTAGGAGACCAGGCATGAAGTGCTGATATGTTGAACGCTGAGACAACATCTGATGGAGGGCCCATTCTGTGGGAGTCACAGAAATGAGATTCTGAATTTTAGGTGGATGCAGGATGTCCTGGGGAATTTCACTTTTTAGCTGAAGTAAGTTGTATTTGAACTTCTTCCATTCGCATTTCAGCTCTTCTGTTTTATCTTCTTGATCATTTGCATCTTGAAGAAAATCATTATCTTGAAGAAAATTTGCAGCCATATTCTTTGAAGGATTGGTCTGATCTGTCAGGGATTACTGTTGGGTCGAATATTTTGAATGCAGACAAAACAGGAAGGTATGCTGCGAATCGATTCTTGATATTATCCTTCAGTGAATCGATGTATTGTACTGTCAGGTTCTCAAGGTACGATTCAGAGCTAGGTGTGAGGATCAGCTCAGTACCCGAAAACCTGCCACCTTCTCCCAGGTCTTCCTTCAATCGCAGTAGTGGCCTTCTCTCGGTAGCAATCTCCATAATTTGATCAGTAGTGTACTAAATTGCTGGCTCGATAGCAGAAAATGACACAGTGCCTCGCTGAAAAGCTTTGCTCAGATGGGACAGATGGGGTAGAACTTCATGCAATAGGTAAACAACAGAAAGAAACTTGATATTTGCTGTTTGCTGGAGCAGACCTGTAGCAGTGCTATCTCCCTCTGTTTCTTTAAACACTCTGAGGGTTTGAGTCAAAGACACAAAGTCCTCAAAGACTCCCTGGATGGCCATTTCGGTCGAAAGCCATATTGTTCTACAAGCTTTCTTCAACTTCTTGGCAATAGCTCTCTTGCCTTCTTTGCCTGTAACTACCAATGATTTCACAGCTACAGCTGCCTTGGCGTAGGATGCACTTCGCTTTGATGAATTCTTGAAAAATGACCACAACTGCACCAAGATCTTCTCGACCACCTTTATATACGATATATGGTCATTTGCATCGGCACAGGCCAGCGCTAAGCGATGACATATGCAATGAACGTTCAAAAGCAGCTTGCATTCCTGACGCATCTTAACAGCCACCCCATTTCTCTTTCCAGTCATAACACTACAGCCATCTGTGGCAAGACCTGCAAGCTTACTCTTCTCTAGCTTGGCTGCTGCAATCTGTTTCACCAACACACTCTTGATTGCATCTGCATTGGCAGAATCATACTCTTCTAGTACATCGTCAATTGCAAGGAATTTGACATCTGCTTTACCAGAATCTTGGTCAACATACTGTACGAAAGTTACCAGCTGTTCTTTGTTGGAGATGTCACATATTTCATCACAAAGTATGCTGAAGAAGTTGGCCTTGCCTACTTTCTGGAGAACTTGCTCTCTTACAGTCTCTCCGAGAATAAGAAACATCTCCCGCACTAAACCTCCAGATTAATGGTTGAAGTGCTCGATATCAGGCAGCTTAACTAACTCCAGCAACTTAATAAGGCTATTAAATTTGCAGTTGGGAAGTTCCTCTTTGGCAATCCAGTACATGTTCAAAAATACATTATAATAGAGCTCGCGTTTGATCTGTTCTCGCCTGTCAATCTGTTTCTGAAAGGTAGAATCCCTGCTCATTAGTTCAGCCTCCAGAGCTGCGACATGTTGAGCTGAATACGCATGTTCTTCAACAGTTTTGCGCTTGTATCTGACAGAAGCATCCACGTTGAACTTCTTGGTCTTATTCTGGGGATTGACGGCATTGTGCTTTCGGCAAAGTATGCAAAACATTCCTTTACCTTCCTCAAGTACGAGCCAGTATATTCCCGTTTTCTCACAGAAACTCAAACCCTTGTCGAAACTCCACTGGTGCTGAAAACGGTCTTTTAATGGTTTTATTCTTTCGTTTTCTGTCTTGCTCAAACCTTGACAGTGCTTACTTTGGCAAGTGTAGAGACTATGCAGATGGTCAGTACTACTAGCAAAGGAAGACTCCAAGAAAGACTTGACATCTTTGACTGGAACTGGCTTGACCTTTGCCCCGCAATCACTCCGTGCTTTAACAAGAGAGGTTTCACTGATATTCATATATTTCTGCTTGTCATTACCACTTGAAGCATCACTCTCCTCGACAGGCACAGTTTTATCTTAAAATTTTCAAATTGCCAAAACCATAAATAAGTAACTTTGCACGTAAAAAGTTCAAAACCACAAGAAACCCAAGTAGCTCCCATTTACAGCAAACACAAATATTCTCACTATTAAAGTGTCGAAACGGCTTAGGACTGACGGCATAAATTTAATTTTACCTGTTTGCCGTAACTTCATCAAGACAATCAAAGAAGTAAGCCCTGAATATGTAAATTATTTTTCATTTCAAAGATTAAATTAAAGCTTCGTATTGTCATCGATTTTCATTTTTTTTCACCTGAATATCAAGCTATCAAAATCACCTCGCAGCTTTATGGTTTCAAATTTCACATTTCACGATGTTTTGCTGGTATGCAAATTTTCTATCTCTTTAAAACCAAAATTATTTCCACATGAAAGGTCTTTCTCGCCATTTTACTCTTACCTTTTCTTTATCATTTTCAACTTCAGAAAGGCCAGGATAGTTTCATTAAAAATCCCTGTTTTGAAAGTCGGAAACATGTTAAACAACACAGTACAGTTGCGCTTCGAAAGTGGGTTTTTACGCTTCGCTTCCACGCGTGCAAATTAACGAGGGCTCAACGGCTCGGAAAAAAAAGCTTGTGCTCGCTTTAATTGTTTCCTATTACTGTAATAATTATTGGCAGCATAATTTTTATATTCCAACACTTGTGCTAGTTTAATTCAAGGCCTTTCGTTTTGCCATTTATATTGAGCGGAAATAATCCCTGAATCACTTCGGCTATAATGCAGTTGGGCACCACGTGCAGACTGTAATCTAAATGTATAAATTATCTTTGTTCGAAATCCTTTGTTCTTCTGTTGTGACTAATCTACAGACAGCAATATTAGCATTTTCCCAACGCCTTCATTTCCCTTTACTGTTGAGCCTTATCTGTCAAATCAGTCGACCGTAGTTGATATATAATGAACAACATAGTAATCATGTGGTCGAATGAACAATAACAAACTAAAAGAGATTACTCACTACAGTGATTACTCATGTGTGTTGGTCGAATTTTTTCACCTACCTGATAAACGTGACTTTTTGAAACCAAAAGAAAAAT
Organism: Ricordea florida; assembly: GCA_949710005.1. Taxonomy (NCBI): domain Eukaryota; kingdom Metazoa; phylum Cnidaria; class Anthozoa; order Corallimorpharia; family Ricordeidae; genus Ricordea; species Ricordea florida. The sequence goes on along the minus strand of OX453277.1, from coordinate 23,024,228 downwards.
GGGTATTTACAGTATTTGGTCGTTTCCCCGCCATGCTATCTGCCATGCATGAAGCGACACTAAAACGAGGCTGGCCCGGCCGCTTATTTGAAAATCCAAGATGGCTACAGAAAGATGATAATGCGAACGGCACAACATATAGTGGACGATTTGAGCTTTCTTTTAAACAAGCTTACTTCCTATTGCATATGGATTATTGCTGCAAAACTGAGTGTGCCTTCTTAAAGATTTATGGATATGACGCGGCGCTGAGCTTTTTTGCCTCGAGCTGATTGCTGTTACCAGAGTAACCGGCGAGTAGTAAAGGGGGACACTATGGGGCATTTGGAGGCTTCTGATTGGCTGTTGAAAAATTAGCATACTGGTCAAACCGGTTATTCTAAGGATAAGACATTGAAGTGCCAGAAGAGAGCATTACAACCTTTACAATCACAATAATCCATCTCATCAACCATATGGTAGCAGTAACTACAATCACAACCACAATAATTATATTGATCTACATCTTGTTGGCATTCATCACATTGACATTGTGCTAAATAAAATAACAGTTCACTATCATCACTATCTTCATCCTCGGAAAAAAAAAAGAAAAAAAAAACTTATTTGAATTTTCTCATAAAATCAATCCATAACCTTCATCTTACTACACCTAAATCTTCACAAATATGTTCAATGAGTGGTATATCTGCTTGAAGTATAATGGGAGCACCATATCTATAATTAAGATAACTTGTACACTCTCCAGTTTTTATATATATCTATGGAAAAAAAGAAAAAAACTAAATAATGTGTTACACCATTCGATTCTACTCATGATGAAAACTATGTCAAGATATATCTCCTGAAGACTAAGTTTGGCAACTTGTAAACCTGCTTGATTGTGTTTATCCATAACATATCTTGCACATTCAGCAAGCATGTAAAAAATCTACAAAAGAAATAAAAATGAAAAATCATGATCTGTGAAAAAGGTTTTTTTTTTAATAAGGATCAGTTAACAAAAGAAAAGCTATTCTTCTACATTCAAACAGATAATCACGAGTACGTAACAGGTTATAAGCATCAAACAGATCAAATTGAGCAATAGGACCATCCACTATTTCTTGATATGTATTTGTAATGAAACTTGAACAATCATCAATTGATCTAACCATCTGTGAAAGGTAAAGAAAAAACTATAAGATGTTGTGTTCTCTCTTCATAAAAAAAAGGTTTTTTAAATATTTTGAGTAATTCATCAATAACAAGCTCTTTCTGAATATGTAAAGTTGAATACTCCAAGGCACGTATCTCTTCAAATACTACAAATGATTTGGTCATTGGTGTTTCTGATTGACAACATAGTGTTTCTGGAAATAGCTAGAAAAAAAAAAAGAAAAAAGAACTCAATATATGTGACAAAAAAAAATCATTTTATGTGTGTTTTTTGTAAATGTTTACAATCTTGTACTCATGATCTCTGACTTTCATAGTGATTACAATATTATTTGAATCTCTATAATATTACTCATCACCTAAGAAAAGAAAAAAAAAATTTAATTACAAGTGAAGTACTGATCATTGTAAAACAAATCTTTAAAATTTTAAAACAAATCAAATACTGCACATACAAATGTAAACGAATTTTTTCTTTTGTTTTGAAATATACTATTTCAGTGTTGAGTGGAACCTGAATGCAAGATACCATATGCTCCATTGTCTGAGAAAAAAGAAAAGTTATTTTTTTTTAGTGGCCTCCAAAACCTTCCCCTTACAGCCACCCCTAAACTCACAGAATAACTTTTCTTTTTTTTATTTACAGTGTGGCCTCCATCCTCCCCTTACAGCCACCCCTAACCTCATGACAATTTAATTCAACAATGGAGCATACATACAATATCACATACTTCTTTTATAAAAGCTGGATTGTGTATTACATCAAGATTTGTTGCACTCTCCAAAAGCTCTCTTATAGTATAATAATTATGAAAAACTCGAAATGGGCTGGACATAATTCTATGTTGTTGTTGCAGTTTATATTTCAGAGTTGATTTAGTTTCTTTTAGTTTGACCAATGCCTACGAAAGAAACAAATTAACAAATCAGAGAATCGAAAAGAGTCATTCTTTCGAACCATCTAAGTTTGCTATATTCACAACAACATTTATTCCCTATACACAATGCTTTTTCTAACAACAATATGATATTAAATTCGATGTTCGAGGTTTTGAGTCTTTGTTCTTGTTTGTATTTGGTATAACGAAGCAGCTCATTATAGGTCTAAGGAAAAATTAAGACAAACGAGCTTGAATGTTTCTTATTGTCAAATACAAATAATAAAGTGCTATGGTCAAGAAAGCTAAACCAAATATGGTTTCCAAAATGATAATAAAAGTATTATAGTCTATTCTTACCAGACGAATCCTTCGCTGGAATTCGGGATCGGTCAATAAAGCATCAGTGGCTTGCTCTGAGGTCATTATGTAGGTGCTGGGAAACTGCTTTCTGCAGTGAGGACAGTCAAATCTCCTACTGTCTAACCAATGCTTTAAGTAATGGTCCGTGTAAGAACTAGGCAGAAGAACAATAGGCTAGTGAAATAGAGTCAGTTAGGCTTCAGGCGCTAATTTCTCCAATCAAATTAAATCCGAACGACCTGATTGGCCCATACGCTAAAAGCGCGAATTTTGAATTTAGAATTTGATTTAAGATAACTTGTATATCATTCAAACAATATTTTATTTCAGCTACCCATTCAATACATTCAAAACTGTAACATATCTAAAATTTGGACAATTTCTACGTGCCAAAAGGGAGAAATTTACAATGATATAAAATAGCTTCGGGATTAGTTCAGCGATACATCAATCAGCGACCTTGTGAAAAACATTTCGCTCGGATTTCACAAAGGAACTGTCAATTTGTGATTCAGAACAGCAACAACTCACGCGGATATTGGGAACGCGCCAAAGTCGCGCGAAATATCGTCAACCATAACAAATACACAAAATAAAAAAGACCTCAATGTAAACGTTCGGTAAAGCTTTTCAAAACAAGTCTTCTGAAACATTATAGTCTGAAGCAATGCCCATCATATGTAAAAAAAATCGCCGTCTCCCGTGTCGGTTTTCAGCTCGAGATCAACTCCATTTTCGATCCGTGGGCCCGGGTCCATGGGAAGGTCTTTGGTAAAAACAAATCGATTCCTCAGACAACAAATTTCTTTTAGACTTCCCAATGAACGGAGACAAACGATAACGAGAACGCCGAACTGTTCGTTATGTAAAATCTTTATACATCTCGAGAATCGAAGTGACGGTAAACAGCGCTTACCCTGCAATTCCCTCACAGTTTCGTATGTTCAATTCCTGATGTCGCGTAGCAGTTGAAACCAGTTGTAAAACATTCTCACGGAAGAGATGCATGTCCTAAACAAGTGGATTCTGTGTAGCCTCGAGAATACAATTTCAGCGGAACTTTGTGGTAAAGCCTTCCTGTGCAGTAAGACACTACCTCTCTGGAACCTCTATTTTCATTCGCCCGCTGTAAACACTGCAATGTAGTCCTTAGCTAATGACTTCAACAGTTTATCATCGCTGCTGCCTTTCTGGTGGCTATTGAATACATCAGCAAACTCAGCTCTGAATTTTTTGGTACCAAGAATGTCTCTCATGATGGCCTGAGTACCCTGCTCACCAAGGAAGGTGTAGTTCCCCAGCAGCAGGTCTATTTTGCTCATAATTTCATTCCTAAGGTGAATCTTCCTCCGAAGACCAACACATTCGTAGCCCTCGCGATTCTGGGTGATTTCCGGGACCTGACAAGCTTTGTCTTCTGAAGCTTTTTCTCCAAAATGCTCCGAGAAACTGTCACTTTCGACTGGATCATCGAAGAATTCAGACTCTTCGAATTTACGCTCATGGAAAACTTCATTGTGACTTGATGAAGCAGCCTAGAAAATAGCAAAATCAAATAAAGAGGAGTAAATATATAGACGAATATTTCGAAAGAAATAATAAGTAACACGTGAGGACGTGTGAAAATGTTTCCACTGTCTTCTGCTTACCTCAAGTTCTTCACATCTCGTTTGGAGTTGAATCCTTTCCCGACAAAAGCCACATATCTTTCGCCTTCGCTCCTTGTGGCCAGAAAGACTCCACTTGCCAGTGCCACAAAACTTTTCTTCTCGGTAGGTGAGAGAAAACAACTTTTTCAGGCCAACATTTCCAAAGCCCCACTCCTCATGTTGTGGACAGCAGCAGCCACTCTTGAAGGGCATTTTTTCGAGTGTTTGGACGTAATTTGCTTTACATTTGAAATAAATAACATGTATATATTCGAAAAGTATGAAAATAAATAGATTTCTTGAAAACTATGACGACTATCGCTGATAAAAGGTCTTGAAAGCTCAAAGTTCCGTTCGCAAATCCAAGATGGCGTCGCATGAGGATCACGCTTGTTGCACGTTTTCCATTCTAACTTGTGATTGGCGCATAGAACAATACTGAAATTTGGCCGTGAGGTGGAAAACAGTGGCATGGGGAAAACTAAGTGAAAAAATGATGTTTATGTCGCGGTTTTCTTTGTTTTTTGGGCGATTTTTTGATATCGACCAATCAGATTGGTCGATTTAATTGAAATTAATAATTAAGAGTTAACACCTTTTAATCGATTTTGCGTTTGGCCTGCCTAGTTCTTGCGCGGACCATTACTTAAACACGAATCGCAAAACGGTTTTTTTTTGCAGCAGGGTGTTGGAGGTGCTGATGAGCCTTCAAAACAGACCAGGCAAGCTCCTTGAATAGGAGGATCCCGTGGAATGGTAAATGGGTTTGGTGGAACTGCTCCAGGTTGTTGCTGCACATCTGGTTGTTCTGGTTGTTGCTGCACATCTGGTTGTTCTGGTTGTTGTTGATCCGTTGGGCTGCTGGGTGGCGTCATGCTTTCATTGGCCATTAAAAATGCAGCATCAGTTGATGGCCCGGCTTCGTTGATTAAATTTAAATTAAACACATGTGGCGACCCAGAAGGCGAAGGTGATACAGGGTCGCTGGAAGAAGAAGAAGAAGAAGATCGGGTTGTTGCTGGTCTTTTGGCAGCACCTCTTTGGTTCTGTTGTCTACGCTTGGGCATCTTGGCCGTCAAATGGAAAACACTGGAACAAATGTCACCCTGTATCACCTTCGCCTACAAAGAGATGAGCGAAAAGACACCGACTGGAAGCAGCGTCATTGCTTATATACTTAGTAGTAGTAAAGGGGGCCACTCTGCGACCTGAGGAGGCTTCTGATTGGTCGAGAGATGAGCTGAATGGGAAAGTGGTAGCACCTTCGATAGCTGAATGGTATAGTTGGAGGCGTTGCACATTTTTTTTGGCGGGAAAAAGAAAAAAGCGCTGGAAAACTGTCAAAACGGTTTTTTTTTACAAGAAAAACTTGATTGACAGGAATAAAAAACCTGATGAACCGGAAAAGACTGGTAAAAAACAGGTAAAGAACAGGTTATCACCCAGAGAGTATAAAAGAGGAGTGAGTTGTAGTATTTTCACCACAACTAGTGGAGTGAAGAAGAAGAAACATGGATCACGAAAGTAAAGATTCTGTGGAAGCCCAGTTCTGGCGTGTGTATTGTGAGCATGTGTGGAACAGAGTCAAGTCTTTGGCGAATGAAGCGTGTTATGGGTGTTCCCATAGGACCCCATACAAGGAGGATCATCGGATGTGTCACCTAGCCGATGAAGAAATGATCACGATGTTTATGACCAAGGCTTTGGAATGTGTAAAACCATCTCATATACTTCGCCCTTGGGTGCAATCTTGCACGATGCTGGGTTACACCGCCGATCAAATAACTTGTTTTGATCGGGAATGGTTCCACCGTCAATTTTCTCGGCCTGATAAACAAAGCATTTTGTTGGGTTTGATGATCGGCGGAGAGATGATTACACCCGCAGTGAATGAAACGGAACAAGAAGGTGATGATGAAACGGAACAAGAAGGTGATGATGAAGCAATGAATAGTGATGAGGAATTATTACAGGCCGTATCCGTCCTTGAACAACAACAACAACAGCAACAGGAAGAGGGGCAAGTTGACATGTTTTACCAAATTGTTCAGCCTGTTGCTTTTGATGTCAACATGTTCGATTTTTGAACTTATATTCTTGCTATTCAATGTTGCAGTGAGCAAATGGGGGGACATCGTGGGAGAAGACAGCAACAAGAGCAACAACAACCCAGTTATGATCTGAAAGAGCAGAATCGACGCCACATTCCCAGATTCAAGACCTCGGGTATTGATTATCATTTAACCATTGATATTCCCCAAGCCAAGACTATTCAAGAAGGAGCATCCAATTTGAACCATGTGTTGGAAAGAGCCATTGCAGATATGACTCGTGGAATGAATGACTGAGATCAGATTCGTTTTGTCATGCAAACTCGCGAACTATCTTCACCCATCAGTCTACCATTCATGCCTGTAGAAGACCTCACATCTCAAAGAATTATGTTTGAAGTGGAACGAGTGTTACAGTCCCATGAGGATTTGTATGTGAATCAAAGATTTGATGTGAATTTAGTTCACGTTTCTCTTCCCGCGGGGAGTGGAAGAAAGAAAGTCATCAATATGAGCAAGCGTTTGAGGGAGAAACGATGTTTTATTCGAATAAAGAACAAGGACGAACTATGTATGGCCAGAGCCATAGCGGTTGGTCTGGCCAAATTGGAAAAAGACCCCAAATACAATGATATCTATCGGGGTCGACCCTTACAAAGAACAAGAGCACTGGAATTACATCAGAAAGCAGGAGTTCCCCTACAACCATGTGGTATTGAGGAGGCGAAGAAGTTTCAAGCCGTATTACCCCACTATCAACTGGTGATTGTCAGTGCGGAACATTTTAATGGAATTATTTATAAAGGGCCCACCCAGGAGAAAGTGATTTATTTATATTTACATCATGGTCATTATGATTTCATCGCCTCCATGCCTGGATTCATGGGACGCGCTTATTATTGTTTGGAATGTGAAAAGGGATATAACACGGAAGAGGGAAGGCATCACCGATGTAAGAAGAAGTGTTTATCTTGTTTTCAAGAAGGATGTCGTGGTGATATATCCTCATGGATCTATTGCGCTTATTGCCGAAGATCATTTCAGGGACCTGGATGTTTTGAGAATCATCGTCGAATGGGTCCTCAGGGTGGAATCTCTGTTTGCAAACAGTATCTCAAGTGTAAAGATTGCGGTAAAATGCTGGATCGGACTCAGCGCAATGTCAATGAACACAAATGTGGAGAAGTGATGTGTCGTGTGTGTAACAAGTTTGTCGACAAAAATCATCAGTGTTTTATGCAAGTACCCAAACAAGGCAAGAAAAGAAAGAGAGAGGATGATGATGAGGAACAAGATGACACTTATTTATTTTTTGATTTTGAATGTACTCAAAACACTGGAATCCATGTACCTAATCTTGTGGTGGTGCAAAATCAACACGGGAAGGAGTGGATGTTTAAAACGTGCGAGGCATTTTGCTCCTGGCTGTTTGTCGAGATGCCAGGAGCAACCTGCATAGCCCATAACTTTAAGGGTTATGATTCCTATTTTATTTTGGATTATTTGTACAAGAACAATGTGAAACCAACCCTCATCATGAATGGCGCCAAGATCATGGAGATGCGAATACCAGATGTTGATGTGCGTTTTATTGACAGTTTAAATTTTTTTCCTATGCCGCTGTTAAAGTTACCCAAAACATTTGGCATGAAAGAACTCAAGAAAGGCTTTTTCCCCCATTTCTTCAACACAGAAGAAAACCAACATTATGTGGGACCCATACCAGATGTTGAATACTGTGACCCTGACGGTATGAAACCAGAAGCTCGTGATGCGTTCCTGACCTGGTACCAAGAACAACAAACAAAGAAGGTGGTGTTTAATATGCAAGAAGAACTGGTGGTTTATTGTCGATCTGATGTGGACATTTTGCGGCGATGTTACTGTCAATTCATAGAAACGGTGAAAGGGTTATGTCATATTCACCCTTTCAAAGAAAGTATGACCATTGCATCTTTATGTAATTTAATTTTTCGTACCATGTTTCTGAAGGAGAAAACCATTGCCATTATCGCTCATCTAGGCTACAGAAAAAAAGCCAATCAATCGCATTGCGCCTATCAGTGGCTGGCTCATGTGGCCCATGAGAACAATGCAGTGATTCGTCATGGCAGAAATGAAGGAGAAAAGCGTGTGGGACCCTATTTGTTGGATGGATATTGTGAAGCTACCAATACAGCCTATGAGTTTCATGGTTGCTTTTTTCATGGCTGTATCAAATGTTTTCCCGGGTCCACCATGAATCGCATCAGCAATTGTTCGATGCATGAATTGTATCAACATACCTTGGAAAGAACCAACTATTTGAAGAAAGAAGGTATTGACGTGGTGGAAATGTGGGAATGTCAGTGGCGAGAGCTCCTAAAAGAGAACCAAGAAGTGAAGGCATTTGTGGATGCATTGGATTTTGTTTCTCCCCTGAACACGCGTGATGCCTTTTATGGGGGGCGTACCAATGCCACGAAATTGTTGGTGGAAGGAAAGAAGATCAAGTATGTGGATTTTACAAGTCTATACCCAGATATCAATAAGAATGGCGTGTATCCTGTGGGACATCCCAGAATTTAATCCTGCCCAGGTTGGAGATTACTTTGGTGTCATCAAATGTGATGTGCTTGCCCCCCGCGGTTTATATCATCCCGTATTACCATTCACGTGCAACAACAAACTCATGTTTGCATTGTGTCAAACCTGCGCTGAAACATTACAACAAACCCCCTGTGAACACACGGATGAAGAAAGAACCTTGACTGGCACATGGGTGAGTCTAGAACTGGACTTGGCACGTGAGAGGGGATACCGGGTGGTGAAAATACATGAAGTATGGCATTTTGATCAAAAAAGTCAAACTTTGTTTAAAGACTATATCGATATGTTTTTGAAGAACAAACAGGAAGCATCGGGTTGGCCTGCTTAGTGTGAGAGCGACTAAGACAAAGCCAGTTACATTCAAGAATACCACCAACATGAAGGGATTCTTTTGGAGAAGGAGAATATCCAGTATAACGCAGGCGCCAGAAGTGTGTGGAAACAAATACTAAACAACATGTGGGGAAAATTGGGACAGCGTCCAAACAGACTCAAGTTGGAAGTGGTGAATGATAAGAAACCTTATTTTGAACTGTTTACCAGCGCCAGTGTCAACATAAAAGATGTCCATCTTGTCTCTGATGACATGGTGGAAGTGTGTTATGACCAAGAGAATGACTTTGTGGAAGCTTCCGACAGGACCAATGTTGTTTTGGCTGCCTTCACCACAGCTCAAGCGAGAATTAAATTGTGCCGTGTTATGGAGAAACTGGATCAAAGAGTATGTTATTACGATATAGACAGTCTTGTTTACATATGGGAAGAAGGACAGTCGGAACCCTTATTGGGCGATTATTTGGGGGAACTCACCAACGAGTTGGACAGTGATGATCATATCATCACCTTTGTTTCGGCAGGCCCCAAGAATTATGCCTACAAGACACACAAGGGAAAAATTGTATGTAAAGTACGGGGATTTACGTTGAATGTCCGGACGACAGAGAAAGTGAACTTTCATACCATGGTGGACATGGTACGAGCCAATGACTGTGAACCTGTCACTGTTCATAACCCTCATAAGATTGTACGTGATACAAAGAACAAACAATTGGTGACGCAATCCCAAGACAAGAAATATAAACTGGTTTATAACAAGCGTGTGATCCAACAAGATTATGATACACTACCGTACGGATATTGCAGTGCAGTGACAACATTTGTTTTTATGTGGAAGCCTTTTGGTGGAAGAAAAAAAAGGTACTTTGATATTCACGTTTTTCTGTTGTTCTCTTAAGTTGTTTCCAGTCAAGAGTATGGTGGCTCCCTCCAGCGCATTCAGAAATTCCAAGGCTCTTCTTCTTTGAATCGGTCGACCTTGTTTTATGGAATCATACTTTGGATCGTTCTCTAGTTTGGCCATGCCTACTACTATGGCTCTGACCATGTACAATTCGTCCTTATTCTTGATACGGATGAGATTCCTTACATAAATTCTTCATTGGTTTCGAACTTGGTAGTCCTGTCAGTTCGAACATGTTCAAAAGGTGCTGCGATGGTGATTCCTGGTGGCATTCTTCGGTTCCGCCATCTTGTGGTTCGTCCTGTCTTCGGATTCCCGTTTCCATATTTACGTGCTGTTTGTTTAGTAGGAGCCATATCTTCATGGAGTCCATACTGTTCCGGACCTGTAGCGATGAGGTTTCTTAACTCCACCCATTCACTGGAACCATCTTGATTCCTTGAAATGCGACATAGGGTGGAAACTCATCTTCTCTTTCTTTACAGTGTACAATTCCAGTACGGTGTACTCTTTTGCGGCAAGCTACATAACGTGCAGACTCATCTTCTGTTTTCTTTGTAGTTCAAGATGAAGAGGCTAAAACTATCGATGATTCATGCTATTGCAAGAATGGATCCAGAGTTGAGCCGTTCAATCCAAACCGATGTGTTGAACATACCTGCCTGTTGTCTCCCATGTACAGTGTGGGATCTACAGAAATGTTGGAGACGAGTGGAAGAAAGGCAACCACCCGTATGTTGGGGCCATGTAGCAGCGTTTATGCGGATGCTTGACTTTCTGACGTTATCGGTGGGACAAAAACATGTCATACAGGAGTGGTTGACGAAACAAGATATGAAACTGCCCAGTTTACCATGGTTGGTGATGATGTATTTGTATAATTACATGAGGAAGCCATAAAAACAATCCGGAGGATCAACTTGTTTTAGTGTTACAATGCCTTGCTTGGGACGTGGATCTCTACCTTCTCTCACGTTGAGAAACTTGTTTAAACGGATAAGGTGTCATATTACCTGCTGTAAAGGAATTGTGATTGAAATTTCGGACGATCAAGAAGAGTATGAAGACGCGGCGGCAGAAATGGAAGACGGAAAGACAATCCATACCCATGCTAGAAAGATTGTACTACAAACCAGGGAAACCTGCTGCCTTTGTTGGCCCCAAGCGATTAGTTGGTGCCGCTCGCGTCAAAGGAATCAAACCCTCCATAGCCAGGAAATGGCTCGAATCTCAGGTTCCGTATACGTTACACAAGCCTGTGCGAAAGCAGTTTAAACGCAGTCGGGTGGTGGTCAATGGTATGGATGAACAATGGCAAGCGGATCTTGTGGATGTACAAGCATTGAAGGAGGAGAATGATGGATTTCGTTATCTTTTGACCGTCATTGATGTGCTCTCCAAATATGCCTGGGTGGTACCTTTGAAAAACAAAACGGGTAAAAGTTTGGTGGAAGCTTTTGATCACATTTTTAAACAAGATGAACGCATCCCTGAACGTTTGCAAACGGATAAAAGAAACAGAATTCACGAACCGTCAGTTTCAAACGTTTTTGGAATCCAAACACGTGGATCATTTTGTTACCTACAGTGAAACCAAAGCCCAAATCGTGGAACGTTTTAACAGAACCATCAAAGGACGCATGTGGCGATATTTTACTCAAGTGAATCATTATCGTTACTTGGATGTGTTGGATGATTTGGTGAAAAGTTACAATAGTTCAAAACATCGCAGTATAGGAACTGCTCCCAACCTTGTCACCCAGGACAATGCTCAAGATATATGGCGTTATTTGCATGGGGACAATTTTGTGAAACGAGTCAAACGAATGCGTTTCAAGTTTAAAGTGGGGGATCAGGTACGTATCTCCAAAGAGAGAAGTATCTTTGAAAGGGGGTACACACCCAATTGGAAGGAAGAAATGTTTACCGTGGCCAGACGTAATCGTACCACAGTACCCACCTATCGATTAAAGGAATATGACGGGACATGGTTAAAAGGCATGTTCTATGAACCTGAACTGGAACGAGTTCGAATCAAGGAGGGTGATTTTTTCAAAGTGGAACAAATTCTCGATACTCGAGGAGCAGGTCGTCGAAAAGAATACTTAGTACGATGGAGAGGGTGGCCAAGTAAATATGATCAATGGATTCCCGCCCATTACATGAAAGATAAATAAAAATAAATAAAAAGAGTTCTTAATAAAAGAGTAAATAAAGTAAATAAAAAGAGTTCTTGTCACTGGTTTTGAATCATTGATGTCAACATGTGGGCCCAAGAGGATTTCTACTTGATCCTTCCAAGCAACACCCTCAATGATCGTTTTTTGGATAACAGACCTCATCATTACAACATCGAGTTACCTCAAGAGCTTCTATTGCGAGGAGACTGGGAAGTTGGACTCACTGAGATTGTGTTTTTTAAAACATGGTATCAACCCAGAAAAGTATCCCTGGACGAGACACATGATGTGAGTTGGCAGTACAGCCTTGGAGAAGGGAAACCGTTTGTCACCAAAACACTTCCTCCTGCTCCCTATCCTGGTTACTACAGTGTATTTGAACATGTCACGGATGCCATGGTGCATGATTTAGCTGAGATTCAAATCGAATCCAATTATCAACCAGCCACAAGAAAGGTTCGATGGAACATTCCAGCGGATCGAACTCTTAGATTTCCATTACCCATGGCCAGACTATTGGGATTTGTGGCTTTGAGGCATCCCGACTCTTCAGATGTGTTACAAGCCCAAGATTATACGGTGGTACCACCTTTCGCCAACCAAACGGATAGATTCAAGATACCTGAAGGGGAACATTGGTTTGAACTCATCAATGATGATGATGATGATGAAACGATGGGAGTGAATCTTCGTCCTTTTATTGAAGCGACTGAGAATGATGTGGACTTTTGTGTTAACAACACTTGGACACAAAATTGATTGTCCCATTTTATTGATGTGGATGATTACTATTCTCATCGTTTTCGTATTATTTTGAGGAACCTGGCCAAGACTCATTTCTTCGTGGGTATTGCTATGAGATACGAGCAAGAAAAGTTTCGTTTTGATCTTCAACCAGGAGCCGCATTCAGGATTTCGTTACCGTTTGCACGCATCCTGGGATTTGTGGATAACAATGACAACATTAGACCGCCTTACAGGGATGGACGGTTTCGAATCGATTCTTCTCTTCCCCATCTCATGTTTGTTTGTTTACTTCAAGAAGAAGCCTGGACTTTTTATATCGATCCACCCCACGGGGTAAGGAAATATATACCTGTTCCTTATCGACCCGTGGAGTCCTTTTTTGTTGAATCCAATTTGAATATTGAACCGTGGTTTGATGGGCGTGGAAAATCACGAGTGTTGCAATGGATCACTCCCCATGAAAATCTTCAAGAAGGAGAACAGGAACGCAAAGTATTTGCAAACATTCATTACCACAAGCTTCATGAACAACGTTTACGCGAAATAGAAATTGCTTTAAAGCTTGATGCAGAGAAAGAAGTTCCATTCTATGCAGGAACAGTGACAGTAACACTTCACTTCAGAAACACGATTCACGTGGTACCATGATGACTGAAACGACTTCATCCAATTTCTATCTTTATCTACCAAGTAACGCAAGTACCAATACGTTTCCCAACAATGGTCCCACCGGCTTTACAGTGACTCTACCCAACACGCTTGAATTGTACGGTGAATGGGAAGTGGCTCTAGCCAGTATTGTTTACCCTCATTCGTGGGACAACATTGCTGCACCCGCTGATGACAAGACCAAGATTCAACCCAATCATGTGGGAAAAATTATGGCTTTACTTAGTCCGGATCGCCGATCTGATAAGTACAAGGATAAACCCGGATATTACAATGGTTGGGTACCAGTCTACTTGGCTGAAGGTAACTACCAAACGATAAGGGATGTCATGAGAGGAGTTGATCACGCTTTACGAAAAGAATTTGGAGATGATCTGGTCAATAAAGAATGGCAAATCAAAGACGTGGATGATCATACAGAATTGAAGATAAAAAAGATTTCAGGATTGGCCTTTAATAGGTATCTGTACAAAGCTCACGATCTTGAACATGCTACAACAATTCCTGAATTTGCTTCAGGAAATGAATATAATCCAATTGATGACGATTTTCCGAATCCCAAGACCGGTCAGTCCGATGGTTGGAATTATATCCAATTCGGATGGGGTCACCTTTTTACTGCAGATGATATACCTAGTCAGCATGACTACGAAATTTATCGAATTCCACACAACTTGAATGACATAGTGCATTGGTTTATTGGTGGAAAAGATGGTAGTACTGGAGGTCTCAGTTTTCAAACCATGTACATTTATTCAGATGTGGTGGAAACACAGATCGTGGGAGATGTACGAGCCAACGTGCTTCGTGTGATTGCACCAAGAGGAGAACCGAACGAGATTGTTCATGAAAATTTTCCCAAGCTCTTTTACAATCCTGTACGACTCAATCGTATCAAGAGCATTGAAGTGCTTTTAAGAGGAGACACAGGTGAACCGATTTCATTCAAAGGAGGTGTTGTGACACTCACGTTACATTTTCGTAAGAAACGAGAATGAATGGGGACGATTTTTACTTGTTTCTTCCGAGTAACGCAAGTACTGACATTTATCCGAACAACAACGGATCCACAACTATGAACTTCATGGAGATGAATGGCAAGTGGCGTTGGCTAGTATTATTTATCCGCACACACGGATAAATATATCCCAGCATTATACACCAGAGAGTCTGTTCTTTGCCAGAATTGGTCGTGACAGAAGACCCGACAAATTTAACGATATCAAAAAGTATGAGGATGAGTACTGGGTTCCTTTACATATTCATGAAGGAGATTACAGAACCGCTGAAGATGTGATTCGAGGGATGGAAAGAAGATTGAGATTTACTTTTGGAGATCGATTGGTGGATCAAGAATTCAAATTCACCTACGAGAATAATCATCCTACCATTACCATCCAGAGAGCGTCGGCGCTGGCCATCAATCCTTGGATCGTCAACAAATTGGAAATTGCAGAAGTGTATGGGGATCAACCTTATGGAAAACGCTATTTTCGACAGAGTGGTTTGGATGCATCTGATCCTCTTAATACTTTCTTACGTTTGGGTGCTGATGAATATCGTGGGAATTTTACTCATGGTACTGATGCCTATTGGTTGGCAACGACTTTGGATAAACCGATTCACTGGTTTCTAACAGCCATTTCTTTTCAAACCATCTACATTTAATCGGATATAGTGGCATCCCAGGTGGTTGGTGATGTGCGTGCCAACATCTTACGAGCAGTGGCTCCCAGAGGTAACCCAGGAGAGATTATTCACGAGAACTTTTTCAATCTCTTCTATCATGATGTACGCTTGAAATCGTTCAACACCATTGAAATCCTTTTAAGAGGTGATACAGGGGAACCAATCCCATTTTTACATGGTGTGGTGGAAGTAACGTTACATTTCAGGAAAAAACGATGACGTCTGATGATAGTTTTTATATGACGCTACCAAGCAATACCAATCGTCAAACCAACAGACCAGGCAATTTTACCATAGAACTTCCTAAGAGACTTTACATGAATCAATATTGGAAAGTGGCTCTCGTCAATCTCATTTATGCCAATGCCTATAATCAAGATGAAGGAGCTTACCTGGTTTATGCGGAAATGGGAAACCCTGATGGACATTTCTATTCTGGGCACTTTCATCTACCAAGAACAAAACACCTCTCGACCAGTGGACTCATTTTCCAGACCATTCACGATGAACTTGCCATGCTCGCCGATCATCAGGGTATAGATTTGGCTGAGTACATCGTCATAGAGAACAATGCGGACAATGAAAAGTTGACAACGATTGAATTGAAAAAGGAAGCAAAACTGGAGTAGGGGGAAAAGGCGGGTTCTGGGACAGCACTTCAAGACCAAAAACGCAAAAAATCCTGCACGCGTGCAGGATCCAAAATGCGATCAAAATCGTCTTAAAGTAATGACCTTGCACATCGAAACACTCATCATGCCCAATCAACGTCAAACCGTCAAAGAGCTCCGCGCCATTGCCAAGGATCGCAAGATAGCCGAATATTACAAGATGCGCCGGGGAGAGCTACTGGAGGCGCTGGGGATGGAAGAGGTACCTAGTGGTGGAAAATGTAACCATGGCAGGCGTGAGGTTCAGTGTAAGGATTGTATGGGATCACAAATATGCCCTCATCTAAGACAGAAAGCATGTTGCAAAGAATGTGGTGGTAAGGGCATATGTACTCATGGTAGAGTAAAGTACTCTTGCAAAGATTGTGGTGGTTCCCAAGTATGTTCTCATGGTAGAACTAGGTACAGATGTAAAGACTGTGGGGGAAAGGCCATATGCGTTCATCACAAACGTAAAGATCGTTGTAAAGATTGCCTCGATCTTATGAAGTCACAGTAATATGGTGTGCATTTTTGTAACGCGAACCACGTTACAAAAATCATATCTAGTCCATCAACGAAACAAAGCCCAAGCCAATCCACCAACTACGATTATCAATGCAAACAAATTATATTCATGTTGTGTGTTTTCAGGTTCTTTGATTTCAGGTTTAACATCCATGATTGGTGTTTTCACCTGTACAGTTTCGGTTCTGGTGGCTGCATGTGGTAACTTAACTTTCGAAGAGCCCAAGTTATGGCTTATCCCTACAGTCTTGGTCTCTAGGTTTACATTTGAGTTGACTCCGAACTTCATGTCACCCGTGGCCTTCATTAGGTTGTTGTTGTAACCAACTATACTCTCCGTGTTTATGATCATGTTACTGGGCATTAGCCAAACTCCAGGTGCGATTGCCAGATCCAATCTGAACTTCGCTTCCTGGGTTGCGAGTTGGTACCTTTGTACTGAACTTGATATGTCGTTCTCAATCACACTGCTTTCAAACAGAGCCAAGAACTCTTGCTGTGTCTCAATTGCCCCACCACCCGTGCCCACAATCGAGTTTCGTGTATTGACTTGCGATCCCAGCACACAGTAAACGAAGGCCTCAGCAGATCGATTCAGTCTGCCGAGCCCAGCCTTGGTGAGCCCATAACCACTCGTTGGGATGAACCAAGCATACTTGTACTCAGCAAAGTCATCATTGCGAATGAATGAGATGAGGTTACCTTTTTCTTTCTTACCACCATCATCTGAGAATTCACCACCATCACCAGGCCACTGGTTTGCGTCTTCATCATAGTTTCGAATCAAATGTACATTTTGAAACCCTCCACCTCTTCCATGGTAACCAGCACCATAGTCAAGGAATATGTCACCAAGACCATGGTTTCGCCCGCCTTTCCATCTGAAATCAGAACCATTACTGATTCCGAATTCAGCGCATAATCTTTGGTAAGCAACCTTACTGTAAGGGTTGTTAGCTATGGCAAATGGTTGTTCATCAGGTAAAGGCACATTCAATTCGTACAGTATTCGCCTTATGGTGAAATACACGTGAAACTTTACAAAGCCAGACACCACTTTGGGGTAGTTCAAACTTTCAAAGGGGCTGACACCACAGCCAGAGGTCGCACACCACACTGCAAAGTTCAGCTGTTGAGGCCAGTAGTTCATGTCGGGCGCGTTCAACCACTTTCGACTTTGCTTACCAAACTTGAAAGTTACAACTTGGGAGGTAAATATGTTACGCATCTTAGCGGTGAATTTTTTCGTGTTGGACACGTATATGTCCAATGACGTCAGCATGTTTGTGGTGTTACTTGTGGGTTCGTCAAAATCAATGGCTGGAATTGGGTAGGAGCGATTTGTCATGGTCAGGCTCTTTGGGAAGGGGCTTGATGTATCATCGAGTCCCAAATCAATCCATAGTAGTAGTTTGAGACCTGGTCGGAGGCCATCAGTCCATGTCTTGCCAGTGGGGTCATCATAGGACATGATTGTCATTCCGTTATGTTTTCATATAATGTAACCTCCAAATTGATCAGCTATGAATTTGAATCGGTCAAGGTCAGCTTTTGGGTACTTATTTTTGAAGTCGTTTAGTAAGCCCATCTTCTATCCAGAATTTGGATAGAAGAGTTCATGATTTTAAGTCATTATGTGACATAGTAATATATAGCACTAGCCAAACCAAGGGTCCAGTGTATTGCAGAACATACAACAACCACATACAATCTTTTGTTCGATTCCATGATCTTTTCTTCATCAATAGCATTGACTTGTTTGTCTACAACGGTTTCATTACTACCGAACTTGTTTATGAACATGTTAAATCCCTCATCAATCAAATCGTTGAAAGCATTTACAACGGATTTGTATTCCTTTGTTTTCTCCATATTTTTACCAGCACGTTTTAGTGATTTGAATTTCTCTTCAATGGATTGAGTGGTCATGGTTATGTTACTGGTATACCAACCTTTAAGTATATTTGGATTAGTAGATGTTTTGCTCGTAAACTATAGTTATAGTCCTCCTTTTAGTTCTTTGAGGATTTCTTGGCGTACTCTCTGCCTCAACACCAATGGGTCCTCTACATTCATATTTTTTTGAGCCTTAGCCCGTATCTCAGCCTTGAGCTTTTCGAATTTCTTGAGTTCTTCCATGATCAACGAGAATTCTGAGTCAGAGATCGTATTGTCACGAAGGGCTTTGGACACCAGGTCTTCAATGGTGTTTATCTTGGATCTGGCCAGTGTGATGGTGTTTTGATGCTTTACAGCTTTCTGGGACAGTCTCTTGGATATTTGTTGCAAAGCTATGGATGCACACACAAACACACCACTTACCACACCCAATGGTACAGATGCGACGATTCCGACACCACTAAGCGATGTCCCCAATCCACCAGCCGCCAAAATGCAAGACATTATACCACAGGTCGAGCTTACATTCATGAGTGTGCCCTTGGATCGGTTGTATTTTTTGAGTACTGTCTCGTAGTGGTTTAATTCAGACTTTAGCTTGTTCAAAGCATCGCAACATTGTTGCAATCTGAAAGTATCGCCATCAGTGGGAGGCGCCGTCGGAGGCAAGTTGGGGTAGATTCCTTTGTACTCACCCATCTTTGGTTACAGTTCTCACGTACTTTTAAATGTTATCTGAACCGCAAACTGAATGTGATTGGAGATCCATTCAGATTCAGTTTGTTCCATTCAATGTCGAGGATGCTCAGATCGAAGTGATTTACGGGGGTTTTGGATTTGTGAACGGGAATGACTGGATAATCCTGTGATGGTATGTTGGCAAGGAGTTGTGAGGGTGAGATCTTCACAGGGCCTGTAAATCGAGCATTGTTCATGTAGGATGACTGGTTGTTCACTAGACTGCACATAAGTCTCAGGGGCTCCTTGATCTGGAGATTGGTGGGGTACAACTTGCCGGGCGTTATGACTTCGGGTAAACCCAGTGCAGCTTGCAGTCCTCTCGTAAGTTTGATGTTGGAGTTCTTGTTGGAGTACAAATAGTCAACAGTGTCAGTCTCAATGATCGATAGCTTGGCCTTATCCGTATCATTGAGGAATATCGCGTGTATACCACGCAGAGAGTATGTACCGGGTTGGATTATTATGAGGGGTCGATTTTCCTCATTGAGTATGCCTTGGCGATCCTTGAAATTCACCAATCGTTTGGGTATACTACAACTCAGAAGTTGTATCTCCCGAACCTTGTCCAGGGGAGGGTCCAAGTACACCCTGGTTTCAGACTCGTACATGGTAACGCTCAACATTTACATCAACGACGCCTCTTTTTTAATTCGTCTACAAAGTACACTACAACAGCGAGGATCAACAGCCAAGCGTTCTTACCCAGGAATGAAATGACCTCCCCAGCGGTCTTGAACAGGAAACTCACGATCGCCCCCACCATACCGGGCAATAACTCACCAAGTTTCTTACCGATGTTCTTCAGCCCGTCCCCCACACCTTTGCCCAATCTGGATAGGCCCTTGGAAAGATTAGACACGATAACGCCAATGACCACACCAACGGCGCTCACAACGGCAAATACCGTGAAACCATATTTCTTGAAGATCGCTTTCACCCTGTCTCGCAATGACATTCGCTCCTGGATTTGCTCATTCTCACCTTCCAAGTTAGCTATCTCTTGCTCTTGTTCAGCAATTTGTCCCTCGATGGCCTCTATTTGATTTACTTCTTCCGGGGTTTTCAATGCCTTTTCTCGATGGAATCTTACCTTCTCCTTCAATTTACTAACTAACCCTTTTTTCTTGGTTATCTCACCATCATTGGCTTCCACAATTTCTTCCGCGCTTGGACCTAACTCTTTTGTGATTGTTTTGGGTAATCCTTTGTTCACATCACCGTACGCATCGAATAATGGATGCCACACATTTCTGTCTGGATCTCTGCTAGTGATTTTGACAACGATTTTACCCCATTCATCGTATTTGAAAAAGAACTTGGGTTTGGCATCTGGGAACTTATCTACAATCTTGGTCCAGACTTCATCTTTGTCTTCTTCCATAGCCTGCATCTCTATCTCTTCACGTGGTAATTGAATATACCCTGATTTACGTTTAGCACCCTTAGTCGTGGATGTTTCCAAGACTTTCTCTGGTGTTGGAGGCTGCCTACCAAGTAGCGGGGTTTCTTCGAAATCATCGGGATCTTCTTGTTTGTTTTCTTGTCCCAACCCGAAAGGATCGTTCTCTTCTTCTTCAGGATAAGCAGTTGCCATATTTGATGTCGAATATGGGAACTTCTAAGTTAGTTTATCGCACCCACTTGCTAACTATATACACCAGGATTAACATCCCAACCGCGACAAAGACCATCTGAGCCATTCTTTGGTCTTCATTCGGTCGGTAGTAGTCGGAGAACTTGGGAGGATCGCCTATTTGATTGTACAACCTCATTGCTTCATCCGTCTCCGATATGTTCTCGGATGCCTGGTCAGCATCACTCTTCCTCTTGTTCATAAAGTCAATATACGCCAAGCGCCTCTTTTCATGCGCAGCGTAATCTTTTTGGTACTCCTCCATTGCTTTGTCATGCCTTTTCCTTTCCTTTTCGAGTTCTTCGGGTGATGATCCAGTGAGGAGATGTGTTATGTAGGTACTAAGACCGAGGGCAGCTGCATTGACGAATGCACCTCCGATAACGATCGCTATAGTCGCCATTACTCAAAGCTCTTTTGGTAAGATCTTTTGATCTTCTAAATAAGTTTTGCCGTACATACTAAGTGACAAAACAACGACCCATTTGGCATAATTCATGAAATTGGACGATGGATCGCCAATGAACGATTCTTTCAGGGCCTTCTTACCCACATAGCCCACAGCAGCAGCGAGTCCCATGAGAACTGCAGAATCTGTAACAGTCTTCACAAGCTTGTTGTTTGACATTTTGTGTATTACATCAGCTCGTCATTTAAGCTGTTTTCTATCTTTGGGGGTGTTTTGACCTCATTCATGTCCGTGACAGGAGGTGGTTCGAAGGTTACAGAAGGTACGAAGTTGGGTATTCTGTCTTTGTATCTCTTGTATAAAAAATAACCAATCCCTCCTATTATGGAACCAACGATTAACAAATTCTCGAAGGATAGGCTGGGCCAGGCATCATCCTTTTTCACCAATGCATCTTGCTGCGTCTGCTCCTTTTCTTTCTGACTATCTGCATCTCGTTGCTCTTTTTCCTTCAATGCATCCTTAGCCTTCTTGTGGTACTCGGCCAGTTTCTTCCCGGCCTCCACCTTCTTGGGATCCTTTACTCTATCCTTGACATCGGGTTCTCTTGTGATTTGCTCAACAGGTTGCTCAGACATGTTTGTATCTCTGTTGTCACCTAGCTTTAACTCTCCTAATAGGATGCCTATTAGGAGATTTTTTTGAACCAACATCTACCAGAAGCGATTACTATACAACCAATATACTGCAAATCCTAACATCACACCACATACTTTATTAGCGGTCTCCTCAAACTTTTTTCTTTCCTCATGTCTATGTTCTCGTATTATTGCCCGACATTTTCTCTCGATATTTTCTCTACAGTACTCTTCACAATATTCTTTCACAGTCGCTCCATCATCAACTTCTGTGTCAACCATGTTTGTATGAACAACTTCTGTGTTTGCCATGTTTGTATCCTTGTTGTCACTTAGCTTTAACTCTCCTAATAGGTTGTCTATTAGGAGAAGTACGTCTTAATTAACAATATTCTATCACATACTCATCTTCTGATTCTGATTCTTGTGGCTCAGCATCATTGGGAGCCAACATACGAGGTTCCGATTCTTGCGCTGTGGCATCATTGGAGGGTAACAGGCTAGATTCTGGTTTTTGTGGTGTGGCATTATTGGAGGGTAACATTCGAAAACTAGTCATGCTGGTGAACTCACTTGGAGTGAAATTCATCTCAGTGACACGAAGACGGGCTGAGGCACCGTACCCGGTCTGCCCGTGGGATCCCCAGAATATACCATCCCAACGGACAACAGGATGACCAAAACCGCTTACATACTTGTCGGGTTGCCACATGTATTCAAGTGGGTTAACCACTTGATCATCTGGACCGTATACACAAGTTGTGGATAGGATGTTGCCACCCTTACCCCAGGTTATGAACTTGAGGTAGGCACGTTGTGGTCTGCTTGTGTCCTTTGTCTTCTCACCCGTTTGTTGGTCTGTGATGTTTGTGTAATCGTATATTGGCTTCACAGCCAATGGCCAATCATTTTCACTCTTGGCAGTCATGTATGCATTGAAAGTTGCGGGTGGAACGGACCTCTCTGATCTTGGTTTCTTGCAAAACTTTTTGAGTGAGTTCAATGTGATCTTCACTACATTGTCAAGTGCTTTTCGAGTCTTGATCTCTTCGGTTGTTGGGCAATCCATGGTATCAATCGATGTCATTGGGTATGAAATTTGGAACCCCTCCAGAGTCTCAAGTCTGCGACTGTCTTTGTCGGTTCCAAATGGCCACACCCCCGATATACCCGAAAAGAATTGCTTGGTCAATTCAATGAAGATTGGTCGCTTCGCACCGTTGGGACCTTGTACGTAAACATCTGAACTAACCCATTGGTTTTGTGGTTTACTTTGGCCTTTGTTGAAGGATTTACTCTTGGGTTCAGAAACAACAATGGTGTTCCAGTCAAAATCAGAGTCAAGTTCAATGAAGATTGGTTCACTCATGTTTCAACACTTTACCTTTCGGTTATGCCATAGTGCATGGCTCTCTTTAAGTCACTTTGTATGTCACCACTAAGTGGCTAACAAGTGGTTATTTAGTCCTAAAAGTTGTGTTAGGGCTTTGCTGCTTGGGTCTCTTAGTAGGTCATCTACTAAGAGGCTCAAAATCGGTTCTTACATATTCCATCGTTCTTTCATGTCTCTCAATTCCTCGTGGTCAAGACACCAGTCTAGCAATCGATCGGGATGCCATGCTACAGCCACTAATTCATCAAGAACACTTTTGAATTCTACTTTGTGGTATTGCTTGTCAAAGCTCAACGTTGCTGCAGGGATTAGTTTATCGAAAACGCGTTTGAATTCTAGTCTATGGATTTCCTTGTCATGGTTCAACATTTTGACTCTAATGTGTGAAAGGTTAGACTCCATTCCTTTTGTAACATGATTAACAATGGGTCTAGCCAGACTAGGGTTTTCTAAAACATCCTCTAGATCCCAATCCCAATCCCAATCCCAATACCGAAACTCATCATCATCATCATCATCATCATCATCGAGTACAAATATGTCATAGTCATCAAAAT
Source organism: Ricordea florida (assembly GCA_949710005.1). Lineage (NCBI taxonomy): Eukaryota > Metazoa > Cnidaria > Anthozoa > Corallimorpharia > Ricordeidae > Ricordea > Ricordea florida. Next base: position 23,000,567 of record OX453277.1, on the reverse strand, counting down.
TTTCATCAAGAAACACTTGGAGTCCCTCCATCAAAGCATTCCTAATCCTGGATCTCAAAACTCTCACAATACGATTGATTGTGTCATCCATGGAATCAACATCATCATCGTAATGGTCTACTATCATCTTTTGAAGTCTCTTTTTGTTTTGTAGCTCAAAATTAAACTCAAATCTTGTGTATCTAGGGTTGATTTTCTCGAAGCAATCAAGAACCTCTGGTCCTACTCTGTTGAAGAATGCATCAAAGTCAGAGTCATTCTCGTTGGCATATACGGTGAATATGTCGAAACGTGTTTCTGTGGTTTGCATGATTGGGTGCTTTGCCCATGGCACAATCAGTCTTGAAGACACTTTTCCTAGAATCCACTTTAGTCCTCGAGTTTTGTTGGGTCTTGCTCAAGTTGTGTTGGATTGGTGCTTAGGTCCTGCTCAAGTTGTGTTGGATTGGTGCTTAGGTCCTGCTCAAGTTGTGTTGGATTGGTGCTTAGGTACTGCTCAAGTTGTCTTGGGTATCCATCCTCTCTCAACTTGAAGTGATTTGCAAAATGAACAAATGCCGAAAGTAATGCTGTGACTCTTCCACCTTTGAGTACAAGTGAACCAGATAGATTTGAGATCTCCTTCATTATCAATTCATCTTTCTTACAGTCTTTCACAAGAGCCTCTTTGTCATCTATACTTCCGTAATTTCTCAAACCGTGATCCACAGCCTTAGCCATCAATTGAAAAGAAGAGTCCGCCAAGCCACCGGCAATCTTCTTGCCCGACCTAACTTGGTACCTTTTGTAATACTTTTCCACATCCTTGTCCGATAGCTTGGTTACTTCGGGGAGGTCCATGACCACACCCGTGTATTCTTTTGTCGAACCCAGACAAGCCAGGATTGAAAGAGATTCCCTCTTTGACTCCAAATCATCGATTGGTGATGGTGTTGTACCAACTGATGCTGCACCGTTCAGTATCTCTTCAGGGTTAGCCATGTTTGGCCTCGGACGCGGGTATCTCTAAGTATTTTTCAAACGGATGGCGCAGTGAAAAGCAAAGTCTGGCGTACTTTTCAGTCTCGAGTAGCTTCTTGTACCTCTTGCGTTTTTCAGCATCTAATGCACCACCATATTCCTCAAATAACATTTTCATCGCGGTTTCAGACGGGTTGTAAAACGACACCACGCATGCGACATTCTCTCGGAATGGTTTCGAGATCGATGTGAGCTGTTGGGTGAGAACCCACACCGATATGCCAATGTGCCTCCCGGAGAAGGCCAGATTGATGAATTTGTTTGTCCGGTTCTTCAAGTCTTTCGAAACAGCGCAATCGTCGAGTATTATGAGTGTGTTCTCACGCGAGAATAACGTTGAACAAAGCGCTAGCAAATAGTCAATCTCGTCCTCATTACTGGAGTCTGGTGAGAACACCCAAAATCTCTTGTCCCCCTTTGCAAAGCCTCTGTAAGTCTTGTTATGGATGTAAGTGGGGCAGATCAAGACAATGTGGTCGAACACGCCCCTAAAGTGTCCTCGAAGCTGGTCCACTATGTATTGAGTCTTTCCACAATTCGTAGGTCCCGTAATGATACAGTTGAATGGGATTTTGTCCACTAACTCATTCATGGTTTGATTATGTTTAGTACGTTATCTCTCTTAAGTTTGAATTCTTAATTGACATGGCAGCGTCAGCAACCACGAACATGTAGCAAGTAAGGACCCTGCCTCCTCTCTTCTCCCTGTTAACCCTTTCGATGCCAAGGGCGACTTTAGTCTCCCTACCCATACACTGCCAACGGCGACTTTAGTCGCCCAAACAAAAGACTGGTAATAAACTAATCACAGTTTGCCTTCTAATGGACCAATTGAATTGATTCTTGTATTGACACGTGCTTTGACAGCATTCGTGTCACGAAAGACAAATTTTAACAACAAGAGAGTGGCAAGAACGTGTATTTTTAAATTTTTCGATCGTTTTGAAACCTTGGGATTTAAATATGGCGGCCGCAAAGGAATGGTATAACACTGACGAAACTAGAGAGCTTGTTTTACTCAATTCTGACTCGGAAAGGGATGAGTTAAGCAGTGATTTCGAAAGTGAAAGCAGCGATGATGATTCTTCAAACAGCAGAGCAAATGATGGAGATGATTGGGTGGAAAATTCCCATGAAAGTGACATCGAAATGTCAGCTGACGAGGAAAATTTGCCGCGAGAGCGAAGGAATCGGCGAGCTATTGTGCGTGAGCCCGAAATAAAGTGGGAAATCTACGAAGACATCGATCCATTCGAGTCCACGTGGCTTCAAAAATTCACCTCCAGACCGGGAATCCTTGTGGACACATCTGAGTTCGCAGCAGTTGACTTCTTTTATCTGTTTTTCCCAAATGAAGCATTCGAATTGATTTCAACTGAGACAAACAGGTATGCCAGTCAGTATTTAGATTCAACTGCTGACTTTGAACCAAGCTCTCGATTTCGTGCGTGGAGTGATACGTCCCCAGGTGAAATAAGGGCATTTGTTTCATTAGAAATTACAATGGGACTTTGCCAAAAACCTGCACATGCTGATTATTGGAGTGGGTTCTGGCTCACAGCTGTGCATTTTCATCCGTTATGTCACGGAACAGGTTTGAGTTGCTGCAAACATTTTTGCATTTTAGCAATGTTGAAGAACAAGTTCCCCTGGGACAAGATGGCTACAACCCATTATTTAAAATTCAGCCTCTTTTTGACATTGTGAACCCAACTTATGAGCAGTGGTATCAGCCAGAGCGTGACTTATCTTTGGATGAAAGCATGGTGAAGTTCAAGGGTCGTCTATTTTTCAGACAGTATTTACCAGCCAAGCCCACCAGATGGGGCATAAAGCAATTTGTGCTCGCAGAAGCTAAAAGTGGCTATTGCTTGAAGTCTGTGGTTTACAGTGGCAAAACATCTTTCCCCAGAATGCAAGGTGTCAGTCTGACTGAACAGGTTGTTTTGTCTTTACTTCAAGGCAACGAAAACAAGGGCCACATTGTTTACTTGGATAATTTTTATTCTGCTCCAATTCTCTTCAAAAAGTTAGAGGAACTGAACATTGGTGCTTGTGGGACTGTGAAAGTTAACAGGAAACACATGCCAAGGGAACTGCTTCCTTCATTATTACCTCTACAGAAGGGAGACTTGCCTGTTTTTATGCGGTCTGACAACTTGGTTGCCTGTGCATGGCAAGACACTAAGCGTGTCAACTTTTTAAGCACTGTTGACACTAATTTAACAATAGATAAAGCTATTAGAAGTAGAGGTGGGGAGGGTGGACATCGAAATGTTGAAAAGCCAGTGATAGCAGAGCGGTACAATTCAAATATGGGTGGGGTAGATTCTTTAGACCAAATGTTGGGGACATATCAGTACCCTCACAAGTGTATCAAGTGGTACCACACACTTTACCATCGGGTTAGGGAAATTGCTCTAGTTAATGGGTTCATTCTTTATAAGAAGGCTAACCCGACCAAAAGGGTAACCCCAAAGAAGTTCAGGGAGGATGTTGTTAATGGGCTTTTGAAAAACTGGAAGCCACCCCAGCAGAAACAGGGACGTCCTTCAAATACACCAGACCCTATGAGGCTTACTGGTCGGCACTTTCTGGGGAAAAATGAGAATCCCAAACAAAAACTGGACTGCAGGGTTTGCTCTGATAGAAAAAATAGGAAAAGGGTTCAAACAGTTTATTACTGCAAACAGTGTGAAATCCCAATGTGTGTTGTTCCGTGTTTTGAGCGATATCACACTTTGCGCCAGTACCAAATATAATTTCTTGCCACTGGTTTTGGACAGAAAATGTCCAGAAATCATTTAAGATTATTGTATTATGACTGAATGGTTAGCAAAAAATTAGTAAAACACAGTCAAGGACAGTTTGAACACAAATAGTAAAAAAAATATTTGACATTATTTTCAACTTTGTCTTTTGGCATAATTTTATCCCTAATCTAATGAGTAAGTTTGTACATTTTATTGCGACAATTTTCTTTGATGGCTAAGTTTGTTTTTTGAAATCACACACTTAATTATTTTAAGCCCCAGGTGGTGAATAAAACACAGAAAGAAACTCAAATTCATAAAAATTACTATCTGAAGACAATTTTTGAATGGTTGCCAGGACTCCACTAAACCCGAGTAGGGTCACATGACCCGTTAACCCCCCCTTGACCATGCACAAATAATCTTTACTTCTTGAACAAAGTACCCTGAAAATTTCATCCTGCTATCCTGAAACAGTAAAGAGATATTAGCATTTGAAAATCAACAGTTCATTTTGGGAGGCAAATGGAAAAAAAACCTGGCAAATGCCACACAGACAATATCAGTAAGGTGGCAGTGAAAGGGTTAATCTCAAGTCTTATGCCGTCCCGAGTACTGCTTAGCTCCAAACCGTTCCCATGAACATCGTTGTCAGGGTAAGTCCTCAGATCGATCCACAGAGCAAACTTGTTCGTATAGAAATCAGACTCCTTGATGGAATCATCGATACCAACTCGTTTGATTATGGCCTGCCATAAGTCAGTTGGTAACATGCCTTTCGAATAAAGTTTGTTTGGTACTCCATCTTTGTCAATCTTGACCGATGTGATCTTTGGGTTTGCAAAAATCTCAGAGTCCCTGGCACCTGCTGCATATGGAGCTGTGAAAATACATAGTATCCCAGTCATGGACTTCCTGGGCACGTTAATATGCTCATTGATCACACCATCAGTGTTCTCAGAGATTGGGAACGTTTTGTGAAGAAGTATCTTCTCATACAAGAAAACCCTTCCATTCTGGTACGAGGCAATGGCTTGACTGGCTAATCGGTCACTTGATATGCATTGATACTCCAGCTCCATATTTGTTAGTTTGTAATCAGGTGGTGTTTCAGCGTTTGAGTAAACGACGACATCAGAGACTGAAGCTAGAGTTATTTCGAATCTGAGTGGATGTGGTAAGGCTTTTGGATAGAAGACTCCGTGATCTTTCAGTATCGTGTGGTCCAATGGTATTTCGTACCTGGTGTTATGGACTGCACCTAGAGTATTTTCTGCTGCATTTGAGGTAACTTTGTCACCGGCATTGGTTTTGATTTTCCTTATATTCTCGGATGATATGCCCTGTCTCAATCTGTTATTTCGATCGGTCTCTGACAAAAACAAATCGTGGTAAGTCTTGAACAAATCAAACCTGTCAAGGTCCTCTATGATTTCACCCCCGAATAGAACCTTGTATCGTGAAACGAGGTTCCTTCCCAAGTTGTTGACAAGTGTGTTGTTCTTGTGTCCTGTCACATTCATATCGAAAGTGATGTACACACTGCCAGGCACAATCACCAGGTTGTCAGCCAGTTTTGGTATTTCAATGTATAATGTCTCGCCAGGATTGGCTGATGAGGGGTTTAGCGTGATCCGATTCAATGAGGTCTCGGCCCTCAAACCTTTACGCATCCTGGGAACACGATCAGTGTCAAGAATGTATGATATTCCAGCCATTTAAGTGCACTGAATCTTGTTGTAAATGTCTAGTGACGATGGTTTAAGTCGATTATACTACTCTACCGATGGATACTGGAAAGGGTACTCGGCCATAGCAAAGTTGGCGAGTGCGGCCAAAGTGACCGAAAGTGTTGCTAGAGATTGGTTGGAGAAGCAAGCATTGTGGCAGATTTATGTTCCTCCACCAAGGTACATACCCAGACCACATTGGGTCGTTGGCAAACCAAATCAAATTCATCAAGCGGACTTGCTGTTTCTTCCTCACGATACAGTGAGAAGAAAAACATACCGCTATGCGCTGGTTGTGGTTGATGTCGCGTCTAGGTACAAAGATGCTGAGGCTCTGACCTCCAAAGATAGTGGTGAAGTGGCCAGGGCGTTTGAGAGGATTTATGCTCGGAGGCTAAAGTGGCCAAAGACATTAATGGTGGATCCCGGTAGAGAATTCATGGGTAGTGTCACTCACTTGATGGATAAGCATCAAGTAGACGTACAGCGAAGTAAGGCTGGTAATCATCGAGCGCAGGCTTTTGTAGAGAGGGCTAACAGAACGCTTGGTGAGAAATTGTTTAGCCATCAATACGCGCAGGAGATGGTGAGTGATGTTAGGTCCAGGGCTTGGGTGAAAAGGCTGCCCGCCATCATGAAGACTTTGAATTCTGAACCCACACGCATCACAGGTAAAGAGCCTGATGAAGCTTTGGAATTGAAAGAGGTTGATGTTAAGCCTATGGAATACAAGAGAGCTGTGGGTTTGAATGAGAAGAGGTTGCCCCCGGGAGTCGAGGTTAGGTATTTGTATTCGCCCGGTGAAGATGAAGGTGGTGAGAAACGAAGAGCCACTGATCCTGTGTGGAGCCTTGAGGTTTACGACATAGCGAGAACGGTAATTTCACCAGATCAGCCAGTGGTGTACTATTTGGATGGAGTACCGAAGCGAGGGTTTGTGCGCGAGGAACTCCAAGTTGTCCCCGATGATACTGAATTACCACCCTCTAGGGTACTTAAGTGACGTTGTTGAGATGTCAGCCATTTCGCGAACTATCTTGATCAATGCAATGTCCGAAATTTCAAGTTTGGCGGCAAAGATCTTCTTCGTCATACCTATTTGATTTTTATACTCCTGGTTCATACACAAGTAAAAGAAGACAATACCCGCTGCAACTACACCGCTAGTACAGCGCTCAAGAATCTGTGATGTTCCTCGAAAGGACTTGGCAATGGACAAAATACGTCTTTGATGAGATTCATCAACCCCAGTAACTCTCATTACCCAGGGAATAAGTTTCTCTGGTGTAATGTTGTTGGTTCTCGCCTCTGGGAATGCTTCCAAGTACATTTCTAAACCACGTGTCATGGCTCTTTTCTTGATGCCAAACAAATTCATAATGTAATCTAACGTACGATACTCACCAAATTCTTGGTAAGTGTAAAACAAGCATGCAGCCACCAAAGACGTACGAATCTGGCCGCGATTTTTACACTTGGACTTTACGATCTCTTGATACTTGGCTTCTACGACATTGATCATCATAGAAGACACATTCAAGTCATGTCTCTCGAATACAGTACGAACTCCCTTTGGTTTTGATCCACGAAGATCATACCTAATGTCTGATGGGTTGTACGTCCATTGTAGTCTGTAGTCCATCGATTCTATTTCAGTATTACAGAGGCTACAAACAACAATCCCTCTCTCATCCCTATACACACTTTCATGCTTACAGACCTGTTCGTCCTCTTCATCAACTTTCTTGAACATAGACTGAAAATGTTCGACAAGGCTGTGGTAAGTTTCATCCAAATCGTAATCCATACCGACTTTGTCTGGTTGGGTAATATGTATAGTTAAATCTTTAATTTTTTACCGAAATCAGAGTCCTAAAGTGACCATATGCGTATGTGTGTATCCCATCCTCCCTTACCAGCCTTTTGTCATCTTCGCATGATAGTGCCACCTTGTTCACAGTCTCTGTGTACACGTCGTGCAGGTGACTCCTGATGATATTCATCGTCCTCCTCTGTGATTTTTGATTGAAGAGGCAATCCTTGTAGTCTTTGAAGCTTATGCTCTTTTTCACCACAGCCTTCTTCACACCCTTGCACTTCTTTTCCTCCTTTCCCTCATCCATCATATATGAATATAGCTTGGCCCGGAGACCCACGAATTCTATGATCTGTTGGCCACCCGCTTCATCCTTGAACATGCCCCCGACTTTCTTGTTCACGCCCACCTCAATGCCGGATGGATGGTCTTCAGGGTAGTTGCTGGTGTCGAACCTGTCTCTCACATCTGGACTAATGTCCTTGTAGAAGTCATCCGTCTCCACCTCGTATGCCAGTGAATCTGTGTCTGTAAATAACAACTTGGGCTTGTCACCGTACTTGGGCTTGATGTAGTTGTAGTGAAAGTCGTACATTATGGTCTTGCTTATTTCCAGGACTGAAAAGCCTAGGTAAATGGGTTTGTCCAGCACCAAGTTCGTCTTTTTCATTTGTACTGCAACTAGATTCTCGCAAAAGATCGTGCTGTGGTGGTAATTCGGCTTCGATACCAACTTCTTGGCTTTTGACTCTTCAGTGACCAAACGAACGTCCACCCTGTTCCTCACGTTCTCCATCGTTTTCCCAAAGACTGAGTTGTTCATCAACTTGAAAAAGTCCTTCTCGAAGTCGTTTGTTGCTTTGGTCCTTAGTTCGGTGTTCAGGTCGATATAGGGCTTCAGCCACGCGGACTCTTTGAATGTGATGCCTCTGTGTATCTTGTAGAGTTTCAACCCGAGACTTAAATACTGTTTCAGTGTCTCGTGGTGAATGATGTATTTTCGTTTGTCCCTTAGGTTTGGAATTAGCTTATCCACACCATTTACCGTAACTCTCTCTGGTGCTAATGGATAGTCATTGTGCAGTTTGTGAAGGTGCTTTGGGTACATTAGATTAACCTCTAGTATGCATGGTAGATCTTTCCACTTCAATACAAGCGCTTCTTCAGTCAACCATCGAAAGTCATGTGTTGGTAAAGGTTTACTCATTGCACACCCGTACAAACCGTTTGCATCCATGTATGTTATGTACTTTGTGGGTAATGATGGGTCATAATCTTTCATGTATGGATTGTTGGCTTTGCCATATCTAGTTGAGATCATGGAGATGCCCCCTCGGATGCCCTCCTCAAACATGAGAAGCATGTCAGGGTCATTCAAAAGTTCCAATCTCACATTGGTCATTTTCAGGGCCGCGTCCCACGCCAATCCAGGTGCAGTGTAGTACCAAGCTGGATCTAAGTCGTAGTTCTTCCTACAAACTTCCCTGAAGTTCTCAAAGACATCAGCTAACAACAAGACATCCAGTTCAAGGTAAAGGTCGTGGTATTCCCTGAAGTTCTCAATCCCAAAGACTTTCCACACGTTCTGAGCATGCTGGTAATCCTCATCCGATATTTCGGCATTGTAGAGCTTCGAGTAGAACTCATCCTTTGGTGGGAGATGGGTTTCACTGAGCTTATCAAACCCATCAAACCAATCGTACGGAAATACCCCCTTCCTTGTCAGTAACTGCAGGTCTGTACCATCTTCCATCACCCTTTCAAACCAACTCTTTACATTCACCAGAGAAGATTGTGGTAGGTTGTCTGACAACCTTCTGAGGCCCGCTGCCATAAACCGAAAGCTGTCAATGAACCTGATTCCCCGTTTAATCTCAACCATTTTCCCTTTCTTGTTCTTGTAAGAGTCGACAACAATCTCCTTCGTGAACGAAATGTATTTTTCATCGTTGACTGGTATGCAATCTAGCTTACCTTTCGATTCCCCTATGTTCCTCACAAATAAATGGCCATCGTATCCGGATAGGTTATGGAATATAACTGGTATGAAATTAGGCACCTTGTAATTCAAGTTGCAGTCTTGGTGCGCGGCGCCTCTGTACTTTCCACTAAGATGACAATGGTCCAACACCTTGTCATGGCCAAGCATCGATCCGCAGATGTGACAATGTGTGGCATTTTCATAGGCTATTCTCTCATCCTGACTGACACGAGGATTTTTGGATAGCTTGAACCTATCATAGAGTTGTTTGACATCCGACTCCAAGCTCTCCATAAACATCTTGGGTACATCTTCGTCTGGTGACTCAGCTGTGTGCCTCACAAGTTTGGTTTCGAATATAGCGTTATCAAAGCACTTGATCAGGTAACAGTAACCTGATGGTTTATGCTTTTGATATCTATTGGTGAAGCTCCTACCCTCATCTTGGTAACAAGTATACATCTTTTCAGTGTAGCACTCAAAATCTGCATACACAACAAACGGTACCTCCATCTTCCTGTTGTGATTCTTGAAACGTAAGAACTGCGGGCTCCCATCTTCGTTCATGGGAACTGTCGTCTTGACCGCTTGATGATTGCTGCAAAACTCTAGATGCTTGTCCAGTGAGGATTGTGTATTGAATGGGTTAAGACATCTATGACAGAAGTGTACTACAGATTTATGTTTGTTGACTTGTGATGACAAAAGCCTACTCAAGTTCTTAATCCAACAGTAATGATTCGTTTCGTCTTTGTGTAACAAAAGTAAGTTTATCACTGTCACCTCTCGACTCTTACTGATTCTCAAAACGTTCACCTCAGACTCGTATCCATATACGTTAATGGCGTAAGGATTTTGCTTTTCAAACTTGGTAATGTCCCTTAGTGTAACAGGGAACTCCATTCCCGTCCAGTCAAACCTCTCAGAATTCTTTCTCATCTCAGCATTCAGTCTTTCACCGTGATCCTCTTTGTAAAATACAGCAGATGTCACCGCCCACTTGAAACACTCATGGTCATTCTCATTCTTGACATTGATTATAGCCTTCTTATCAGCCAGAGCCTTTGGTAGAGGTATGTAAGAAGTCCCAGAGATAGGCTCAAATGGATTAATGTGTATATCAAAGTACTCAACTCGATCAAATTGCCACCCAGACTGTTCACCTTCAAACTTCGCAACCGTTTCAAGTTGTAATTCCGTCATTGCATCGAATAAGTTATTTGTGTCAGTTGAGTCCGTTACTATCTCAAGGTTAGTATGAAAGTACCCCTCAGTGTATTCAACATTACCCGTAACAAGATCCTCTTTTACGAATCTACAAGTTAGTATAAACTTCACCTTGATGGGTTTTCTTCTAGTATAAAGTAACTCCAAAACCTTTGATTTTATTTTCTTGATGAACTCTCGAGGACCGTACCCCATCTTACCATCGATCCGATAGGTCTTGAAGAACCCCTTCATTGCAGTTTCCTTTTCTTTTACACTGAACGGCTCCTTCGCAGCCCAGATGCTCCTTATTTCCTCCTTCAACTTCCTGAGTTTCTCGCTCACAGGCTTTTTGATTCTCTTTGGTACACGATTCAAAATCCAATTCGCAAACTTGTTTATTTTCTTTTGTACATCTTTGTTATATCCCGAAAGAAGTGTTCTATACCGATTAGGAGGTACATATCTTGTGGGCCTAAGAATCGGGACATTTATTTCTGGGACAGGCTCATCGAGAATATGCGTTGTTCCACCACCACCACCACCAGCACCAGCACCACTACCACCACCAGCACCACTAGGTACCTCTTCCATCCCCAGCGCCTCCAGTAGCTCTCCCCGACGCATCTTATAATATTCGGCTATCTTGCGATCCTTGGCAATGGCGCGGAGCTCTTTGACGGTTTGACGTTGATTGGGCATGATGAGTGTTTGGATGTGCAAGGTCATTACTTTAAGACGATTTTGATCGCATTTTGGATCCTGCACGCGTGCAGGATTTTTTGCGTTTTTGGTCTTGAAGTGCTGTCCCAGAACCCGCCTTTTCCCCCTACTACTGGGATTCAGTCTTCCTCTAGCCATAGCGCTTGGATTTCTTACACCTCAACTGAGTTTCAAGAGTTACCAATACATTCAAGGTGAAAGAGGTGATAGATCTGTTTTGACTCAAGATCGTCTCATGTTGGCACGACAAATGAATGCAATCGCTTGGTATTCACCTCAGCATAAGGTGAAGTTGGACAAAACGGAACAATATAAACCCAATAACATGTATGTTTATACAGATATTGTGACACCTCATCCTGTGGGAAATATCAATGCAAATCTACTGCGAGTGGTGCCGACCATTTCAAAAGAACCAGTGGTGAATCAAGATTTTGTGAATCCTATGTATTTTGACTTGTCCCAAACACATTTTGCTACCATCAGCATCCTTATAACGGATGACACGGGTCAAGAGATACCATTTGCAGACTCTGTTGTCCAGGTAACGTTACACTTCAAGAGAAGCCGAATACCGCATTGAATAATGCATGCTCCACCTTACGTCATTCCCATGAGACAAGTAGGAGGATCCATTACTGTGTTTAGAGGCGCGGCTGTGCCCCATATTGTTCAGCGAGGAGGAGGCATAGGAGCATTTTTGGGACCTTTGTTTCGTGCTGGACTCAGAACAGCAGTACCCCTTGCCAAAAGAGCAGCCAAATCCATTGCTAGATCATTATTTAGAAAAGGTGCCACGGCTCTCGGAGGTGTGGTTGCCCAACGTGTCGCAGGAAGGAGGAGGAGAGCTCCCAAACGAAGAGGTCCAAGTCTACTAGCTCAAGCAGTTCAAGGAGCCACAGAAAATTGGAAAGAAATTTTATTGAGAGCTCCACCCAGTAAAAGACGAAGACAAGCAACCAGAAGAAGACCTGTGGGAACAAGGAGAGCAGCAGCAGCAGCAGTAGCAGCAGCAGCACCCGCCAGAAGAATTGTGGGAGTCAATCCAGGAGGTGTGAAAAAAGAGAAAGAGACAGAGGATCGTCATGGCAAGACAGAGAGTGATACAAACAGGAGGAAGATACGCGAAAGGATCAGCCCAAGCCAAACGATTTATGCGCAAATTAAGAGCCATGCGTCACAAAACGCGTTCTCCAAGAAAAAGGGACATTTTTGGATGAATTGATTTTCAGTGGTGAAACACTCTCATTCGGAGCTAGGAAACGACAAGGATAACATCATTATGGAGTTGGAGCAAGCTCCCAAACATTATGCCTCACAGCATGGTGGAAATACTGCTTTGGAATTATTTAAATTACCTTCCACGGATACAAGTGTCCTGAGTGGACGTTGGCAATCGTATCACCCGGAATCAAGAATTCAACGTGGCAGTCCCATTGAATTCAACATTGAAACCACCCATGACTACATTGATCTATCCAAGTGTTATTTAAAGGTCAAGCTCAAAGTCACCAAAGCCAATGGGGATGATTTGGATGACAAGAAATGCATTCCGATCAACAATTTCATGCACAGCATCATCAAACAGATGTCCATCAAGCTCAACAATACCTTGGTCACTCAGCAAAATGACACTTATGCTTACAAAGTGTACATTGAAAATCTGTTGAGTTACGACCCAGCAAGTGCTCAATCGTACCTGACTTGTATCTTGTGGTATATTGATCAATCAGGAAAATTCAACTTGACGGAAACAACAGGAGGTACTGCTGGTGCTGGTATTCCAAACTTGCTGGAAAGACAACTGTTCATTAATGATAGTAGTGTCGTGCAAATGCAAGGGACTCCTGCTCATGCTCTGTTTCACACAGACAAGTACCTGGTGGGGGATGTGAACATGAACATTCGCATTGACATCCACAATGAAGCCTTCTGTCTCATGTCAACTACTGGTGCCGAAAAACTGCAAATCCTGGACTGTGAATTTGTGGTGTGTTATGTGAAAATCAATGATTCTGTGCGTCTACAACATCTCAACATCATGACAGGCAGAGTGAAAGGAAGCCTACCCAGACCTGCCCTGTACAATTTGGAAAGAGGGGATGTGCAAGCCTACAACATTGCCAGTGGACAATCCAGCTTTCAGAGAAACGATCTGTTCTTGGGCAAAATACCCAGGCGTGTTGTGATTGGCTTGGTGCGAAACGATGCCTATGTGGGAAACATGGGTCAAAACCCTTTTAATTTTCAGTTGTTTGGATTGAAGACCCTGAAGCTGCTAGTCAATGGAGAAGAATATCCCACATCAGCCATTGAATTGGATGACAAAGGGAACGTGAATGGTTACAATTCACTGCTGTTGGAAAGCGGTCACATGCACCGAGGTCCTGGACTGCAAATAAGCAGAAACAATTGGTTTGACGGATTTCCTCTGTTCATGTGGGATTTAACCCCAGATGGAAGCCGGGCAGCGATTCATATGCACCCGGAATACAAAGGACAAGTCAGCATAAAAGGGCTGTTCTCAGATCCCACCAACACAGTACTGACGATGATTGTCTATGCAGAGTATGTGGATGTGATGGAAATTGATGCTGACAAGAACGTGACCTACAACCTGGCTTAAATCATGTTGTATACCAACAAGTTGAGAACACTAAGTATGAGTGATCCATGTATTGCTTCGACATTTTTGGGCGTGTTTCCAAGTAACCGACTGCCTCGTCGAATACCTACGTATCCTGCCTCTCTTATTGCCAACACGGATCCTGCCAGTCAACCAGGAGAACATTGGATTGCCATGTATTTTCCAGATAAGACCAAGAGTGAATTTTTTGATAGCTATGGATTTCCACCCTCGTTTTATTCTACCCATTTTACCAAGTATTTGAGCCAAGGCAAGAAAAGAACCATACGTAACAAGGTATCTCTACAATCCCTCAACTCCTTTGCATGTGGATATTATTGTCTGTATTATTTGTATTTTCGAACGAGAGGGAAGAGTATGAAAGCCATCGAACAATCGTTCACCCCCAAGAATAAGCAAGCCAACGATGCTCATGTGGAAGCTTTTGTCAAGCATCACTTGGTACCTGGTCGTCGTCGCCGTCGTCAGACCAGGCGTGACATCGTTCAGGATTGTAATCAATGTAATGCATCAAGAAAGCAATGCTGTAACAATCGTTGTAGAAAATAAAAAAGATGAAATTGTGAAAGACAGTTCATTTCCCTGTTGGAAAGTGTCACAACCATGTCGGCGTCCATGTACGAGGAACCTTTATTCAAGTCACCGTGTAGTATGATTGTGGCGGGACCCAGTCAATGTGGGAAAACAACCTTCACCAGACAACTATTACAACATGCTAAACGGTTGTTTGATCGAGCTCCCAGACGCATTGTTTTACTGTTACGGAGAATCCCAACCGTGTTTTCATACCATGCAAAGGCAAGCGATTCATTTTCACAAAGGGATTCCTTCCAACATTCAGGCTCTATTTCCTCAAGATCAAAGACCCGGTATTTTGGAATTGGACGATTTAATGCGGGATTGCAGCGAAGATCAACATGTGGTGGATCTCTTTACCAGAGGATCTCATCACAATGATGTGACTTGCATTTACTTGACGCAAAATCTATTTCCACCAGGCAAGTATGCACGTACCATTTCATTAAATTCGCATATGTGGTGGCTTTTAAAAACCCCAGAGATGCGGTGGGTGTTCGTAATTTGGCACAACAAGCTTACCCTGTCGGACTCTGCCTTCCAAGCCAGGATCAGAATGGTGAGAACACATTGGTTATTAAGCATTATTGTTCTAGGACATAAAGTGAAATTATAACTTAATTCCTTATTTTTAGATTAACCGCATGACGTTAGACGGTATTTATGAAATTTGCGAAGACAAAGAAGAAGAAAAAGAGAAAGAACTTCATACTATTTATATTTTATGTTAAGCCCTCAATTTACGACCACGTCGTCCTTTATTTTCTAAACGTTTAAATGCAAATGAAATGCTTCATCTTTTTACTTTGTTATCAGTCTCTTTTGTTTTGTTTTTTTTTTTTGATGATGTAGTGAGGTTAGGGGTGGCTATAAAGGGAGGTTGGAGGCCACCAGAAAAAATAATGCTTTTTTTTCCTTTTTTACTTTATCACATTTTTGAAATGGAAGAGAAAATTTTGTCTACGTTTGACGATTTCGTTCAATCAAGAAGTAACGAAGAGAGAAGAAGATGCAATGAAGATCGATTTAATAGCTCTGGGGTAGGTCCTGGTGGCAATGAGAGACGCTACCACCAGTTTCTACGGAACAGATTTTTATGAATTTGTAATGGTCTGAAATAAAATTTATTTTAGTAAGGTTAAGGGTTGCTGTCAGGGGAGTTTGGAGGCCACTGGAAGAAACTTTTTTTTATATTTGTTATCACTTAGACAATTTGTTTTATATCATCGCTTATAAAACGTGTCACTTAGAACGCTTAGAAAACTTTTATTTTTTACAAAATCCAATCTTCCAGAGTAAAAAAATTGTTTTATTTCATCGTTTAGAAAAAAAATTCTTTTTTTTTTTTTTACAAAATCCAGTCTTCCAGAATAAAAAAAGTTGTTTTAGTGACGTTAGGGGTGGCTGTAAGTGAAGGTTGGAGGCCACACACACACAATAAAAGAAATATTTCTTTTGTATTTTGCTCATTCAATCCAGTCGAAGTGTTCGCCTCAATGGATATTTTCTTTTTTTCTCTTCCAAAAAAAAAACAATCATTTTTCTCTTTTTCCTCAAGTTTTACGAAAAGTTAAATCTCGCAAATGTTGGTTATGGAGAGAAGTAACGGCACCTGAACGTAGACATAGCAAAGCTTATTTTTTTACGAAGTTGCTGGTATTATACAAAAGGTACTTACAAATGTATGCTTAAAAGAGCATAAATGGAAATAGGCCATCATTGTGTTAAATGTTCCCATCTTGAACTCAATACAACATTGCGCTGTTTAAAGATCGTCGCACGCATTTTATAGAAAAACATGATTCTCTTTTTTTCCATTTAAACTGCAGTCGTTCTCTCACAATGGATTTCTACCAGAAAACTGTGCAATGTGTTATAGTCTTCGTGATAACAATCCATCACGAACTTTTACTCAAGATGCTTGGAAATACTCTATGATTATTAACACGAAGCCATTTATGTTTTGGTCTGTGGTCGATTCATGTTATTGTGTATAATCCATGTCAAGTATGTCGAGCCGTCGATCAACTATCTGGAGTAACGTTACTACAAGGACCGTGGGAGGATTGGATAGAGGTGATAAATACATGTCATGAGAACCATTCCATATTTCTTACCATAACTGATTGTTTCTTTTCTTCATGTCGTGACGAGGAAGACACACCTGAACGATGATATTTTATTCTTTTTTTTTTTCAGTATTTTCCAGAAACCACATTGACCATTTTAGACTCTCGATGGATTCAACCCAGTTATTCCTAAACGAAACGAAATCAGTCGGGATTTCTTCCAATAATTTCTTCGTTTCTTTGTATGCAAAGGTTAACGCAAAACAAAGATGGTTTAGAGAAGCTGTTGCTCATTTGCCCACGACGCAATTGACGTCTTTTCTTCATAATCCTTTCGGGCGTCGGAAACATGAACTGGCCGTTCGTGAACTACTACATATCTGTTCTAGATTGCATGCTTTCGATACTTTCTTATGTCCAAGTTGTCACATTGTCAAATGTTTCTGAAGCATATTGGAAACAGACAGTGAAGAATTTATTTGTAACTTTTTTTCCAGCTCCTCCATCCAACTGAGAACAAACCTTTGATTGTTTGGTCAGGAGGAGTAAGGCCTGTTCCGCATCAACCAAGAAAAGGATGTTTTTTTTTTTCCAGTAGACTGCGAATTAAGTAATTCTAGCCTATGTTACCTAGGTATGACTGAATCGCAAGTCATATCCAGAATTCGAAAAGTCAATTCCTTTCTTTAAAAGGTCATGTTTTTACCTTTTCATTTCAGCATATTTGTGAAATCCAGGAACAAATTCTATTTACGTTTAACGATTTCGATCAGTCAAGAAGTGAAGAAGAGAGAAGAAAGATGTAATGAACATTTAGGTCTTTGTGGCAGTGAAAGATGCTAATGTAGGATAACAAAATGGTGGCTTGTTTTTTTCGTCCGCTGTGTAATTGTATCGCTGACTACAACTTGTTAAAGAAAACTTGTTAATTCGTTCACACCAGCAAACAAGACATGTCAAGGCAAAACTCATCAAATTAAAACTTGCCATTCATACACATGAGCAAATGAACATTGTCTATGACACTTGTCAAAGAAAAATTGCTCGTGTGTAACCGGCTTTATTGTCCTCTCGCTGACAAACGGAGTGTAAACTTTGTCTGCTGCCTCTGGTTCGGTCATTTTTTAAATGAAGTTGTAAAGAACTTACACAACTTATTTTTCTTCCGAAGGATGGACTAGAGAAACCCACAACATTACAAGCTTTTGGTCCGGCCGAGCATCAAATTTCAAATTCTATTTTTTTTTCACGCCCGCCCACCCGCCCATCATGTGCCGCCATGCCGACAACCAATCACCACCCATTATTTGTTACAGACTACGCCAACGCGGCAATCAGTTCAGATTGCTCAAAATGTTACAGGGTAATCCCCCCTTGCTACTCTACTCACCACGCAGGCTGTAGCCCTTCAAGCCGCACTCCTCCACCCCACACCCCTTCTCCCTTGACCCTTTTGCCTCTCACCCTTTATTCCTGTGTCGCTTAACCCTGCTCCCCCTTTGTGTCCCACTCCATCACCCCCCCCCCCCCCACACACACACACACACACACACACACACACACACACATTTACCCCTCAAGCCCACTCACAACTCACACTAATCTTCTAGTAATTCTAATTTTTAATTCTGCCCTTGGAATGTTCCCAGTTTGGACCCACCGGTTGCAGCCCATTGATTCGCGCAGATATTGAGATTGATCCAGACTGGAGGGATCTCGGCACAAATGATACCGTCGAGGCATGTATAGAGAAAACGAGGAATTACCTTCAGCGGCATTTACCTCATGTTGACTCCAAACGGCCGGCCATAGTAGAGACATGTATCTACACAGTAAGTTGATCAGTTTACTTACTAAGTGAAATCACAAACCCATCAGAAACCCATCAGACTTGAAATGTGTAACTGCCTGTCAATGTCCTCAACCACAGCTTGTCCACATTCAATCTACCAATTACCATATTTGGAAAATCACGAGAAACCAAACGAACCAATCAATTTGGCTTCAGTAGCATGACGTACTTACCGAGAAATTTCCACCTCTGCTTAGCACACGGCGGGCACCTCTTTGTTGTAAATGCACGTTGTTTACGATGTGTCACGGAAGCGGGACAGTGCCAGCAGGTTCAAAGACTGGGGTCAGCAGTTCCCAGATATGGTACTTGGGACATATTGAATCTGGCCAAGCTGTGAACGTTTCAAGTGCTGTGTGTTTCTGGGGCCGGGGACATATAATTCGTTTTGTTAACACAAAGTCGTTAGGGTCAGTAGTGACCTCAACTGAAATAGTAGGATTGCCACTCAAAGTGGATCAGACAATGAGAAATATATATTTACAAATACTTAAGTGTAGTTAATAAAAGACCAGGAGTGCTTTATCATATATAAAAAACAGGAGGCGTAGCCAAGTGTTTAAAACTGATGAAGCACGAAATGCGAGTTTATTGAACGGCTTCAAAAACTTTTTACGTAGGCCTATTCATTATTACACTAAAATTTAGATTTTAGTGTATTTTGACCGAGAAAATTGAAAGCAGATGTTAGCCTTGTCTGTGTCAGATATAAAGACACTCATTAAACATTAATTTTCTTTTGTATTTTCCTTTTCTTGTACTTTGTATTTTATTTATTTTGAGTTTTTGAAGAAACAGGAAAACGATTGAGAGAAAAGTGAGTTTAGAAAAGGTATACATGCTAATTCTTAATTTAATATAATTATATTTAATATAATTATTATTTAAATCTTCAAACTATAGTAGGTGTCATCATGGTCATTCTAATTCAACAGTGTACCTACTAGGTATCGATGGACCGTCTTTGAATTTTTTATTTGGGCAATGAACGAATCGTTTCGGGAATACTAACCTCTTGTTGACCGAGCGCGAGAGCCTTACTAGAGAATATTGGCCCGGTCGTAGCAGTGCACAAACGACCGGGGGCTGATATTCTCTAGGACGCCCCGAGTAAGCTACTTTTAGGTTTAACTTTGTATTTTTGGCGCGGAATCTATTTATATCTCGTTCCATGGCTACGCGGTTTCCCAATACCGCAAGTGTAAAGTCGAGGTCAAACGAAACAAGATCCCCACTTTGTAAGTAGTTTGTTACATGGCAGTTGGGCCATGTTAAAATCTTTGCTTTACAGAACTTCCGCACTGCCGAAGCATAACTGGCTACAACCATGATAAGGGGACAGAATCTAGTTTTAGATCCGGAAACTATTTTAACTGACCAATGTCTGATGTCCTTCTCAGCACGTGGTTGTAATTTCAATGCGCCATGGGGATCTTGTTTCGTTTGACCGCGTAGCCATGGAACGAGATATAAATAGATTCCGCGCCAAAAATAGATTCTGTCCCGTTATCATATCAGACGGGTTATGTTCTCTGTCCAAGTTTTCTCTTGCCTGCTAACGCTAACGTTGTTGTTACAGCTTACCCCAGACTTAGGATACGTTTTGGACAGGCATCCGAAATTTCCAAATATTATAATAGGCGCAGGCTTTTCAGGTAAGCAGTTTCATATAGTTTATCCCGGGGACGGGGAGTATGAAATAAATTTAATACGGGGAGGCTCCGCCCCGAGGTCCGACCCCTTACCCTTTTATGTGCCATTTTTGACAGAAAAGATACCCCTTTCGTATACCTTCTACTGGAAAATGGGACCCCTTTTTCATGGTGCGTTCAGTAAATTTAAACAGCACAGTCATAAGGTATGTGTGTTGGAAATATTTTAATGAAAGGCCCTATTAAGTAAACTAGACGCTCTCGGGAGCGTTCACTCGGGCTACACTTGATAATACAGCTTCGAACAAACGTGAATGTCAGTTTACACCTAAGTTTTGTATATATTGTATACTATATGGCTGGTTCCACGACCGCAAAGAACCTACCAGACTGTATATCGCACCGCAATTCTTGTCAACGTCGTGTTAAAGCTGAGTGATTTTATCAGAAAGTTTTCTCAGGTTTTACAGAAATCTCGGGCGTCGATAAAAGCCGGAACATGGAACATTCCGGAACATGCCGGAACATTCCGGAACATCCCGGAACATCCCGGAACATGAAAATTTTTTTAAAATTTAAAAAAAATAATAGCAAGAAATAAATAAGACAATAAACATACTTTATATATAACGAAAATAGACATAAATACATAAAATAAAAACGAAAAGTAAAGAAAGAAAATGAATCTGGTATCTTCTCCGAGTATAAGAAAACAATATTTTGTCGGAATCACGAGAGGATGAAGCTTTATCCTCTTGGTCGGAATCGATTTGCTGGGCGAGTGAGGGCAGTTCCATGCAAATGATAGTCATGATTGAGGGCTCGCCTCTTTAAAATATAGTAGATTGGGTTGCGAAGAGGGGAATTTTTAAGCTTTTCTCACACAGCCACCTCCTGTAATGGTTTGCCTTGAATCAAGAGAGAATCGTGACGGTTATCCATTTAACAAGAGCTTAGGGACTATTGGCTTTGGATTTAAAAGAAAAGATTTATATTGGTGGTAGATACTATACTCACAGTCCCCGATTTTTAGATGGTGATTGCGACCATCTTGGTTTCTCATTAGGGACTTTCATACCGGGAAGTCTGGGTACTAGTTTCGCGGCTTGTAGGGACAGCAGAACAAACATGGCGGTCGTGTGACAGTCATGGTAAAGTGGTTTTGCTGTTCAGCATTCTGCACCAACAATTTTCGAACACGAAATCTTCAAGGGGAATCCATCAAGTTTTATCGTTTGCCCCGTGACCCGGAAGAAGATAAGGAGCGATTGACCGAGCAGCTGACCAGTTCTCAAGACATGGTGAAAAAACTGAGGACTGAGAATCTCAGTTTAAAAATTAAAATGCGCAACATTGAGCAAACCCAGCAGAAGACTACTAAAAAAAATGAGGAACTGAAGATTGCTATAAAAGGGCTACAACAAGAGCAATTAAAATGCTCCAACGTCATTAACAAGCCAAATACATTTAAGTACTTGTGTGGAATGTCTCTTGCACAATTCAATATTCTCTGGAATTGTGTGCAGCCTTACTGTGATGTCATCATCTATCCTGATTGTAAAGGTACTGGAGAGAGAACTCTAGATAAACCAACAGAACTCTTTGCAGTTCTTTCAATCTGTAGACATTCCCTCCATCAGGGTGTGATGGCATTTATGCTTAAAGTAGGAGAAAGCACAATTCAGCACATATTTGTTGGTTGGATAGTTTTCCTTGAGACAGTCTTCACTTGTATTAACCTTAAGTCTGAAGCTGGGTTTTTACTCAAGAAGATGCCAGATATTTTCGTTAAGACTGGCCATGGACTCACAGACATGATCATTGATTGTACTGAATTCAAATTCCAGCATGTATCAAATCTTGATTTAAATTCTCTCATGTTTTCTAACTACAAGAACACCATAACAGGTAAAGCCCTCATTGGAATTGCACCACATGGGATGGGTCTTTTTTTCAGTGATATCTACCCCGGGTCTATATCAGATAACAGTAAAACTGAAAAGTCAGGAGTTGTCCAGTGAATTCAACAAGAACATGAAATAATGGCAGACAGAAGGTTTGCTGTTCAAGATCTTTGTGCATTGAAAGGAATATACTTGAATCGCCCTGCTCAGAAGATGTCAGACCAGTTTACCCAGGCAGAGGTTGCATCCAATTTTGACATTGCATCAACAAGAATTCATGTTGAACGGTTTATTGGGCGAGTTAGAGAATGGTCTATTTTGAATGCTGTTTGGCCAGTGCAACGAATGGACTTACTATCCTCCACCTGGCAGGCATTATGTCATGTTGTCAACCTGACAATGCCTCCTATTGGCCCAAGAGAAAACAAATGAAATAAGATGGATAATAAATCCAAGTTGTCTTTATTAAACTTATTACTGCTGATTGGGACCATTCATTTATTTATGGGGTGGGATGGGGGTTTTGGGGGGCTCTGGTGGGATTTGAGAGGGGGCCAGACCGA
This sequence comes from Ricordea florida, assembly GCA_949710005.1. Lineage (NCBI taxonomy): Eukaryota > Metazoa > Cnidaria > Anthozoa > Corallimorpharia > Ricordeidae > Ricordea > Ricordea florida. The sequence goes on along the minus strand of OX453277.1, from coordinate 22,978,075 downwards.
AAAATATTGCTTTAAAGGGGGGGGCACCCAAAAAAATTTGTTGTGTACCAGAGTGTCTAAAATAGCGGTCTTGAGGTTCTGAAAATTAAAATTTTCCCTAGGGAGCATGCCCCCAGTTCCCACTAATTTGTTATGTGCTGAGCAAGCAGCCTCAATGCTACCAACAGTATTACTATTTGGTTGCAAACACATTTTATCCCATGCTAACAGCCAAGTTTCATCAATAAACAGTAAATCAAAAGCGCTGGCAGTATTATGATTATACTACAGGGAAATACGTAAGCTTTTTCTGACTTTGCCTTGAGTTTCTGGACTAGTCCTGGATACATTGATAATCGATTTTTCCTCATCGTTAGTTCTTGTTTTGAACCAGATGTAGAGGCTCCGATACCTGCCAACCACTTAACGCAAATTCCTTGTTAAACTCTGCAACTTTCTCCATATTTCTCGAATTTCTCTCTGGCCAACAACTTGACAGCGGGTATTTGTATTTTCCTAACTTTTATATAGGGTTTTCTACCTCCAAGGCCAAATTTCTGATGAAAAGTTTGATGAAACTATGACACCTCACGAAAGACCGCCATATTTACAATTTTTCCCGCGAAAATTTTGTCCCTACAAGCCCCGAAACTAGTACCCAGACTTCCCGGTATGAAAGTCCCTAATGGCGAGCGAAATCTGGGGAAAGTTCCAAATGCCCCTAGGGACGGGTACTCGTTTCGTTCGCTGTACAAAACTAAGATGGCGGCGATCGGCAGGAAAATATGGGACTCTGACCAGTATAGGTAAGTTTTCTTATTTGTTTCATACGTAGACGATTTCACATGGTTTACTTGGTTGTCTAAACTAGTGTAGAGTACTCGAGAATTACAAGCCAATTTCTTTCTTTCTTTAGTTTTATTTTTGGGCTCTTTAGTTACGTTTATATTTATTGTCTTATTTATTTCTTGCTATTATTTTTTTCAAAAATTTTAAAAAATTTTTCATGTTCCGGGATGTTCCGGAATGTTCCGGCATGTTCCGGAATGTTCCATGTTCCGGCTTTTATCGACGCCCAGGAATTTCAAGAAAAGCAATATTACCTCTCAATCGGATATACTTTTCTTCCTATTTAGCCTTATTGGCCCAGTTCCCGCTAATGTCTTCCCACACGACCACGTAGAAAAAAAACTTGAGTTTGAATAAGAAAAGATGCAGAGATAATTTTGAAAAGAGGCCCGAGGGAATTCGGGCTGACAAACATAGGGCGCTTTCTATTCAACAAACATCACCGGTTCAAATTGTCGGAATTTTCGCTGGTCGAATGGAACGCGTCCGACCGCTTTCCAGAATTCGAGGTCACGTGCTCTGCAACACAGTGCATGCTGGGTGAACTTTGTTGTGTTGAAAATGGCGGACTTTTTTAACATTTTCGCGGCTTTAGAGCAAGACGACTATGAAACAATAAGATGTACCATTCTCGAAAGCAACGACAACGTAATACTTCTGGCTGCAGTTGCCTGCTTTATGCGGAGGGAATTAACTCGTGTTAATGGGTACTTCGAAGTGACTATTCCAGCGTATTTGTCGGGGGAGTTCGAAAACCATTTCCGGATGACTAGGGAAACGTGTCAGTTATTGACACAAGAAATAATTCACACTGGACGGATTCCTACTGGCAATTCATCTGGGCGGCCCGCAATTTTGCCAGAAAAACAAATACTGCTGTTGAAAAAGACTGAAATCGTTCGACACAAAGCCACACGCTGAGCATTGACACGCTGCTCCGCCCGCCACGCTCGGTAGGGAAACTAAACCCGACATCTCTTGCGAATGGAACACAAAATTTTCGATATTCCGAAAATTCCATCAAAGAGGGTGCACTCAAAACGTATTCCTAAATTTTCGAAAACTTTTCCCGGAATTTTTACCGTTCCATTCAATTTCGGACCGGAAATCTCGTAATTTTTCTTCGAATGGAAAGCGCCCATAGTCACCGAGTTAATAGCTTTGTTAGCCGTTTTGCGGTCTTAATTACCAAGAACTTTATTATAAACAAACAACAAGTTCAATAGATTTTAGAAACAGTCTCTAGCAATCCTTTGTAACGTCAACCGTTTCACCTGCAAACGCAATCTAACTTTGAGCGTTATCAGGCTTTTGTTGTCAAGTCTTTGTCTTGCAACTACTCTCTACGCGACCACGCATGAGACAGACCGCAATTAAGAAAACTTCATCCAAAAATGCTACCAAAATTTAAATTAAATGAAAAAAATCCTTATAACCTCCTCTATTCGCGTATTGTTGTCTTGCACAAATTGTTGACTCAAGGCATCCTACGACGCGTCTTGTCGCTGTACAAAATTCGTGTATTAACTTCAGCTATTGGATCCCAATGACAACAGTAGCTGACAATGCAAGAGTTAGTAGTATTCATGTGCATAACATTGGCTTTCAAAGATAGTTCAGAGTACACATCTTTCGCATCCAACATCGGTGGTGCAATAACTTGATGAAGCCTCGTTTTCACAGTAGCAATACCCAAGGACCTCTGCGGGTAGTCCGATTTGCGACGTTGTCGATAGACTGATAGACTGATAGACCGAAAAGGTAAACCTAGACTCGGGCTACCTGTGGTCGTAGCCCGAGTAATAAACTGCAGATTTTCCTACCCTTTCATATACTGCGACTCGTGAAATCCCTACCCTTTCATATACCCGAAGCGTGAAAAAGTTACCCCTTTCGGACGAAGCCTCCCCATATAGGGCATTTACAGGGAGTACCCCCCCTGGAGTTTATTTTAGTATCACCTTCCCCTCCCCTGGGTCTCCATCTCCCAAGATTCTCCTACTCAAGAAATAAAGGTTAGAAGTTCCCAGAGGTCTTGTTACTTCTGATTAGCACCGAACATGCAGACCCATTGATATATGTGTATGAAAAACAAGCAGTATTTCCTCCATCCTCCGGGAAAATGTCTTGTTGGCCGAATTATAACAGGTGAAAGGGTTTGGCAGGGCGTTTAAGACGGCATGGCTTTCAAAAATATTGATGGAGAACAACTTTACGATTAGGTTTTACGAAAATGAAAATCACGACTTTTTGCCCGGCCATAAATCTGTTCCAGCATAAATCTGTTCTTTGTGTTTGGTATGTCGTGAAACACTGCATCTCGCGTTAAGCGTATTATTTTTAACACGACCACAAAAGGATCACTAATCGAGAAAATCTTGTAGCTATTCAACTGCAACACTTAAAACAGTGTTTCGCCACGTTTTTGGAAATTCATAAATAAGTTACCTCAAAACATAACGAATTAAACTTAGCCCACGAGAAGAGCTTTAAATATTTGGTGAAATACTAATTTCTTTAGAAAAGCTTTTTTACAATTATGCTACGGGTGGGGCGAGAGCATTTGAATTTAATTGTCAAAAGTACGTCAGAAACACTTTGCAACGCTTCCTGTTCTCAAAGCCGAACGAGACCAATATCCCAGTACGGACTAAACAAGTTAGTGCAATGAAATGTTTGTTATCTATATTTCACTGATTGCAAGCGTCAAATTCCCGTTATAAATAGAACACAGTAGAATCGTTATAGAAGCTTTAAATTGAAAAAAAAAACAGAGTGTGAACCGATGAGTGTTACCGATCAGTTGTTTCTGCGCTTCCTTTCGAAAGCTTGAGTTTGAAAAATCAACAGGTGAGCGATTCATTTTAGCGGTCTGTAAAGGCAAGTTCGAACCGCGCGGAGAACCAATCAGAATGCTTCTTTGTGTCTCGGATCTGGGACCCGTTACCCGAGAGTCCCGTTAATTCTCCTAACTGAGTACCATACAGTTTGTTACAAAAGAATTTTGAGAATTTGGTATTATGTAACTTCATTATCTTCGAGCTGATTGTTTTGTTCAATTCTCATAGTCAGTTTTCCTTACAGTGTAATGTTATGGAAGCAGAAGTTTCATGTTGATCACTTCTGGAAGTGAAATGGTTAAGTCGAAGTCTATCCAATGTTTGTGTAGTTCTTGACGTACAAACCAGGCCAGCGAGCAAGTTAACCTAGATTCACCTCAACTGAAAAAAAAAGAAGAAAGAAAACAGCAAAATTGGGATTCCCGCTGCAAAAACTGCGATCATAAAACAAGAAACGAGACACGGGCCCCTGGTCAGCCATGGAATAAATGTGATATCTTTTCTTTTTTTACCTCTTTCAGCGCACGGTTTCAAACTTGCCCCGGTCAGTGGAAAAATCCTGGCTCAACTGGCTTTAGGTGAACAGCCATCCTACGACATGTCACACTTTCAGATGTCCAGATTCAAACATGTGGGACCCAAGGCACAGTTATAGAACCCTTGCTAATGTAGCGCGAACTCCCCCGGGTACTCACGTATACCATTAGTACTGGTAGGGGGGTGTCTGAACGCCCCCCAGGCCCGACCCTGAAAATATTTTAGTTTTGCGTAGTTCTGTTCTTGAATTAATGACGCTATCACGGTGACTGCGAATTCTAATGTTTGGAACAACACTATAATGAAGTCAAATCCACTGGCATTTTGCCAGAGCAAGAAGAGAAGTAGCAACAAACTCAACTGAACCCGGGTGACAAAGGTGAGAAGCGAGTGTTCTCACCTCTGCATCAACCCTGTTCCTCTGAGTGATTGTCTCAAGTTCATAGGTATTTATAAGGTTTTAGAGCAATAACGCAAAATCATGACCGTGTTCCTTTAGGAGCTTACAATCTTGTGATTAAGGGTGAGGAAACGGCTAAACAAAATATGTGTTCTGTTTGGAGTGTGCTAGAAAATAGAAGAAATAGATTTTCAGCAAGAATTTTATTTACGAGACTTATGATCGATTTTAAAAATTTTATATTGCATAGTTTTTTATAAATTACACGTCTTGGCAAACATTGTGGCTTTGAAGTCAGGAAGTCTCTGCAGTAAAAATCTAAGCGGGTTGTCCTGTTGTCATCGTCTTACTGGGTACATTGCTGCGCAGTTTGTAAAAGAGATTGAACCAAATCGGGTTGATTTCAAATCGCCTGTTTGCCGAGTTCAGGCTGAAATACTACGGTTGGTTTACAACTACAAATGACAATAATGATCATGATAATAATAGTAATAATAATAATTGTTATTATTATTATTATTATTATGATTATTATTATTATTAATATCCGCTAGCATCATGAACTTATGAAATACATTCAATCGTTCAGAAGCTAATTTTCAGAACGTAAAATGTATATTTATATTAGAAAGTGTGATACTCAGTACTACAATACAAACATGGAGTAGTATTGTCGGAGCTGGTTTAATACCATTTCAGTCGGGACGTCTTCGCGTAAATAAGAAATTGCCAACGTCGGGTATGAGGGGGTAGCCGGCCAGGGGACGAGGAGGCGGCCGGTTGGGACCGGTTGGGCGGCGAGGGGTTTTTTATGGGTCGTCAAATACCGCGAGTGGGAGGGGTCGACAGATAGGGCGCGACTCCGTCGTGACGTAACAGGAAGATGGCGGGTCTGCTAAGACCTTGGTAGACTGTAAGTTCGAGTGCAGTCTGCGTCGTAACGGCACGGCTGTGTCGTGACCTAATAGGAAAATGGCGGAGCTGCTACGACCTTCGTTGACTGTGAGTTCGAAGAAATCTGCGCCGTCACGTAACAGGAAAATGGCGGGTCCGCTAAGATAGTTGGAAGCAATCTGCGGCGTGACGTAACGGCATGGCTGTGCCGTGACGTCACCGCACAACTGTACGATGAGGTCCTAAGAAATCGCCAAGTAACTTTAGAACAGTCAAAAGGGGTTGCTTGGTGTGCGAGCGCGAGCCCGCGGCGCTCCCGCGAACACCCATTTAGACAAGAACGACTGCATAGTATTCGTCTGGCGTAAGCGTCCGTCGAGGCTATAAACTATGGCAGAGGGAAAAAAGGGATTGCGAACACTCGAAGAGATAGCAGCTGTAGATAGTGTAGCTGGGTTGGAAGAGGGGTTGATATCCTCCAAGCCTATTCAAACCCTCCCGATCCCATCTCAGTTGTTCATTTGCGTGCGTACCAAGCAACGGGTCAAGGACCGTCTCGCTATGGCCTGGGACGAGATTAATGACCAAATAAGAACTGCCTTTTATTGTGAAAGGAAGATTCGTATTGTCAAGGTATTAGTCTGTCGTATATGCAGGCTGTGTGACGAGTGACACGTGTCGTTATCTTGACTCTTGAGATCTTGACCTTCGCGAGTATGACGAGGGTCTCCTCAAGTATATTTGATACCCAAACCTAGTTTTCCTTTGGCGTCAATAGTATTTCGGGCTAGCGCGTGGCCCTACAGCCTTTTTTTCCGTGGGATCGACACCAGCGCCTTTACCATCTTGCGGTCCACTTTGTGCTGCTTACTAGCTTTCTCATCCTCACCTTACTTCTCTTGGTGATAGCCGCAACTACTATAGTCAACGTCATGCTGCATAGCCACCGCATCCGCGTGCCCAGTCGGTTGCTGGTAAATCTCAGTGATGGTGCCCGCCTCCGGGTCATAGTCCAATTGCCGGTATACCTACCCGTTTCCACGGTTTTTTTAGCCAAGTACGGCACTCCGTTGGTCAGGAACAACTCCGTGGCTGTGTTGGCTGCGTCACTCAGAAACCCATTGCCCTCTAAGCGAGAGGCCCCCGCTAGTTTCCCGGTAGGAACGGAGTCTTGGTAAAACCGCACACAGCGCATTTAGCCTTTAACATATGGCTACCTTTCTTGGTAGTAACCGTCCTTTCGGACCCTCCCACGTTCGGGGTCATGCGTTTGTCATTCATACAGTATACCTCCATGGCTATACACTGAGGAAGTAACTTTTCACGAGGACTTCGTTCTTTAGTACATTTGTGTACTAGCCAGGATGTTTCGGAACCTCGTGCCTCGGTTTCTCTCGTTTAGGAAGAGCAGGCAGTACTACCCGCGCCTCACCCTCTTGATATGCTGTAGTTGGTTATCATTACGAAGGAAGTGAGTCATCCCAACCCTTCCAGTTCCAGTTCCCAATCCAAGGGTGGCGGCATACCGAAGGAGTCAAAGTATTCGTGCAAACCCAAACCTAATCGGTACCTATACTCCCGAGGTTGTCCATGTTGATGATGCAGGGGGATTGGTGTAGGGGTTTCATTTCATTGCTGGAGAATATCCCTTTGATGGGGATGTTGAGGTAGTCAGAACCTCGGCGCACCCTCTTTTTTCCTTGCCCTTACCACACTTTGATGGTGGTGGTGGGGTGGTATTGGCGCGCGTCGTGCCTACACTTCACCCACTTGTAGTCCTTTCCCGAACACTTTCTTAATCAGATTGATAACGATGGGCACTCCTATACTCGCAAGCATACCAAGGAAGCCGCCATGCTGGTGAGCGTCCCTCACAGGTACTCCCCGCCCTACTAGGAGGTTGGTTAAGGCTTCCTTCTTCTGGGGCGACATCGCCTGGGCAAGGTTGTAGAGTTCTCTCGGTCCGATACCATTACCGAAGATCTTCTTAAGGACCTTTTCAGCACCAAAGCAAAATCCTGCTGTGGCTAGAGCCTTGGCTGCGGCTTTTGCAGCTGGTTTGATTATGGGGCGGGCAAGGCTAGCCAATGTGGAGAATATGCTACTACTTCGTTGGGCGGTTCTTTCGATCTCGGTCTTACTCATACTCATCACAACTCCACTTCCCCCACTCTTGGCTTCCCCGCCCGATTTATTTGGGTCGTGGTAAGGAGATGTTCATCCCCATGCCCGATCTGCTCGGCGGTCACTTTCAAGGTGATGACCTTGTTTGGTAGGCTTTCAACAACTTCTGCCTTCAGAGAGTGAAACCTTGGAAGAGTGATACACGGTTGCCATGGCTGCTATGCTTATACTTATACTGTAAGATGGAAATTGTTTCACACAACCAATTGACTGCTAAGGTTCCTTATCTCGAATATTGCCTCACTTTTTTTTTTGCAAAACACCTGTTTTTTTACAACAAACACCTCTTACAATGACCTAGTAACACTACTGAAAAACATGCAACACGCTGCTTACAATACAACTTCTTACACTTACACTACTACTGCACAATACCATACTCAGTTTACAATATCATCTGCTACCCTGTTAAAGTACAGTGTATAAGGAAGGTAAATGTACAAACATATATACACACACACGCATACACACACATACACACACACACACACACACACACACACACACAACTGATTGCCTTATTCACTTAGGATCACAAGCCTATATTGGATGGCGATTCATCGGGAATGTCTGAAAAACACAAACAGACAAAGTTAATTTGGGAACAGAAATCAACACAGCAAAGAGAATAAGTAAAAATGTAGCTCAGCCGGGAATCGAACCTGAGTCTCCAGATTACCGGTGGGATGCCTTAACCACAAGACCACTGAACCAACCACACTGGCAACACGTACACAATGTGACCTTTAATTGGCTAGGTCCGAGGAGACTATTTCACTCATCTTCTACGATCAGGACCACGTCACTATGTTGAAGTTCAATTTTTTTCCTTGGTTTAAATTTTATTTTCCTTTGTTTTCTGGTATGGTAATGTATGATAATGAGTTTGAAACAAAGGAAAACAAAATTTAAACCAAGGAAAAAAACTGAACCACAACATGTATACATACATATATACATACATATCTATATACCTATACATAAATACATATATATGCACACACACACACACACACACACACACACGCACAGACACACACGCACACATAGGGCCATGAAGTGCAAGGATAGTGAATCTTTTGTAAGGGAGAACCTCACTATCTTTTACCTAACATCGTCAGTTTTATCAGTTGTTGAGAAGAGAAATGGAATAGTCATAATGACAGGTGTATTTTGCTCCACTTCTGCTTAAAAGTGTTGTGTGCCCCTCTAACAATAGAAACGTGTTTTTCTATTTTGAATTACGTCGAAGCTGATTGATATATTCAAATAAGGATGGTTTAATGTTCTTATATGTACAGGAGTAAATGCAATATCTGCCAAGAAGTAAACACTGGTTCAGTAAGGAAGCGCCTTTTTCTCCTTGAAGAGCTCAACATTGACAAAGTTAATTCATGTGAGTCTGGAATTAAATCAACAGAGACAAAAAATAATTCGACATTATTCCAAAAGGCGTTTCTGGTCGGGCATTCCCAGAAAAGATCAAGTAATGTTTCGTGTGCTGTTTGACAAAAGCAACAGTATAGAAAAGAATTTGTAGCAATTCTCTTATGGAGAATTTGGAATTTCCTTAGTTTCGTACTAACTGTGCATTGTCTAGGCAACAGATAAACTGAATCCAAAGTTTCCGTCTCGTCTAATTCACAGTCCCTTATCCATTTCCCATCCATTTTATTTCCCCAATTATTTAAAATTTCCTCTACCTTATGAATCTTCTCTTCATAATTTCTTCTTCTGCTTTCTTCATAGTTAATGCAGAACCAAACATCCGAAGCCCTAACTTTGTCATCCGCCCATTTAAGATTTTTATCAGAGCATATAATTTGTTTTGATCCTTTCTTAGAACCAATCCAAAGAGCTTCAGTTTTTTCACAGTTTACTTGTAAGCCCGAAACATCACCGAATTTTGCCAGTGTGTCAAAAGAGCGCTCAAGCGAAATAGAGTACTAAAGTGTGACGTCACAAATATCTCAATTTTTGAAATTATGGGATTTATTAAGATGTCAGCAAACAGCATGATGAAAAATGCCTACAGGCCAAAAATCAGCCTCTCATTTCAATTTTGGAGTGAGATATTGCAACTTTTACGCTCCAATGATTCCATACAAATCCTTCTAATTTTGTCTCGGTTCTAAACGTTTGGAACCGAGACAAAATTAGAAGGATTTGTATGGAATCATTGGAGCGTAAAAGTTGCAATATCTCACTCCAAAATTGAAATAAGTGGCTGATTTTTGGCCTGTAGGCATTTTTCATCATGCTCCTTTGAAATGTCTCAATAAATCCCATAACTTTAGAAATTTAGTTTTTGTGATGTCATCACTTTAGTACTCTATTAAAGAGACATCTAAAATCAGCGTGGTGTCATCAGCAAATTGACTGAGCTTACATTCAGTGCTGCCTGCTGTGATACCTCCAGCCTCATTATCTTTACGAATGATAGTAGCTAACATCTCCGTGCACAAGATAATAGGGAACTTAAGCACCAGACGTTTTCTACAGGGCGACGGCAACCGGAAGTCAAATTTACTTCCGATCCACGTTTCCCGCCGACAGGGTCAGCCGTCGCGACTCTGCGCCGACTTTATTTTGCTTATTTTGACGTCGCCTGTAAAACGTGAGTTTCGCTTTCATGATTTTCGTACTTTTCTATCATTTTGCCTGCAAATTTTTGTACTTAGTAATACTCAAAATATTATTCTATCGTTTTCTATTGTTTGTAATGGACTCAAGAGAGTTCACTCTCTCAAACTTTAGTCGCTGGCATTACCAAACGGATTAATCGGAAGCATTTTTGGTCCTGTGGGTAAGTAAAAAAAAATGTTTAAAAAGAAATATTTTTTAAGCGAATAATTAGTTGGAATCATTTCATTTTGCAATCATACACACACGTCATGGAGGGTTGTTGTATTTCAGAAGGAAGCAAAAATGACGCACGGATGTTGGCTGTTTCAGGACTCCTTGGTTATCTACAGCGATTTTCCATTTCCCCCACTGGCCAACCCATGTGCATTTACGGAGACTTGGCTTACCCCCTAAGGCTGCATCTTCAAACTCCATTCCGTCAAGGTCGTCTAACCCCACAGATGCAAGCCTTCCATGATGCTATAAGTGAAGTTCGAGTCTCAGTTGGAAAGCTTTTCGGGGATATTGTTAACTCCTTTAAACTTCCAGGTTACAAGAAGAATTTAAAGAGTGAACTCAGTTCCGTGGGAGAGATGTATGTTGTTTGTGCACTGCTACGTAATGCACTAACCTGCCTCTATAAGAATCAAACCTCGATTTATTTTCAGCTTGATCCTCCTACCTTAGAAGAGTATTTCCGATTAGTTGTGAAGATAGCCAATTAACATTTGTGTAATTCTAATCCTTGTGTGAAGTACACTAACTGAAAAATGTGTTCTTGCTGGTAATTACTCAGCTAAACTCGAGACTGCAAACAAACGAAAGGCTACAAAGTTTAAGCGAAAAAAATCAATTGTCAATTTTACAATGTTGAAAAAATATCACGGAACTAGCTTCGCAGAGAGGGGTACCGAATGGCCCCTTCAAATTTTCAAGTGCTCGAAAAATTTGGCCGTTGCAAGATTTGCTCGCAAATTTTAGATGAGTGCTCGTGCTCGCAAAATTTTTGCATGCTTGAATTCTCGCATGTTCCAATTCTCATAAGTTAAGCATATACGCCGGTTGAATTTCTCTAAAATGCTCGCTGTTGGCAAGACAAATTCGGTCATTGCTCGTGCTCGCGAAATAAAACACGGTGCACGCATGCTCGCAAAGACCATTCGATACCCCAACAAAGGTACATTAGAAGCCATTTCATACCACTCGGAAAGCATTATATATTCTAATTTTTTAAACAACTTTAAAGTTAATACTGCAAATAAATTCAGCAATGGTTCAGTGCAATCTTCAAATACAATCGTGTCATGATTAGTTTCACTTATCAAGTAGTTTTTTGTACCACTGACAAAAAAGCCTGGTTCATTTCTTGCTGCTGCTGCATCATGACTTGTAACATTTCTTGCTGTTTTTCTTGTTCTTTTCTTTTAATTTTCTATTTCTTGCGTGCGCAATTTCCTTTTAGCACTGGCATTTCTCGCAGAAAACAACCAATGGTCACACCAAACGGTCTTATCCCCAAATAAAAAAAATGTGATGCTGTTTCGTTAAATATACAGTACAACCGTAAAGTAAAGGACTGTTTATTAGTAGTTTATTATTACCTGATGATTTTTAACCGTGTATAAAGAAATGTTAAATAAATAAATAAATAAATAAGTACTGTTCAATAGCTTTTAAAAGATTGGTCACTGCATGGTTTGATCCGCAGATAGAATAGTTTGAACCACACTATATATTAGAATAAACAATTTTACAGTACAGGTTTTCCAAACCTGGAAACACTGGAGTAATTGAATCCAGATAGTTAAAACCACACTGTATAGTAAAAACATCATTCCCACAGTATAGTAGTGCTTAGTAGCGTTTCACGAGATGGTCACAATGCATGCTTACGTTCATAGATAAAAAGTTAGAACAACACTGTAAAGTACTGAAAAGTAAAAAAAATGGATCACAGTGAAGTACGGCGCTCATTCCAGATTCCCCAGCATGAAGTGCCCAGAAGTATCGATATTCCCCCCACTCCTTCCCCCTCGTGGTGGGATGCTAAGGGACTGACCATTAGAAAAGTGATGGGGGGGGGGGGGTTGGGGAATTTTCAGCTTGCACGAATTTTTTTTTTCGCTCACTGCTTTTGCAGTTTTTTTTTCAGGTGAACCCCTCTGCACGAATTTTTTTTACTACGTGTGAAAAAGTCACAATTGGACCTTCCTTCTGCATGAATTTTTTTTTACCTTCTTCCTTGCATGAATTTTTTTCTTGGCATTTTCCCTTGCATGAATTTTTTTTTGGTTTCCCCCCCCCCCCCATCACTTTTCTAATGGTCCGTCCCTAGTGAATCGTAGGGTTACCGATCGGCAGCTTCCTAACCAATGGTTTCAATTAATTATCCGGGACTGAAAAAGTGAGAAGTAGTCTATAAAGTACAAAGATAATGAACAGTACCACAGTAATTCTATAAAGAACATTTTACTCCTGGCGTGTTTCCAAACCGCGAAATTCTGAAGTGACTCAAGTCATATCTAGTTTCTTCGCCTAACGCAAGCTGTGACAGAAGTTTACCGATCAACGGAGCCACTTTGAAACCATGTCCTAGAAAAGAAAAAAAGAAACAATCTATCAGGTTATTATTTCTTCCATTTAAAAGAGAATTCTTGTCTCACTTCCTTAACATGCACACTGGGTGCATTGAGTTCGATCAAGAGAAAATGAGGAAAAAGAACATAACCCCGTCTGATATGATAAGGGACAGAATCTATTTTTAGCGCGGGATCTATTTATATCTTGTTCCATGGCTGCGCGGTTTCCCAATACCGCAACAAGAACAAGAAAGTCGAGGTCAAACGAAACAAGATCCCCATGACGCATTGAATTACTACCACGTGATGAGAAGGACATCAGACATTGGTCAGTTAAAATATTTTCCGGATCTAAAAATAGATTTTGTCCCCATGTCATGTAAGAGAACCCAGTTTGGAAGATGCGTTCTCTCACCTCATTTTCTCTTGGTTTGACGTAAGTTCCCCTTCTTTGCTCCGAAGGGCAATCCTATCCCCATCAAAAAAGGCACTCGCTGGCAACAACTTACGAATTCCTCTTGATTCCAGAGAACACTTCTTAGACTTCTTAAGATAACAATAAACAGTTGTACTCGGTTTGTACCTGAAAATCCTGCACCGATGACAATGTTAGGGAAGCTGGGATGCCGATCAAGGATGAACTGATGATCTGGAGTTACCTAGAGTAGCAATGTAATCAATGTGAATGTTCTACGTTAAACTCTGTAGAACTGTGTCTCTTTTTTGTAAGAGCTGCTGCATGGATACTTGGAGCAAGCACGCACAATTTTCTTAGCAAGAAAGATGGAAGTTTGTAGGTTTATTCCGTAACTAATGACTTTTCTCAGTTGATATTTAGATCATAGTTCATTTCATTGTGGGTGTCTCTGCGACAGTTACAATCCCTGCTCACTTGCGCTATAACGCCGAAGACAACAGAGCTACCAAGGCTATTAATGTAGGGAATATTCAGTTGATAAAAAATGCCACAATAATGCTAAATATTTAGGTCCGTTATTGCTTTTAATCCTCATCATTGACATTTTTAACAACGTAGCCTCTCATGTGAGACTCTTCGAAGATGACTGTCTTACTTCATGTAGAACCATTAATGTAGAAATCTACATAGAAATATGTATATATCATTGATCATTTAAAGTGCTAATCGCCTTCCTGCATCATTTATATCACTCATGGGAGATTGATACCGTTATCAATTTAGGTCAGTTCAGATAAGAACTGAATTTTTCCTGTGGAAACATTTTGAGGCAACAAAAGGCAATCAAGGGGATTGATAAGTACGACTGAGGTATGTCTAATTTCGTTAAACTCGCGATAAAACTGCATAATAAGTTGTAGGAAACAGTGCCTTCACTTGACAAGTTTTAATGACTGAACAATCTTACCGTATACATGCATGTTTCCACTATACTCGGCTGAGGTTTTATTCCTGTTAAGTACTTCTGAATGCTCTCTGACGCACGCCTGATGTACGTGTCATTGTGGCGGGCAGACTGTACATCTCTGGAATCTGGACTGACAACTTCTACACCTTCGTGTCTGCATATCTGGTAAGAAGCATGTTGCTTATTTAAAAAATATATATATCGTGATAAGCACGCAAAAACAACTGACTGTACACATAACATGAAAGACTTCTTCGAAAGCTTCCCAACGAAAACTATTAAAACCCTCCTCAAAACGGATACTCTAGAAACCTCGCAACTCCCGCTGTTCGCCTTAAGCACACTATACACAATGTATGATCCCGAGGGAAACAGTTAGTTTTGTTTTTTTCCGACAGTCCTGATGTTTCCTGAGACAAAGTCGAGGGAAACATCAGGACTCGAGGAAAAAAAAACTAACCAGTTTCCCGAGGGACCATACAGTAAGTGCTTTGTTATATATTTAGAAAATCACGCCATCTTTAATTTAGTCATGCACTGATCACGTGCTGTTGTATTCGGCGCGCGGGCAACAACTGCGCAATTGTATCTCGATAGGGATACATTTGAATTTGATTAGGGGCACGTGACCAAGAATCAAGCAACCACAGTGCTCGTTTTGTTGAGTGAAATTCTAGGTATACAACAAGACTGCTCATCGTATAAGCGTTACATCCAAGTGATGGAAAGCGAAAGTCCAATTTATTAGTGGCATCATGTTCTCTTGGTGGCATTCATCAGTGTATGCGCAGTACTTGAGCCTAGAAAAACCATAATGCCAGTAATTGATCGCCTTTAACAGGGAAAGCACATATTGATTAAGGAAAGTTGTCTTTCTAATGTCGGCCTTGAGACAAGAGAGGTATTCTACCTGAAGTTCGCTATAAGAGTGTCCGCTTTCCGACTTAAGGTCCTTAAGAGAGTTTGGCTTCAGAGAGACCTGGTATTTGGAGCTGCCATCCCAATCACCCATGACCTGGTACTATCGTCTGGCCTCGTAGCTCGCTCAGGAAAGCAGCGATCTGATCTATTCTGGAGGTCGTGGGTTCGATTGCCCCCGACAGCAATGAAATCATTCTTTTTCTAACGTGTTTCTTCTTATTGCCAATACTAGGCCTAACGCTTGGTACTGCGCAGAGCATTTGTAACTTCAATATTTGTGGATAAAACCATGCTGTGTTGCCATTCTTTAGGAAGTTATTAGACAGCGTGTCGTGGATGCTATGATTTATCATACGTTGCCACATTTTTTTTTACGATGATCAACCTTGAAAACCATCCAGTGTGACCTTGTATTTTTGGAAAGCTACTAAGCAGTACTATAAAGCCCAGTAACTGTTATCTTCGCTGGATACAGTACGAGAAAAGGCTTTATTCTACACTCTAGTACTGGACCAACCTTAATGAGACCAGGGTATTCGTAAATTGGAGATCCGTAGAGACGCTCTCCGTGTAATAGAATACAAGGAAAACCACTATCCACTGTGAATCTTTCCGGATTCTCGACTTCCCAATAACACACGCTGACCCGTTGAAGCTGTTTAAATAAGAAAGGAGACAAATTATTTAACAGCAAAGGTGAATGTTGTGAACATTTTCGTGACGTTAAAAAGTAGTGGGAATGTGTGCGAAGGATTCGTTTGATGTGATAAACCGATTCCTATTTGCTGCCAGTGTTTGAGGCCGCTTACGGATCGTAACCATGGAGATAGACTGGGTAAATATTGCAGTTTTCTAACAATGATTATTAAAGTCGTGTTCTATTGAGATCAACCATTTTCGGTTGGTCTGGTGTTTTCGTGTTCTATTGGGAAAAAACCGTGTTCGGTTGGTTTGGTTGATCATTTTTTCAACGAGCTCAGAACTCGGTTGAAATGGTTAAAAAACGATGGGTAGCTTCTGCTGACAAGCTGGCACGCATTATTTTTGCGGTGCGTGTCGGCTCGCAGGTCTTTACTATTAGCCACGACATTCTCAAAATAACCCGCAATGCGAAAGTCAGGTGTCCTCTCAGTTTCCAGTCTGCTTCGTTGTTTGGAAGAACGTCGTCTTCCAACTTTTCTTGAAGGTCAACCACGGCAGCAACAATCCACGCGTCCACCGTTTTGACAACCTGACGTCAAGAAGTTGAAGAAGTCTGGTAACAAGTATCCCCAGTCCAAACCGCGTTCCAACCAGAAATGACTAATCAAGCGTTCTATTAAGAACCTCAACTAAATCAACCAAAACAGGTTTTAGTTGAAACGGTTGATCACAATAGAACACGACCTAAATGAAGCTATCATGATAACGTTGATGGGAACTTAAAAATTTACAATTCACTGACCCTAAGTTTCGACACTTCTGTCTAATGTGTTCTCTACAGGTGATTTGCACTGCTCAATAAAACAACTGTGAACGGTCCGGTTTAGACCAATGATAGCACTCGTTTCACTGTATGTCTTACTATTTTCATGAACGTTTCTTCGTAAATTACGGGACCTTTACATTAGAAAACCTAAACTTTGCATGCCGAGAGCATGATATGGTTTTTATTGGAGGTGTTCCGGATACAATACAGCGAGCTAGACTTGAAGTAAATGAGCGACAGTCAAAATAAAATTGGTATTTAAAAGAATTAAATATAACTGAACAACATCCAGCTTTTATTATGGACAAAAGCATATTCTGTACCTGCAAAGGCAGACTGAGGCCAACAAGGCTCAGAGCTTCATTTGCCCAAGGACCTTAAAATCAATACAACACGATAATAATAATAATAATAATAATAATAATAATAATAATAATAGTAATGAACTTTATTTGAGTGTCAACTGTATTTAGCTCTAACGTACTAATGGAACACACTGTGCAACACAAATGAAATGGAATGAAATTATATTAAATCAAATCAAATATTGCTTTTTTGGGGGAGAGGGGAAAACCGTAGTACCCGGAGAAAAACCACTCGGAGCAGAGTAGATAACCAACAAACGTGAACAAACTTCAGCCCACGTATGACGCCGAGACCGGGATTCGAACCCGGGCCACTTTGGTGGAATGCGAGCGATCTCACCAACCCTTAAATCTTTATCCCTTTTAACCACTGCGCCAACCCCGCTAACCTAACGAGACAATGAAAGCCTGTTGTTTAATATAATTGTGGCGTAGAGTAACTTTAAAGCATAAATGGTTCCAATGAATCCATTACAGAACTCGAATTTTCTTCATTTCTTCGGGTTTTCTTGTGACGTACAAAGCATATCTCCTTCGATGAGGTCCTGCTATATTTCGTTTGCTAGCTTTTCCACTTGTGTGTGAATTTACAGAGTGAACATTATTCTTTGTAGAGTTCCTGAATAGTACTGTGCGATGGAACTATGGCTCACAATACAGTCTGGTTCATTCTGTTTATATTTTTTTTTCGTAACAGCATTCAAAGAAAACATTTATCGTTTTTTGAAACCCTAACCTGGTGTCATGATCACGTGTCTTGCATGATATGAGCCTTTGGTCGTCGTTATCTTCACCACGTGACCTGGTTCAACAGCTACGACCTTTTCACTATCGCGGAGAATTCCTCCAAATTTCACGAACTGATCCTGGTTAGAAATGCCAACATCACATTCAACAGTTATTACAGCATAAAAAAGGCAAGCTGCTGAAGCTTTCATTATTTTATCTGTGAGCTTCCTTACGGTCGTGCGAAAAATAAAGAAAACAAAACCAAATGGGAAAAATTATTCTTGGCAAAGGTATGATCGCAATGAGCCGACTGGAAAGAAGGCGCGCGCAATCGTATACGGAAGGTTCTGTTTTTGGCCATACCACGCCGATATGTCCAGTACTGCATAGAAAGATTAGAAACTCGCAAACTGGCAAAAGTACCAATTCAAAAACTTAATTTATTTCAATTCGAGCAGGACTGAGGTGGGAATTACAAGAAAAGAAACTTGTCCATCTTTCTTATATCCTCAACAACCATTTCCCATATTCAGCCCTTTGGACCTGTTGTTCTGAACAACAAAAGTACATGAATTCTGTAATTGCCGGCTTTCAGGGCCCACTTCTCTTTTATCGAAAACGAGTTTATCCATCTGTGGCGTAACCTCTGAGCTACCGATCAAAAAAGGACTGCATGGTCCTAACGTTTCATTCTATAAGTAAAACCATGCCCGAGTGTAAACATTCGTGGAAACGTCGTAGAGAAGTACTTACTCTGTAGGCGCTGATATTAACGCAAATAAATTAGTCTAAAAGAGTAACCAAAACCCGCACGATTATTCACGAGTAGTAAAAAGTTATGTTAAAAAATGTATATTTCTTGGGTCGAGGGTTAAAATTATTTATTAGAAAACGATCATGCATATTTACAATGCGACTTCACGAACCAAGGTCACCCAAACAAATTTTCATACAAATTATTCAATCACAATCGAGTATCTAAACAATAGGATCTCTCAAAAGATTTTATATTTTGCTTAAAATGCAAATAATATGTAATGTTAATAGGGACTGAGTGGAATACGATTCAGGGAGTAATCTGGCGAAGAATTCCAAATCACCCGAATGCGTACTGGTAGACTGATTTTAAATTATGAGCACAGTTATCCATGAATTGTACGACACGAGGTCCGATTACCAATTAATAATGTCAACAACAAAATGCGAGGAACTCGCGAATTAGCAATGGTTAAGTATAAGTCAACGGTTGAAAAAGGCTGTCAAAATCTAGGGAAAACATATCTGAATAAAAGTCATTGGACCAGTTAATTTCGTCCATGTTTGTTTTCAATCTGCACCTGTCAACCTGCTCACTTACGAAATTTACCTTGATTTTGATTGGCTTGGATGGGAACATTTTCTTTGCGCACAAAAGGGAAAATGCTACCGCTTACTTCAATCTAATGGGAATTCTTAACGTGGACAATGTCTTCAAGTTGAAAATCGCCATATTCACCTTTAAAATACTCAACAATCACGTACCATCCGTCTTCGCTAATTCTATAACCACCGCGTCAACACTTCATTCATACAATACTAGATTTTCTGCAAACTGTAATTTTAGCACACCAAAAGCACGTACCAATTATGGCAAGCAAACATTTGCATTCACCTCTTCTAAAATCTGGGAATCTATAGACCTTCATATCAAACAATCCAGCTCCGTATTTATATTTAAATCAAAATATAAACAAGTGCTTCCTTCTAGACTCTAGCAATCCTAACTTCGTCCGAGCATGAACATTTTTCTGATCTACTCCACTCTAGTTTTCCATCGTCAGCAGTGGCCAACTAGAAAGCCAACAGCTCCTTTGGCCACTACACACGATACATCAGCAAAGTAATTCATCTCTTTTTTTTCCTTCTTCCATTTTTCCTTTTGACTTATTATAATACCTATATTGTAATTATGTTTTTCTCTTGTAATCGTCGTGTAAAAAATAAAGATTGATTGATTGGCTAGGTATGAAGGTCTTAATTTTCATTGGCTGCTTAACTGACCTATTTGGCCTGTCCAATTGTAATCGGACAGGCCAAATCGGACAGTTTGGACCTGAAACAGCCAATTACGCCATAAATAAGGGCTGTTGACAACCAATCATATTAGGGCATTTTGTTATGGACACAATTAGCTCTATAACTGTACAAAACATATCAAGACTTAAAAAGAATCATCTTATTTGGGAGAAACACGCCACAAATCTGTTGTTCAGCGACAAGAACAGACATTCAAAATTTGTATGAAAATTAATTTGGTTCGACTAGCTACATAGTCGCACTGTTAGCATTCAGCAATGTTTAAACTTACTGCTGCGTTTAGCCTGTATTTCAAACCTGCTCTTTTTTAACGTAGTTTGAAATGTTGTTGTGATGTAAACCAATAACTATGAGTCTCTGTGTAAATTGCTTTTCAATTCGTTTGACTTGGCATATGTTAATTGTCTTTAAACTTTGTTTCGAAAATTAGGTTTGTAGCGTCAGAAAGACAGGAGTACCCAACGAGAATGTTTTTCAGAATTGAACCGTTTTTTCCTAAAATGATCTCTTAGAGACTGCATATCGATTTCTGACTATTTATTTACGACCGTGGGAAAAACATATCCGCTGTTCAGAGCCAGCTAGCAAAAAACTTGACATCCGGGACCGGTCTCATCAGTAGTTTTTCCCAGCCAGGTAGAGAACACGTGTAAGAAGAACCTTTATTTTCCCAGCATTTTTAAGAGACATTTTTGTCGCCTTATTCCAATAATTTGCTTTCCCCGTTATTGCCAGCAAAAAGAAAAAACACAGACTCTTGATTCTTGAAAATCTTCGGGGACACTATCAGGATCAGTGTGAAGTTTTTTCCAGCTGAGAGTTAAGGAGAATTCTGTTGCGTTTTCACCTGCGTTTTGGTTGTGTGGCTCTGTAAGGAATGCGATAATCGAGTCAGTAAGGTAAAGGCACACACGAGCCAAAGGCCCGCACGGCCGGAGTTTATCCCGGTTTCACTAGCATGAAGCACCTGGGAGTATTATTACTCGCCCCTAGATGGGATGCTAGTTCACCAGCGTGCAGTAAAGTTTCTTGTCTAAGCCAGCAAGGGATGTTTCTAAACTCAGTCAGTCAGCCAGCCAGTAAAATAATATATCGAAATCGCAGAAAACCAGCAAGCAAAACTGTTCTTGTATGAAAGTGCCAGCCAGTAACAAAAGCAGTGAAGAGCGGTTATTTTTGAGGAGCGACTCGTCAGGTACTCCTGGAAAGACATTCTCAAACATGGTTTATTGAACTCAACTGGTACAAAAGTGACAAAAAAAGTCACACCTGCATGGCCCTAACAGCACATGTGGCTAAGATGAATCCTCCTTCCAAATCCAACAATCCAGCGAACTCTGAAGGCAAAACTATACCAGGATATCTTTCCTTTATCTCCTTGGCTGAAAGAAGCTCGTACGCTCCGCCAACTGACTTCATTCCCCTCTCTATGGATCTGATCACATCATGTGGTGACCCCTGCATGAATAACGCTCCAACTTTCCTAAACAAAAAGGAAAGAAGGCTTCGTATGTAACAAACTATTCTGGCATAGAAATACGCGGAAATATTTGTCCGTGGACGGTACCTATTCCGGAAAGCGAACAATCGATCGAGAGCGAACCGGAGGGAAATTGAGCGCCTGCTTCGATGAAAGGTACAAGTATTAAAGACAAAACGTAACAGTGGCAGAAGCAAAGATTCGCTGTTCGACCTGAGTTCTAATTTGCCACAGCGCTTAGTCAAATAAAGACTGATTGACGCTTTCAAACAATAAAGCAACATTAAAAAAGTCCAACTGCTTGTCCAGATGAATCTAACTTTACTCATCATTACTTTACGCCTCCATTTTTTTTTCGCCACCCTTCTCATAACACAAGACGGCTTAAAAAAGCATGCTTCATGTGAACAATAATGAAAGTTAATCATCTCTACCCACCCCATCCCCTTCTTAACATTATTTGGCGCGCTTTTCTGAAAATGTCTCGCGACGAGATTGAAGACATTTCCAGGCGCATAGCCAGGATTTTTTTCTCAGGTTCTCCAAAGTTGGATATTAATTATCCGAGCAATTCGTCGGATGATGTATAATTGTCCAAGCAATGTATTCCTACAAAATTTCAGGTACGCCATGGCGTATTGGCGTACAGGTAGCCGCTACACGCCTGATTTCTAATCAGAAAGTCCACAGCGGCTGTATAGCTTTAACACTGATCTTCATTTCAGATTTCGTTCAATATAAGCTGTGCAATAACGGGGGCATTTTGGTTGGAGGAGACAAGACCACCCACCATTTTCACCACAGTTTTTGTTGCCTCTGCCTTTTTTCACAATATGAGTATTGAAATAGGAAACTGGTTATGGACTAGGAGCGTTCACTTCTTCTTTATATTCTTGATCGGGCGTTTTGACAGAACTAGTTACTTTTAGAAACACCTTTCACAAGAAATGATCGGGTCTTCGCGCCGAGATTCGAGCATGTTGCCGAACGTAATATACCTGCCAAGTGAAAAGGAATTCTCTACCATATTTCATTTTCCCGTACAGTCCCTTTGTACAATCCATTTTCTCAGTGTGCTCAGTTTGCAATCGATAACGTCTTTCAGCAAACGCGCACGTCATCGCGCATTGCAAGAAGATTGGCGGTCGTAATAGAGGTGGGGATAGTTTCTGAAGAAACTGGTGCTGCGTCGATGGGGAATTGAAGCACAAGAAATTGGGATAATCAAAACGAAACGTCAGCACCTCCCTTTTACCTTACTGTGGTATAACTTACTTTATCAATTTGTTTGATTATCGCAATTTCTTGATAGAGCTGGGTTGGTTTTCAAAAAATCTGCTTGTAACAAAGCCACCCCAACTTGAACAATTTTTTACAGTAAATTGAAGCCGTAACACAATACAATGAAAGCTGTTATGAGGCGAAGTACCGAGGAAAACGCGTTTCTAAAAATATCTCATAGGTCTGTCCAAATGCCCGATCCAAAAGGTAGTAGGTAAGAGGAACGCTCCTAATGAGAGCTCCTGTTATGGACTAGTGATTATCAATGGTAAGAAACAATGGTGGAACTGTTGGGCATTCGTAATTGATTATTCTCGAGAAGTCTGTATTTAGCCTGCGCGGCCCCATGATCTCTGGAACTACGTCAGTTGAAATCTTGTGTCCATGGCACGTTCAACCAATGAGAATAGGCTCAAGGAATAAAGGGAAACAAAAACGGGCAACTTTGGTCCCATTTTGTAGTTGAGGGTAGGATTAGCTTCTCTACACAGTGAAAGTCGCTCAGTTACAGAGGATAGGGATCTTGTCATTCCCAGGGGCTTTATTAGACGGCATAGATGTTATTATATCTTCTATATGTTTACCATCTGTGACACGGAATGAAAACTGTTCGGACAATGGGTATTGTCTCGGAGTCAACCAATTTTCATTGAGTTCGAACATAGTTAGTAGAGGAGACTGGTTAGGAAACTCGGCTAACTGCAAAGGACCAAAACAATAGCGGCTCTCTGATGTTGAACTGACCCGTCACGTGATACTGACCCTGCACACTCAAAACAAGATGGCGGACAGTATGAACGTCTCTACCTCTTCGGGGAAGATTTTGAGGCCATTTTGGATATCTTAGAAGGCGACGAATACTTGGAGAAGCAGTTTGAAAGCTCAGTAAGTGATGTAAGTACAAAATGATCCAGAAAATCCCTGCTTTTGTTTCGGCTGGAGTGGAACGCGAGTTCGTTTGCTGTATAAGCAACCTCTAGTTTGTCTGTCGTAGATAATCGGTAAGTGTTTCTGGATACGTATCCTTATTAATTTGTGTTTCCGTGTCTACTGTAGGTTCAATCGATGGTCATTGTATGCAGCGACTGCGGGAAAGAATACAAGTCTACTGGAGGCTACCGTAGGCACAGAACTACTATACACATCGATCAACAGCAACAACTGCCTTTAACGCCAGTGGTTCTTGCTGAGATTGTGAATGCTGCTGTGAAAAAAGTTAAAGAAAACAAAGTCTTCCACGCTGACTTACGAGACGAATTCAAGCACTATGCGTACGGACAGCTTATTGAAACTAAGGAATTTTCCGTGTTTAAAATACTGTTTGATGGATACCTAAAGAATGAAGACAGAGAAAAGTTTTATGAGAAATATTATGCCCAGATTCCACTGAAATCTACAAACTTTTTTAGAGGGTTATCCCGAAATGCAGCTACATGGCTAGCAATTTAAGTGGCTGATAGTATGCTCACACATTGCAAGCATACGAAGTCATCTCCTGACAACAGTGTTGTTCCATCCAAAACTGTCTTATCAGAGAAAGAGAAGGCTGGGCTGCAGTATTTGGGTGGGTATGTATTACACAATCTTTACAACGAGTGGACATTGCTGGAATAGCTCAGATGTGGTTCGAAGTTACATTCATTAGCCAACGATTTAACTTTGTTTACGGTATTTTGACCAACTGAGACGAAGAATTTGTTAAATTCGTCGGCAACAGTTTTTTCGTCTCTGCTAAAACTTGTCCGAGAAGCTGATTTGTTGGGAAGGCAGAGGCGAATGGCCTTCCAGATACTATTGGTGTTGTTCGGATTTTTCTGAATCTGGTCGGCAACAAATTCTCTCTCAGCGATTCGTATCTCCCGTTTCACCTCTCGCCTGAAGTTTTTGTAAGCTGACCAAGCCATGGGATCATTAGTCTTCTTGGCCTTCCTGCGCCAATAGTCTCTGGTCTTCATTAGTCCACGAATATTTTCGGTCACAACTGGATTTGGTTTCCCGCGAACTTTAAAGGTCTTAAGAGGAGCATGTTGATCTAATATCTCGTTAAACAATGAGTTAAATGCGTACAGTTTATCTTCGACATCGCAGAAGGTATCTATGATAGACCATGGTGCTTGGCATACGTCGTTATAAAATACATTTGGATTATAATGTTTGAAGCTCCTTGTAGTAATAAACACAGGCTTGGGACGAGCTTTCTTTAGTCGTAGCGTAACGTAAACTAAATCATGATCGCTGATCGAGCTCTGCATGACAAAGGCCTTCTGTACTTGTTTTTCATCAGAGGTAAGGATAATATCCAAGATCGACTTTGAGGACTCCGTAACTCGAGTTGGAGTTTTAATCAGCTGCGACAGGTTGTAAGAGTGGCAGAAATTGATGAGTGCTCGTGAGTCCTGACCTTGGCTGTTCAGGAGGTTACAGTTGAGATCGCCTAATATGTAAATAGGCAAATTAAACGATAAAACTGAGATGAAGTTTGCAGTGAGGTCTGTGTCAAAGCATGATAATGGAGTGTCTGGAGGTCTATAAGCAGTGCAGACAACGATGGATTTTAGGTTCCTTATTTGGATTTTTATCCAAAGTTGATGGAAGCCAGAGGGAGAAATTAGTGAGATATCCTTGAGTACCTCGGTCTTGTAAGTCCGTAGAACATAAGCACAAATACCGCCGCCTTTCTTGTTTTGGCGATCAACGCGGTAAATATCGTAGCCAGGGACTTCCATTTCTAGGTCAGTTACCGAGTTGTCGAGCCAAGACTCAGATATAGTGAAGATATCAAACTTCTTAGCCAGAATAGTTTCCTTAACAAGAACATAATGATCTCTGCATGTCAGGGAGCGAACATTTAGATGAGCTATCTTTACACTGCTAGTCGTCTTCTTCCGTCCGTCTACAGAGTAGTTACTAGCTCCAGGGTTTGTTTCTATATCGTGAATAAGCTGTATAATTGGTCTGAAGGTTGAGGTTGAATTGCTGTAGAAAGCGGAGGCGTCTTTTGATCTTTTGACCCTTGCGATAACGCTTAGGTGGGTCCGCCATTTTGTCAAGTGAAAGTTGCATGGATTAAGCTTCCAGCTCTTCGGATTAGTCTGACAAGACCGGTGGTAATCCGACTTAGGACGCCAGTGCCATCGTTGGAGTAGTCTTGACAATCAGTTTTCAGTAAAATAGTGAAGTATAGGAGCAGTAAACAGCCAAAAGCTCGAGAGCGTCGCCAAACGTGACCAATCGCCATGTTATGCTCAGTTTACATTGCAATTAATTAAGAATGAAGAAGGGGATGGGGTCAAGGATCTGTACATTTTGTGCAAAAAACTACACGACGCCCTGGGTAAGGTGAACACTCACAATCAAGGTGTTATTAACGTTGGGAGCACCAGCCATAATTCTGAGAATCCAGTCACACATGGGCCCAAAATAGAAGGTAATTTTATAAATTATAACTGAGGATATAACATATCTAAAGCGTACTTAACAAGTGATATCCCCGACGCTTTTTCAATCTCCTGCCACATGCGAAAAGCCTCAGGCATCATCTTGGTCATAAACTCTTGAGAATAGCCATAGCGAACAATCCTAGTATGCCCATGGGAGCTACCTCGAGTATGTGGCTGAGGAAACTGAAAAACAATGCCACAAAACGTAATCACTTACTACCACGGTAAGGCTACTAAGTTCAAGCATGGTTAGTAGAGGTCTCCTCTACTAACTATGGCTCACACCGCAACGGATCCACTTTGGATCCGGTATAAAAATTGCGAGCATTCGCTTTCCGTTCACATTGTAACTGCTATCCGGACAGGTTTTTTTGTACCGCCTATCCGTGCAAAGTTTGTACCTGCTCCAGGAGCAGATACAGTTTTGGATCCGTAACTGTCTCAGTTGTACCGCAACAGTGCGAACAGGTTAGTTTGGTTCCGTTTTCGTACGGGAGGATAGTTTCGTGCATTCTGCGCATCGAAAAAATAACGAAACCACCTATCCGCCGTCTTCTAGAGATTAGGGAGCTTAAGCACGCGCATTTTTGAGACGCGGACGGCAACCGGAAGTGAGCTGTTTTCCCTTTTAACTTGTCTTCACACAACCACATTTACACTGATAAGTATCTTTTCTCCATTAGAGATGATCACTATAAAAATCTGGGAGACACCACTGTCCTGGCACGCATAATGTTCTCTTCTGGTTACCGTCCGCGCCTCAAAAACGCGCGTGCTTAAGCTCCCTATTGTGGACCGGTATACCGTAAACGCAAACAGGTGTAGAACTAGTATTGTGGGGATAGTTTCTAAAGAAACTGGTGCTGTGTCGGTGGGAAATTGGAACGCAAGAAACTGGATAAGTCAAACGAGCTGATTAAGTAAGTTATACCACCGTAAGGTAAATGGGAGGTGCTGACGTTTCGAGCGTTAGCCCTTCGTCGGAGGTGTAGAACTAGCCCGGATCCAAACTGTACCTGCACGGATCCACTCTTTCAAGGCTTCCCTAGTTAAACTGTCAGCAAATCAAGTTTCCCTGAGTATGACCACAGCTAATATAGAGAATCTGCTCCTCAGACCGGGTTCTTAAAGATGTCTTTTAAAGACGTCTCGTCTGCTTGACACGTCTAATGAGCAGAACCGTCTTTTTGCGTCCAAAATCGAATCTAAAAGTCTCGATTCTTAAGAGAAACTCGAACAATTTGAAAACTTCATTTATTGCACGGCTGGGGCTGCCCACTTTTATCCCGCAAAACAAAACAAAATGCTTGAAGCCGGCTTTGTGCCCAGTACAGTGCAGTGCTCGAAGATGAACAAGCCATTTTTATCTGACTGGTACCATATTTTGGTCATAATATAAATACTTCATTGACCAAACTTGTTCAGTTATAATGGAGATTGGCTTTGTCCCTTTTTTCGCGTCTTTTGTTGCCCTTGATTTCGACTTGGTCAATAAAAATGTACAAGCACAGCTTAGCCAAAACCAAGTCATCTTGACGACACGCTTGATCAATGACGCTACATATTTCGTGCTTTTAAAAAATCATTCGTTGCCACTAGACGGCAGGTACAAAACGCACTCGATCAGATGTTCCACTGACAGGTGTCGACTAAAGAAACCTCTCTATCTCAAAACAAAAAAGAATTCCGGTCAAACGCCTGCAAACAGGGTTCTGCAAAAGCGTGTTCAGAACAATGGGAATTTAAACACAAGCTACTGATTTACTTTCAAATTAGCCGTTAGGCAAAAATACCTTCGCAGTACACCGCGAGCAGTCTGTCTTTTTGCCCCAGGGCCTCAGCACGAACGGGAAGAGGGAGGAAAACTGTAGACAGTCCTTTTCTCTCCCGTCCTCGCGTCCGAATTTCTCACGCCTCGCGGCTTCGCCGCTCTTACCGTGATAGTTTGTGCATCGCTCTCCGCGCATGAAGAATCAAGAGGAAAAAGACTGCTAGCGGTCTACCTTCGCATCCCTGGGGAGAAATGTTGCGTGACAAGTTATACAACGGCTGTGAAGGCTGGAGGCTGGCCTTCGCTCGGGAAGGGCCCAGGAACGATCTTAAGTACAACGGGTACTTATTTTTTCATTTATATAAATACGTACCTGTTCCAGTAACAGAGTTCTTTTCCGTCTTGATGCCAGATAGAACGCCGTAGCACTTCCCTCTACCCCGGCTCCAATAATACATACGTCGTACATTGCCAATTTGATGCAAACAAAGCTGGGAATATAAAACTATCCGATGTGCTGAGGGTACATCCAATGTTTTAAATCAAGTTAATGCATTTAATGAAAGAGCTAAGAATAAAACGTTAAAAATTATCAACATTTTCAATCTACCCTTTCATAGTACACTCTTGAATCGTTCTCTTTAAAGGTTAATGATTAAGACATTTTACTTACCAGACAACGGCTGTGGAGGAGACGACCTATGACAGCAAAACTGAAGGACGCAAAACCATAACCGCGCACGGGGGCGCACGGCGATTAATAATGACGACCACGTGACATAGACACGGTACGTGTTGGATTACGTCAAACCACTATATGATAGATACACTAAGTACCTACCAAC
The DNA here is from genome assembly GCA_949710005.1 of Ricordea florida. Taxonomy (NCBI): domain Eukaryota; kingdom Metazoa; phylum Cnidaria; class Anthozoa; order Corallimorpharia; family Ricordeidae; genus Ricordea; species Ricordea florida. The sequence goes on along the minus strand of OX453277.1, from coordinate 22,949,427 downwards.
ACTAGGTAAGAGACAACCGCTGTTCGGCACTGGCGCTAGCTCAACACTTGTGGAAAAACAAAATGGATGGCAGTGTTTCTGTATTTGATGTGTGCGTCATCGGGGCTGGTATCGAAGGAAGTGCAACGGCTCGATACCTTGCTTCAAGGGGAAAGGGCACGCTCCTTCTGGAACAGGTAGATACATCTAGCTATTCAGCAGTAACGCTTTTCAGGTCGCAGACTGATATAAATAAAGAAAATATGTTACATGGACGTGTTTCATTCTATACGTATTGAATTTACTTACTGATGCCAGTTGCTGTAGTATCGTGGCGGTTAGGTTAGGTAATTAATTCACGGGAATTTTGGCTAGATTTCCATATTACCTCGTAATTCATTATGCATGCTGTGTAGCTTTCTTGTATGGGATAATGCCTTGCAAAGCCTCTGTTTTTCGAAGAACGAAGCAGTACATCTGCAGTATGCACAATTAATTTCCCGTAATTTCTCTTATAATATTTTGGTAAGATTTCCGCACAGGTCCCTACTTTATTATGCATTCTGTAACTATATTATTTCGTTCTTCGAACACAAGAAATATTTGCATGTGCATTACACCAGACAAGACAGCTTCAGCATGCATAATGAACTAGGGACCTGTGCGGAAATCTTACCAATATTTTTGCCTAGATATCGTAAATGGTGAAATAATAAATGGAATTGGAATGATTTCCGTACAGGTCCCTACTTCATTATGCATGCTGTAGCCGTACAAGAAATGTTTGGACGTGCACTTCCCAAGACAATTCAACTACAGCATGCATAATGAAGTAGGGACCTGTGCGGAAATCATTCCATGGAATTTTAGAGAGCAGTTAAAAAGTCGCGCGCTTTGTGATTCAGAGACAATATTCCATGTCAGCTCTTGAGGCATTTAACATTATCTCAAAGTGATGGTATTTACTTTGTAGGTTTGTCGTAGTAAGGGAAAATAAATTGGTGTACGCTGTTGGTATAATGGGTAGATGGGGTGGCGAGGGTGGGGGTGCTGTGTTCTTGTGAGCACCACTGTTACTTTTTTTAGTCGTTTTTTCCATGCAATCCACTGCTGATTCCTGTGCAAGTTAACTGTCCTTATTATATAGCTGGTTCTGTGAGGGGCAAGATAAGAAAAATCCTGAGTTCTGCTAGGGATTTCAGGGTTCTCAATAAGAATTGTAGTAGCAGGAGAATTATGTAAAGTAACAGGAGAATATTCTGAAAGCACTCCAAGTCTAAATTTAAAACTAGCTCAGGCCATCTAAATTTGGCGGGAGAATTCTTGTAGTAGCCGGGGAATTCTTCATGGTAGCCGGGTATCTCCGATCTCCAATACCTAATGAACACCCTGGGATTTCCCTTGTTGTTCCACAAAACAAAACACTGCACTGTAAGTTTATTGGCCAAAATGTGCATCTTTTAAATGATCTTACGACATACGGAGAATCAAACAATCTTCCAGGTATTTTGCTCTTTATCGACTTTAGAAAGGCTTTCGACACTATTGAATGGGACTTCATACAAAAATCTATTGAAATGTTCAACTTTGGCCCAAACATTAGAAAATGGATATCTATCCTTTACACAAATGTCGAAAGTGGGGTGATGAATGCGGGTTTCATGACCGATTATTTTGAAGTCTCTAGAGGAGTCCTCCAAGGATGCCCTCTTAGTCCCCTCTTATTTGTATTAGCAGTTGAATTACTAGGCCTTAAAATTCGCCAAGATCAACTCTGCCGGGGAATCAAACTTCCGGATGGACAGGACGCTAAAATCTCACAATTCGCAGACGATACGACTCTAATTGTCGAAGATACGGCTTCACTTAAAGCTGCCATGAATGCAATTAATTCTTTCGGTTCTATTTCTGGTTTGCTATTAAATGAGAAGAAAACAAAAGCCCTATGGATTGGTGCCTCGAGAAATAACACTGCGGAACCCCTAAAATTCCAGTGCCCTAAAGATCCTATTAAATTTCTTGGAACTTTCCTGCCTCACAGTGAAGCTCAAAATAACAACAACAATTTCTTTATCAAAATAAGGAAAAAGGAAACGAAGCTTAATATATGGTTGTCGCGAGACTTGACGCTTTTTGGCAGAACGATGCTGGCAAAATCCTTATGTTTGTCCCAGTTAATATACACTGCTTCCATGCTTTCAGTTCCGGAATTAGCAATTCAACAGACCCAACGTAAATTATTTTCTTTCCTTTGGAAAAATAAGAGAGATAAGATTAAAAGACAAGTATTGTGTCGGCCTCTGTCTAGGGGTGGTCTTGGGTTTCCCTTGTTTCAGAACCGCTATTAAAGCGCTTCGTCTCAGCTGGGTAGGAAGACTTTTAAATAACTCTAAAGACACATGGCAAGGCATTCCAAACCATTATTTTGATAAACATGGTGGCCTTTTGTTTTTACTGAATTGTAACTATAGCGTTAAGAATTTAGACACCAAAATACCCCTTTTCTATCGTGAACTCCTGGAATTCTTCCAAGACCTCCGTGGCCATTACGATGATCCGCTCCAACGTGAATTTATTTTGTGCAACAACAAAGAGATAATGATTGAAAACAAGTCCTTTTTTTGGAAAACTTGGTTGACAAAAAATGTTGTTTTTGTTCAAGACCTGATGGATAGCCAAGGCAACTTCCTCTCTTTTCAAGGGTTCACTGAGAAATACAGCATTGATGTCAATTTTTTTAAATACTATCAGCTCATTTCGGCAATTCCACAATGGCTGAAACATTATGCCTTGGCCTGTACGGACCTCCGGCAACCACAGCTACCTTTTGAAAGCCCTGTGTACCAGTTATCTGATGATATAGTTCTCGACTTAACTAGGATCTACTGCAAACAAATTTATAAGCTATTTGTAGAGAAGATCGATGTAGAACCAACAGCGATTAAATCTTGGCGGAAACATTCCCCTGAGATCGCAGATCAGTGGACGACGTCCATCCAAAATAGTTACAAAATAACGCGTGATAATAAGCTAAGACAATTTTATTTCAAATTGTTGCATAGAATTCTCATCACTAACAAGGAACTTAAGTATTTTGGGATGACAAATGCTACAAAATGTGCTATGTGCGATGAATTCGATTCAATTGAACATGCATTCCTTGAATGCCAATCTCTAAAGAAACTATGTGTTGAATCCCTTTAATCGTTCAATGATATTCACCAAACTAATATAAATCTCACTCCTCTCCAGATATTTCTTAACCTTATTACCCCTCTGTCCACTCTATCTGATAAACAGTGCAAGGAATTGCGTCTTCTTCTTTTATATGCAAAACAATACTTCTACGCGTGTAAAACAATGCAGAAGAAAATAGACACTATAGAATTTATTTCCAAGTTCCATTTGCAGCTAAAAGTAGACCTATTAGCTTGATGTTTTTTTTCCTTTTTTTTGCACCTCCTCTTTTTTCCTTCCTTTACCTCTGTGATTATATTGTTATGTGCAGCAACTTAGTTCAGGTATAATTTTTGGGTTAAAAATGTAATTCTTCAATTTATGTGTACATTAATTCTCTCCCTGTATTGTTGTACTAATACTGTAAACTGTGTTTCAATAAAGATTTGATTTATTAAAAAAAAAAAACAAAAAAAACTGCAAAATGGCCATATAATTAGTCCTTCATTGTCGTAGCATGTTTGGTCAAGATGGCTGGATATTGGCCTGGTTCTTTTAATTGACCTCTACTACATCTCAGTTAATAAAAACGCCAAAACGAAATCAGCTAATATGCTGCCATCTTGACCTCACTCTTGGTCAATAATGCATATAGCAGTGCCAAATAATCGTATACTTTTGTTTTGGTCACTTAGTTTCCTGTTTGTCACACACGAGGCAGTTCCCATGGTCACAGCAGACTGGTGCGCTATGGATACCCAGAGCCATTCAATACAGCATTAATGCCTGAAGCATTTCAGATGTGGGATGAAATTGCCAAAAAATCTGGAAGATCGTTGATCAGGTCTGTAATACCTGGTTGTATGCATAACTTTGAGATGATTGTTTAAAAAAATGGGAGTTGGGATATTTGTTGACAGAATTTTTTCATTTCATGTATCATTAATAATTTTGAGCTCAATCTTGTTATAGATATTAATTGCAAAAGTGTATTTTTATAAACTTGTCAGATATAATATGCAAAAACTGTGCGTGCATAGTGCTACAGCTGCAGTTACGGGGATAAGTATATTTATTTTTTTCTCAAGCATCTCAGCGGGCCGGAATCCCAAATCCTCAAATCTGATTGGCTAATCGCGCGCTCGTAACCAGCCCAGCTTTTTACGATACGGACCACGGTCCGGATTTTTATCCGCGCTATTTGCGGCAAATTGAAATTGTTACAAAAAAAAGCAAACTAACAGAAAAAATAAATATGTTATTTACCGGTCTAGGTCGGTCCGTATGGGAAAAACTGTGCCCTTGGTCTTCAGTACGCCCCTCGGCCTTTGGCCTCGGGCCGTACTCAAAACCTCGGGCACAGTTTTTTCCCATACGGACCTCCTGCCTGGTAAATAACATATATATATTAGGACTCCATGCTGTCCAATTAAGAGGAATTCAGAGGAACACCAAAATTGGACAAGGCCGCAGGCCGAGTTCAGTTTGGTGTTCCAAGGAATTTTCGAATCCAACATTTTCTTAATTGGACAAGCACACAGTCCTGTTATTTGTTAATTATATAGCTACCTCTAAATCCAATATTGGCAACTGTCCAATTTTTCTTAAATTGGATAGGTGTCCAATTTAAGAAAAATTGGACAGTTGCCAATATTGGATTTAGAGGTAGTTGTATAATTAATGTAAATAATGGAGTAATTATAACCACAGATATGTTTTTAAGGTTTTGTGGACTGCTATCTTTGGAAGGACCTCCTTACTCTGAGATGAGTCGTGTGATTACAAATGTCCGTGATGTTGGACAGGAGTGCAAACAACTAACAGCTGATGAAATAAAGAAACAATTTCCTGGTTTAAATCCATTACCAGATGAGTGTGGTGCTTTTGAACCAAACAGTGGATTCATTCAAGCAGATGTTGCTCTTAAGACTCTGCAGGTGAAAGCAGATTTAGTGACTCCAACTGGTAGTTTTTAGTTTCTTTGTCAAGTTGGAGTGGTATCTATTACTTGCTATCTTTAGAACAGGTGTCTTTTTGGTGCAGTTGGTGCAGCAGAAATTATTTCTTGTTTGTTTTATCTTTTCTTTGTGTTGTCAAATTTGTATCCTTTGGTGAAAGTACCATTTGGAACAAAATTAGATTACCATTATAATTCCATAATAATAGCAATATATAATTATTTATTGTTACTGTTAATACCCTCATGATAATTATTAATATGATTGAAAAGGAACACTACCTGATCATACATACCGGTTACGTGGCCTTCAAGGAGGAATTGGGGTGGTGCAGCAGTCAACAGTAACGCAGTATCACACCTCTTTTTACCTCCACCAAGGAGGTTATGTTTTCACGCCTGTCTGTTTGTTTGTCTGTCTGTTAATCGTTTTACACAAAAACTAATCAACAGATTTGCACCAAATTTGGTGGAAAGGTCACAAATATACCCAGGATCAATCAATTAAAATTTGGGATTTATCCGGATTAAACTCCGGATCTCAGATCCATATGAGTGTAATATCAGGTGTACATATGTGGCGGGGCGGAGGTATGCGCTCTACCGAGTGCCCTTCTAGTGTTATGAATGTTGTTGGTATTCAGGGGCATAGCCAGGATTTTTTCAGATGGATGCACATTTCTTGTAACTCTTTTGTTTTCTTTCTGTAACTCATTTTTTTTTAAATTTTGTTTTATTCAATAATCACTTTTTTGCGGCATTTTTCCGAATGCACGTGCGTACAGGTAGCTACGCCCCTGGTATTAGTATTTGCTGTGTTACTGTCAAATAAGGAGTGTAGTCTTGTCACTGTTTGGAATACACCATGCATGTTATGTTATACGTGGTGTAGTAGTAGTCAAATATCTCTTATTACTTTCAATACTGACATCTCAATATTACTGTTTCGAAACATTTATCAGAAAATTGAACAAAAAATCCTGTATCATGCACATAACACAGGTGGTGGCATGCTAACCAAATAAGAGTGTGTACTGGTAGGAACAATTTGTGGAGTTTGGTGGAATCTTACATGATTGTGAGAAAGTGGGAAACATCCAGCCAGGAGCAATTGTTGAAATACACACAAATAAGAGCACTTACAAGGCAAAAAGTGTTATCATAACTGTGGGTAAGTTGGGATAATTATGTTATTTTTGTTTTCTAAAAGCTTTAATTCGTAGGTAATTTATATGTACTGTTGTTATGGTTATTATTGTTATTATTGAAGTCTAATTGGCATATTTTTCAAAAATCATATTATGGTATCTGTTGGGCTTGAATTGTATTTATTATTCATTGAGTGAAGATATAGAGAGTGCCACAAAATATGAAACTTTTGAAAATGAACATCTTTTATCCAAGTGAAAACCAAAAAAACTAACTGGGATGTGTACAATTGATTGCCTTAGAGTTCACAATTAGCCATTTACATTATTTTTTGTGTGCAACATTGTGACAAAAATTAGGTCTATCAAGGATAGAAAAAGTGCACTTGGTAAATACAGATTCACATAGAACAGTTTCAGCAATGAAATTCTTCCAGTTAGGTATGAAAATTACTGCAATTATTATTATTATTACTATTATTATTGTTATCATTATAATGATTATTCATTGCGTTAATTTTGTTTGCTAGGATCATGGGTAAATAGAGTTCTTGAGCCCCTTGGTGTCAGCATACCACTTGAAGTATGTATCAGTGCGTCCACTTTTGTTCTCAGAATACTGTAGTATTACTGTAGGTGCCATGCTGCAGAAACCAGGGATGGACTTCAGTGGCCAGTGCAGGCCTCAGCGACCTGACGTTTCTGTTATGTCAACACTGTTTTGTTGCTAGATTCCTTTGTGATCTCTACCACATCCCTTATTACATTACTTTTCTTTGAATTTTGAAGGCACATGTGCTAGTAGTCACCTTTACTACAGCGCTACCTCTATCAAGCGGTCACCCTCCATTAAACAGCCACTTCCTAAAGTCCCGAATCATTTGTCACTTAAATACTGTATGTGATGCCTCCATTCAACAGCCACGTCCATTAAGTGGCTGAAGCCACCTTTTTGTTGTTGCAAGGTTATTATTTATCGCTTTTTTACCTCTATTAAGCGGCTAGTAAAGTATCTTTTCGAGCGAAATGATGACGGGAGTCGGCAATAAGAATAGGTGACAACTGATAACAACAAGAACTGCAATTTAATCTCCATTGCAATGACTAGTTACAAGCTGCAAAAAGTATCCACTTGTAAATCAAACGCTTTGAACTACAATAGATTTTTGCATAGACTGTTGCATGACAAAAAAGGTCTAAGTTTTGTTTCATGGATTTATTTTTACATTTTAACTCTTTTCAAAAAAGATTTGGCTATATAGAGTCAATAAATCATGTTGACTGCCATTTCTGTCCGATATATATTTTATCTCTATTAAGTGGCCAACCTCTATTACAGTAAGCGACCACTTTTCAAAGTCCAGAGGGTGGCCGCTTAACCGAGGTTGCGCTGTATTTATATGACCCTGTCTTTTGTCTCTAGATTCAAAGAATGATTGTTTGTTATTGGGAGGCTGAGCCTCACCTGTACTCTGCAGACAAGTTTCCTGGCTTGATAATTTGTGGAAAATTCCATATGTATGGTATTCCAATATTTGAATACCCTGGAATGATTAAGGTACATTGTAAAATCAAGGGATGCATGAGTTGGAGTTCAAACTTGAGCAATTGTGGGGTTTTGTTGGAGAGGAATGCAGCTTGTTGTTCTGTTAAATAAAACCTGAAGAGCTGTAAAAGTACTGTTCAGTGACAGACTTTCATTTTGATAGAGCCACAGTTTGGCAGGTGTAATTTGAATTGAACTTGAACTCATGTGCTTGAACTCAAACTCATCAAATTCCCTGCCCTGGGTACAATATAAATGCACAGTGCTGTGGACCTAACTTACCTACCAAGAGTAGCAGAGTAATTCTGTTTTTGTCAGTGCTACACACTTTCTCATGCGTGTGCCTTTCAATATGTGTTAAATTTTTTTTCGGTGAAGTGGGGGTGGGTTGGGTTGGGGGTGGGGGTGGAGTTGAAGGATAAGTTGTGCTTGATATTTTGGATTTTGAAAAGTCACGTCCATGTATTGGTAGATACAAGGAAACTCCTTTTTGGTAATGTCTTCTTTCAAAATCAGTGGGAACAAAAGAAATTGTTGAATTAATTAATTAAATTATATATTTTCTGTATGCAATGACTAAATTGCAAGAAAAAGTCTTCTTGATATTTGTGGGACTTTTCTTTAATACCAAGCATGAACCAGATGAAACAGTTGAGTGTTACCGAGTGTTGGGTTTTGGCAAGTTTCCACGTTAGTTTAAAATTGACTGAGTTTCGGTCCGATGCACCAGTTTGTTAGAGAATCTCTCCCTATCATTTTTGTGTATATAGTGCTTCAAACATTTTTCAATATTTAGCAACAAAGCCCTTTAATTAGATCAATTTAGTGTGTTTTAATACTGCACATGTACATCACAGACCAAAATCTAATACAAAGATACAGTTGATTCTAAGCAAAAATCATGTACCAAAAATTACTAGTCAGTTATGAATGGTTAAGTCTCCATTGGACTCCTAGCTGATTAACTGATCAGATACCGGTAGTACAGGGCTTAAAATTCATTTCAAATGAAACCACATATATTTCTTATTTCGAGATGTGTCCTCATGTTGGTACAGTAATACCAGGCCCTGAAAGCAGAGATGATTCCAGACAGGCAGATGATCAGTATGTGAAGGAGGTGATAAGGTTCATTGAGTCACATTTGCCAGGAGTGAAGTCAGAACCAAGTATAGTGGAAACCTGCATATACTCAGTGAGTAAATAACAAAAATGATAATTATAATGATAAGTATTGGTAATAGGACGGAGTGGAGTACAATTCAGGGAGTAATCGGCAAGGGATTTCAAATCAGCCGGGTGCGTAGTGCGAGCTTGATTTCAAATTATGAGCCTAATTATCCCTGAATTCTATGATACAAGGTCCGATTAATTGTGTGTGTAACACAATGTGAGAAATGCGTGAATTATTAATGAGTAAATTATTATTATTATTATTATTATTATTATTATTATTGGTATCGACTTGTAAAGCACAAGTATATATATACATACCCACGTGTGCTATTTAAAAACTTGTAGCAATAGAACAACACTTATAATAATAGTGCAATCGAATGATCTATAAATAAATATAGATACATAAATTAAAAATTTATATAATAATGAACACATATAAACACAGAATGTACAAAGACTGTTACGACTGTTACTCAGTAAAAATGCTAGGGAATAATTGGGTCTTAAGTGTCTTCTTAAATGACTCTGATAATCAGGAGGGCCTTAATAAAGACTGTTACAATAGTCAACTCAATTAGTTATAAGTGCATGAACTAGGGCCGCCGCAGATTCGCTAGTTAGATATTTGCATACATGTTGCAGGTCATTTTGTTCCTTAGGTCAATTTGTTTCAACCTAGGTCAAGTTAGGGCAGGTACAAAACACAGCTCATAGGTCATTGTTTTACCAATACAGAAACTATCCGAAACATCCATTGTAAATAATAATAAATAATACATTTCTTTTGACAGTAGGCCTATGTCACAAAGGTGATTTACAATAGGGAACTGCATTTAAGAAATATATAAATATAATGGATTACAAGTAAAACAAACAAAGATAAAAAATAAGTATTAGTTTGAATTTAAGTAACATTTTAGAGCTCTTTTAAATTTATCTATCATTGACAACAATTTAATGTCATTAGGTAAAGAGTTCCAACTTAGAGCACAGGAATTCTGAGATGTTTGTATGCCCCAGTTAGTGTTGGATTTAACTGTTCTCAACAGATCTTTGTTACGTGTATTATACTTGTGGAAGTCTTTGCCTTTACCGGTAAAGCTAACCTTTGGACTAATTACCGGTAGACCTAACCATTCTTTTTAGCCTTTTCTCTTAAGGCAATGCAGGGTTCAAAATAAGGGCTGGTCAATGAACAATGTCCGGCCAAGATGGCTATTTATTTGTCTGGACAAAATTTTGGTTTGGTAGTCGACAACGTGATGTGAGTGAGGTAAAATTGGTTTGGCCAGTCAACATGACTGCCCACTGTCAAATAATTATCTTAAGCCCAGCAGTGTAGTGAAACAGGGCATCTATCAGTATTCCCTAGCAAATGCAGTTCTTTGCAACTCTTTAAGCTGTTTCACAGAATCTATCCATTTGTTTTCCACCCATCCTACCCCAGCTAAAATTTACTCTGTGCTTTCAGATTGGCCATGTTTGACTGGCTAAATGCTAAGTGATTAATCTTCGGGTAAATACTAAAATGTGTCAAGAAATAAAACCTTGAATTGTGGGACTGAACTCTTGGACTCCTAGGGTAATGAAATGTTCATGAAATGTTCATCAAACCCACACTTCATGCAGATCAATGGAAGTGTCTGTGCAACTGTGCACCTACCCCTCCCCTGACCCAACAAGTTATAATAAGTTTAAAAGTTAGCATTAATGTTGGGTTATGGGAGGGGTAGGTGCATGGTTGCCCAGATACTTCCATGGATCCCTTGATGCCTTAGCTTTTACATTCTTATTGTTTGTTGTTCAAGGTGCAGTAGGATGTTTCACTGCTTCATGTTTAACTTAATTCTGTTTATAATATAAGGGAAAACCAAATTGTATTCTATCATGAATCCTGCAGTCTGTGATGCCCTAGTGATGCCCACACTTGGAACAAACCAGTACACTTTAGAAGTTAAAAATTCAGTAAATATTGGTATAAAATTGAAAGTTGCATGCTAGAGGGTTTCTACTAAATTATTAGACCATCCTTATAATTTTCTATGAGTTTAATAGTTGACACTATGCGCTATGTGCCCTGTTGACTATTGACTCATACAAAACTTAAAGTTGTTGTCTAATTCTCAGCAGGAGCACATGTTTGTTAGTTATTTTGTAACCGTAGTTAGTAGAGGAGACTGGCATGTTGTAACTGAGCCCTTGACCATTAGGGTCAAATGCGAGAGCAAATCCCTAGTTCTTTAGCGTGAACCACCTACTTTTGCTACTTCTCCTAGATGGATGCTACTTCACCGAGAGGTTATCTCAGTATTTTGTAATTTATACCCTAGAGCGCTTATATTAGCGCTGACTAAACAGTTACCTAAACTAAACATCGGCTTTCTATACAATACAATACTTTATTGACAACTCCCCATGAGGACTTTTCAGTGATAATTTACAAGGAAGTAATAACAAGAAAATAACTTCAGTAATTAAAAACTAGCTATCGTAGGAAGCCTTTTAAAAGATGCTTTCTTAAATTGCGCTTAAAATTGTTTTAACAGTCATTTGGCTAAGCTTAATTTCGGGTTGTAAATTGTTCCATATATTAACAATGCTATAAGTAAAGGATCGCTGCCCTGCTTTAGTTTCAAATAATGGAATATTTAATTTTTGCAAACTTCAAGTCGCCCGCCCAGATACGTTACCTCTAGAAATGAGTTTGTTACCCAGATACTCTGGGGCCATGCCTGTCATACATTTAAATGCCATAACTGCATCTCTAAAATATAAATTGGTTTTTACTGGGAGCCATCTTACATGATCATATTTCTTATTATTTTTTTCTGAAGCATCTCAGCGGGCCGGAATACCAAATCCTCGAATCTGATTGGCTAATCGCGCGCTCGTAACCGGTCCAGCTTTTTACGATACGGACCACGGTCCGGATTTTTAAAGCAAACAAACAGAAAAAATAAATAAGTTATTTACCGGTCTAGGTCGGTTCGTATGGGAAAAAACTGTGCCCTTGGTCTTGAGTACGGCCCTCGGCCTTCGACCTCGGGCCGTACTCAAGACCTCGGGCACAGTTTTTTCCCATACGGACCTCCCGCCCGGTAAATAACATATATGTATTACTAACTATGCAGGCAGCAAAATTTGAACCGATTCTTGGAGGGAGGGGTTGGCAGAGACATAGTGGAGGCAAGTTTCTTGTGTAAAGAAAGGATATGTGCTTGAATGCCAAATCGCCTCATCTGACAACCTGACGTCCAGTACGCCTCATTTTACAAAGTAATTGTTAATACGATAATTTGATGTTTCAGGTTACTCCGGACCACACATTTGTGTTAGATCGACACCCTGATTTCAGAAATATTGTCATTGGTGCTGGATTTTCAGGTAAACCAGGGTCCGAAATTGCGCTTAACATTTTGCACTGGCGACCAGAATTTCACAACCGGTCGCCAGCGGGCGATTAACTCTTTCATAGCGATGTGTCGATCGTCTTGACAGAACGCGAAAGGAAAGATCGTTTTGAACATAGAGCAAAGAACCAAACGGCAGTTTTTCAGTCGCTTACATTTCTTCTCCAAAACGTAGAGACAAGAGAAGATATAAAGTTGACTTAAAACATTTGGCAGTCGCACGAAACTGCGTATATGGCCGGCATTTGATTCGTTCGTGGTGGTTTTTCAGTGGCAGGTGTATAAATAATCAGCGTGTTTGTATTTAATCTTATCAAACACGTTCTCTTCGTTCTGATTCTTAAAAGAAAAATTGGCGACCAAAAATTGTGGCTTGTGTTTCGCTGCAAAGGAAAATTTTTTTTGTCGCTTTTTGGCGACCACATTTTTCCATATGGCGACTGAAAAAAAATTCCAGTCGCCAGTCGGCGCCTGCCTAAAAAAGTTAATTTCGGGCCCTGTAAACGGAAGATTTAGGGCCGGTTAGTTAAACGGTGTCCATCTACACCAGCGGCTCAAGTAAAATTGGATTGGATCAAAACTGACCAGTTTTTAATCAAGGTAATGAAACTAATTCATCATGAGAGAGCGGGTATTGACTTCTCTTTCTGGTGTGCCGATAAACGACATTGAAAGGTTAAGTTGCAGCGCATCAAATTCAATTTAGGCCGCGGTGTTGTTGAGCAAGGTCTAAGCCAGGGTTCGTGCTACTTCTTAAACTCCTTATAAACTCCTTAGATTTGATTTACGTTCTAAAGGGCGCTTAAAAACTCCTTAAATTTACAAAATGCAGCAAAAACTCCTTAACAACTCCTTATTTCTTGTCTACCAAAGCTCAAACATTAAATTTTAGCAGACAACATTTCACATGTCAGATGGTGTTTATACCTTCATTGACATTATACATTTTTGGGGGAAGTTCCATGTCGTGTTATGATGTTATGTTCACATTATTCACAATATTTCTTTCGTTTCATCATTATTGTCAAATTTATATTCAATTATACAACAGTAGCATATTGTGCATAAATAATAATTAAAAACAATGGCAGTTATTTCTTTTTTTTTTTCAAAGAAACAAGCAAACAAAATACTCCTTAAAAATGGTATTTTGGTCCTTAAAAAGTCCTTAAATTCTGTTTACTCACCCCAGCACGAACCCTGCTAAGCCTCGTTGGAATAACCGGCCTTGAGAGTTTACTAACTCTCCTCCTTTCTACGGAGGTTTTCATGGTGTTAAGGTTACGCACAACATGCATCAAGCAGCTCAAGGAGCAGGGTTGGCGCAGTGGTGAGAGCGCTCGCTTTCCACCGATGTGGCCCGGGTTCGATTCCCGGCCCCGGCGTCACATGTGGGCTGAGTTTGTTGGTTCTCTACTCTGCTCCGAGAGGTTTTTCTCCGGGTACTCCGGGTTTCCCCTCTCCACAAAAACTAACATTTGATTTGATTGATTTAATTATTATTATTGTTGTTGTTGTTGTTGTTGTTGTTATTATTATTATTATTCTTTAAAAGTTTTAATTTTATTTAATTTTACCACCTCATACGGCAGCTCCCCCCACAAACGCGTGACGTAGCCCAATGAACATCCACGTAGAAGGCTAGTTAGATTGCAGTCATTTAAATGAATTTATTTAATAAATGGAAGATCATCGCAGTTATGTACGCAATTTAAGTAATGGTCCGCGTAAGAACTAGGCAAAAGAATAATAGGCTAGTGCAATAGCTCTAACTTTTGATTGGCGCATAGAACAATGCTAATATTTGACCGTGAGGTAGACAGGAGGGACCTGGGGAAAACTAAGGAGAAAAATGTTGTTTATGTCGGGTTTTTCATTGTTTTTTTCGGCGATTTTTGGCCGTCCACCAATCAGATTCGTCGATTTAATTGATATTAACAATTAAGAGTTCACACTTTTTAATCGATTTTGCGTTTGACCTGCCTAGTTCTTACGCGGACCATTACTTAAGCAGTTGCAAAGGGATTTTTGTTTTTCAGGACTTTATCTTTGCAGCTGCTTAAGTTGGCTGCTCCAGAGGTCCGTTTCTCGAAAGGCCTGGTAACTGTCCCCTCCTGTCAGTTATAAATATTTTGTGATCGCAATATTTACAACGGGATTTGCAATTTTCTTTCTTTTCAAGGTTAAGCAATACATTTCTAGATTGACTTGCACGTTATGCTGGGTTGTGCACTAAGAGATACGAGAACAGTGGGTAGATTCCGACCTAAACATGGCATTCTGTTATCGGGCCTTTAAACGCACCCGAGTTCTTGCTATTCACAGTGCGTCTACCACGTAGCCGATTGATACGCTGTTAATATTGAATTATTGGATCAATGGAAGTTTCTGGGCAACAGTGCACCTGCCCCTCCCCCAAACCCAACAAGTTATAATAATTGAAAAAGGTAGAGTTAATGTTGGTTTAGGGGAGGGGTAGGTGCACGGTGGTCCAGATACTTCCATTGATCCGAATTATATACGGAATCGCCTTACATCAGCTTATTTTAATTTCAGATTATAATGAGATTATTTTTTTCTTCGAATTGGATGTTGTTTAAAGGAATTATGTGTGACAGCTTTCTGTTTGTTTTACTTCCTTCTTGACTCAAAATGAAGCATGTTGGTGAGAGTCGTGGCAGCCATGCAACAGTGCACTATTTTTTGTGCTGCACTTCAGGTTGCGTGAATGGCCGTTTTTAACTCGTGGATACGCGAAGCTTGTTTGCGAGATTTTGTGGGGACTCCGATATGCAAATTGTCACTCACTCACTCACTCAGTCAGGTGTAGATGTTGTAGTTCAATTTTTTCCTTTGTTTAAATTTTATTTTCCTTTGTTTTCTGGTATGGTAATGTATGATAATGAGTTTGAAACAAAGGAAAATAAAATTTGAACCAAGGATAAAATTGAACTACAACATAGACACTGTTCGTAATTAGTCGGCTAGAACTCGGGAGCACCGATATGAAGACGACAACTGTCGTCACCGAAGTCTACTGATCAAAGTTCGCTCTGAACGTGTATCGAAGATCGGTAAACCGTGAGTGATAGTAACCTGAAAAAGGGGGCATCGAGAGTCTCGAAATTAAAGCGATGAACGTATCGATTGCCAGTTTTATTTGTTTTCCCGCATGAAAGCGGTAGCCGCAAGCTTTGACTTATTTAACGATTATTTTAACACGTTTACATGAGGTTTCAGGACTCTGTCCAATATATAACATCAAACACATTCTATTCACGAGTTTGCTCACAAGAGACTTGATTATACTAGGGGACGCACTATCCGTCTGGACAAACTTGGGCAAACATTTCTACATCGTCTGGTTATGCGTCTCTAGTATAAAGACGGGCACACGACGCATTATGCGCCCAGACGAACAGCCTTTAGTAATGCGTCGTTTAAGACATATTACGAAGGGTAGTTCGTCTAGACGCATAAGGGACGGACCATTAGAAAAGTGATGGGGGGGGGGAACAAAAAAAATTTATGCAAGGGAAAATGCCAAGAAAAAAAATTCATGCAAAGAAGAAGGTAAAAAAAAATTCATGCAGAAGGAAGGTCCAATTGTGACTTTTTCACACGTAGTAAAAAAAATTCGTGCAGAGGGGTTCACCTGAAAAAAAATTCCTGCACAAGCACTGAGCGAAAAAAGAAATTCGTGGAAGCTGAAAATTCTCTCCCCCCCCCCCACACTTTTCTAATGGTCCGTCCCTAATACGTCTTGTGCTCGTCCTTATACTAGAGACGCATAACCAGACGAACGAGGAATGTTTGCCCAAGTTCGTCCAGACGAATATTACTTTTATTAATTCAGCTAGACGCATCGATTCGTGTACTCGGGCTACCTCGAGTACGCTTCCAAGACTCTGGAGGCTTTCATTAGTAGCTGTTTCGTCGTTTGTAAAATAATTCTGATTCCATTTCGTTACATTTAGAAACTTTAGGTAGCTCAGAAGATGTGGCATGATTCTTGATAAGTTCAGTCAGATAAGTTCGCTCGTAACTTGGGCTCTCGTAAAGTTTGCGGACCGACCCGTTCCGAGAACGCTCTAGATATTTTAACGTGGGGATGCCGCGAGCGGCCTGCGCGTTTGTAAGGAGTTTGAGCGTATCACAAATCGAAGTATTCATGGAGGCCACCAAAGAACTTAACGCTTCGGAAGAAAAATGATCTTGATCATGTGCTCTTTTGCGTGCTGTTATGACTTCATTCTACGCATGCGCATAATGAACACGCCTGCGCTGTAAGCACTAGGGCGATTTGTACCTCGGGCATTCCAGAAGAAACCCGAGTAACAAAATTTGCATGAAGTATGATAGCCTAAATTACAACTAATTAGACCGTAATTAATGTTGGTTTTGAACATAGTATAACTTCTCTTATCTATCACTTCACAGGTCATGGTTTTAAAATGGCGCCCGTGGTTGGCAAAATCCTTTCTCAGTTGGCCCTTGGCGAGCGAGTAACATATGACATATTGCCGTTTAGATTATCCAGGTTTACTGGAACAGCGATAAAATCGTCGCTTTAACGTCTGCGCAAGTTAGCGAATGGAAATACTCTATATCAGCCCGTGAACTGTCAAGGAAGAACTGTCATAATTACGCGGGATGACGTAGTCAGCCAGCGTATAAAATTCGGTAGCGCATTCCTTTCGTCGTCTTGGGAGTCAAAAATGGCCTTGTTTTTTTAGCTTTCCCGTATCCCGAGCCCGTCCCGAAAAAATTGTGTGATTTTTATTGGCTGTAACTCCGAATCACGTGCAAGTCAGGTTGGATTGCACCATGGATACCCATGATCGCACAATCAGCAAAAAAACATACTGCGTCAGCAATACCAACACATCCCGCGTAAACGCCTTCAGGCGTCTTCTTGTTTATTTACAAATCTTACCAAGAACGAAAGCGCCGTCTGTAAATACCTCTTCAAGACATTTAAAATATTGATAACACTTTTTCACCCGGATTAATGAAGTTAGCTAACGTACTACTTGGCCCTTTACTTTTTTAATATATATATATATACGACACTGCAGTACGTCCACCGCGAGAGCAACCACCCGCCAATCACTACAAAGAACATTCCCGCTGGCATCAACAGACGACTATCATCCCTATCATCCGACAAAGCATCCTTTGACCAAGCCAGCCCCTCATACCGGAAAGCACTCGAGTAGTATAAGAGGAATGAATCAAATACCACTTGAGCTAGAAGCCGTTTTTCAGCGTGTAAAGGTCCCCAAGTATAAAAGGAAGGGGTTCCAATTTAGAAATGAAGCGTTTTTGTCTATTTTCCGATTAAAGCGTTGTTTTGGCTTGTTTTGACTTTGTTTCCCACTTCCGAAGATGCTCCGAAGATGACCCGAAGATTTTCCGAAGATTTCCGAAGATTTTCCGAGCGTTTTCCGAAAATTAATGAGCAATTTCAATTTAGACAAATATGCATACTATAAATCTTCGGAAAAAACGTTGGCGCGCCACTATAAACATGCTTTCAGTCAAAGAGTTACGCGCTTTGGCAACAAAATACCAGATTCCCGGCAGGTCTAAGATGGTCAAAGCTCAATTGCGTCGTGCTTTATTGGCACACCCTCGAGCGCGCGTGGACATAGAGCTCGCTGATAGCCGGGCGAATTTCAATCTGTCGTCCCGCGATGTTGCCCTCGTGTGGTTGAGTGGAGATGCGACACTGAGGGCAGAGCTTTGCGACGGTACCTTCTATGCCGTTGATGATCAACTCCGGAGGGACTTTCAGGAACGCGGGCTGCCGCAAAAACTCGCAGCTCTTCGCGATGAAGTTCGTGACGCACATTTAGCTGGCGTCATCTTGTATCCAAAGTATTTCTATTATACAGAGTTCCGGTCCGCAGAGGTACGACTGATTTACCGCGAGTGCCAGCTCGCCCACAATCGATGGTTGGAAAATAGGGGCGGCGAATTTCTCCCTCTTTATGAAACAAGACAGTGTTTCTCTGAATTGGTGATCGACGCCCTCGACATGTTAGAGCGGCCGGTGGAAGATGTCGAAGAGTTTGGCGCGCCTAAATTCGGAGCAACCATGAATTGGTTGAGCTCGTTGTGGCTCGACTAACCCTATTATCCCCACTTTTTTCGGTCAGGAAAATAGAGAGAAGCAATTAATAGACCGCAAAAAATGGATGTAATGGTCGCTGACAGCTTGAAAAAAGCAAACTATTCCTCTACTTACCTCTCGCAGTTAAAACTCTTAGCAACCTATTTCTTAGAAGACCCTCCAATTTCTCCCCATCTCAACCCAGAAAGCCTCGAGGGGTATCTTTCAGCCAGCCCTCGACTTTGCCAGCGTGTGGTTTCGGGTGAGTTTGATCATCTTACATGGAATTTTCCAACTAACAGGCGAAAAGAGGGGTATAGACCAAGACCAATATCAAAAAGTAAAAGGACCTCGTTGCAAAAATTGTTGATGAAAGAGTTCAGGCTTGATTTATTCGAAAGAAAATCGATAGTAAACCTTGTGAATCGTATTGAAGATAACTTGAGTTTTGTCTCAGACTACCGCCGGCTTCCAAAGCTGATATGGTTGTTGAAAGTAATCTTCGAACTCCGAGAGGACCACGAAAGAGCCGCCAGGTGCGTCATTTCACACATTCGACCGACGACGCTTCGAAAATACGATGCTTTATGGATCAAGCTGAAGTCATCGCTCAACGTGGAAATAACAACCTCCATTTAAGCGAGTTTTTCGCGCATCTCTGCTACCAGTTCGCTGCGAATCTCGGTCCGCAGCTTTGTCAGATCGAGGTTTTCGTTTTTTGTCACAGCTTTTTGTTTAATCTCGCGCTTGAGAGTTTCATATTTTTCAACCTCGGACAGAATGAGTTGAAATTCCGTAGCGCTGATTTGGTTATCCTGCAAGGCTTTCGAAACCAAGTCATCGATGGTACTCAACTTCGTCTCACCAATCGCGACGGTTCGCTCATGCTTGGATATCTTTACGGCAATACGTTTACTGACCTTGACCATAGAGGCTGAAACGATTCCGAAGATGCCACCAATAGCACCCAGTGGAACCCCAACGACAAGCCCAAGGCCGGTCAAAGAGGCGGCTAGGCCCGAAGCCGAAAGTATAACGCTCAGGCTTCCAGCGGTTAAAGCTACCCCGTTCAAAATTGCCCGAGAGCGGGTATATTTTTTCCGAACCCCCTCGTAATGGGCGATACTGTTTTTTAGGGCGGTCTGAATATCGCAAATCTTTTGAAGCCGAAACGAATGCCCCTCATCGTTGGGGGCGGTGGGAACCTTTAGGTACAAACAATCAGATTCCATGTCCTATATACAGAGCTCCAACAAAACTTCTGCTCCGGTCGACGGCACCGTCCAAACTCGAAAGAGATTTCTTTTTGTGGGGTCGACGGGGAGATAAAACGGTCGCAAATGCCACACCGAAGGTCCTTGAAGTTTCAAAGGCTCGACCTTCGCCAGTAGATAGGAGGGTTTGCCCCCTTCATACGACTTGTTTGGGTCCACTAAATCGCAGTAGATTGAAACAGAGGGCGGCCCCCATTGTACAGGAACGTGAATCCGAACGCGCGGGACTTCGGATATCTCCAACAAGTGGGCTAGATTTACCTCTAGGATCACCTGTTCTTTCGAGAAGAAATACACCCCAGTAGCGGTTATCCGAAGTTCACAAGTGCCAGCGGTGACATCCTTTCCATGCCCATAGACAATAGCCTGCTGGAGACAGTGGAGGTTATACTCGCCTTTCGGA
The DNA here is from genome assembly GCA_949710005.1 of Ricordea florida. Taxonomy (NCBI): domain Eukaryota; kingdom Metazoa; phylum Cnidaria; class Anthozoa; order Corallimorpharia; family Ricordeidae; genus Ricordea; species Ricordea florida. The sequence goes on along the minus strand of OX453277.1, from coordinate 22,929,239 downwards.
ATGGTGACCAGAACGGGTCCTTGTGCTTTTCTGATCGTGTATAAATCGGCGGATCCTGAGCGAATGCGCTCCAGTTGCAATGGGTCGAGCTTGAAGCGATATATATAAGTTGGTCTAAGTATTGTGAGCTTTATTTCGGGGATCTTCACGGTTCGAGCTGCGATACTCGAGAGCTCGCCACCGACCGGAGGGTGAAGTTCGTTTACACCCTCGCTTGCCGCTATGCTGAGCGACATTTTATTTACCTGTATATATATATACAATGGATCAATCCCACGAAATAGATCTTTGGTCTGTTCTAAAAACAGCGTTTCCAAAAAAGGCTGCAGAATTCGGTAAAACCTTAGAAAAAATTAAATTTCCTAAACAGAGCAATTTTCCACAAGCTCTTCTTCTCCGCAGCCCGGACAAATACCCCGTCCCTACCTTTCCGTTCACTGAAACCCCTGAAAAGCTCGCACCGCTGCTTCAAGAGATCGAGATCTTTGTTGATTCAAAAATTTCTTTCAAATCAGGAGTCCGAGATATATGGAAAGAAACAACCATTACACATCGCTCGGCCAAGGAGGCGCACCAATGGCTCTTTTCTCCGAAGTACGAATATTGGCCACAACAGCTAAACTTCGCCACATGGTGTGCAACTGCGGGGTGTGGGGTGTCTTACCGACCCAAGCAATAAAACCTTCCCACCCATCGTTCAGGGGCTTCTTCGCTTCCACGTGTACTTCACCGTCCGCCGTATCCTATTCGAGCTCGGCTGTCCCCTCCCCGGAGACAAGGCGTTCCAAAAAACAAACAACCCATACCGCAAGTACGCCTTTGAAAGCCTCTGCATCGAATTCGGTCTGCCTAGAGCCCCGGATTTTCGCTGGAAGGGTGGTCGAAACCACGGTCTTGGAGACGTGTTTATAACGCATCCAGGCAAAGGGGCTAAGAACTTGCACGTCATCGCCACGGATGACATCTCGGCCAACACATGGCCTGGTGGCAAGAATGTCTTCTCAGACGAGGGAGAGAAAAAGAGTTTCGGGAAGGTGCCCTTAAAGTTTTTCAATAATGTGTTGACCTTTATCCGAAACGATGTCCACGGCGGAACACAATACAGCTGGTTTGGTCTAAAAAAGGGTGAAGGATTGACGAAGGCGGGCATGGGTCGTCTAAATCGGAGTATCGAGGCTTTGGTATATTGTGTTCTTGGCTCGCAAGTCAAAACACGGTCCAATATCGTAGGGGAGAGCGGCGGTGCTGTTGAGACTCGTCAAATATTCCGTCAACTACTAGAGGAGATCATCGTAGTAAACGATATCGCCGTCGGAATCCAGAACTATCAACGAGCTCTGTCCGACGCCCGAGCGCAGCTAAATCTGGCCGTCGCCCCAGGGCTCTGGTTGCTCCCCAGCCGGCTTGTTATTAATTCAGAAAGCGTTCTCGGGTACAACAATGAGCTCCAGAAAGCGACCAGCGATATGACTTTCGGGGTCAATCCGCGTGTGAACGAGCGGACACATAAGCGCACGCCGAAAATAAAAGCCCCAGTCCCCCTTGTCCCGAAAACAACACCGAAAACAAAAGCCCCAGTCCCCCTTGTATCGGAAACAACGCTGAAAATAGAACCCCCAGTCCCACTTGTCCCGAAAACTAAAGCCCCCGTAGCGCCATCCGCGCACGAGAGAAATTTAGCTGCAGTCACTGTTGTGGCCGCAGGGGCGACTTGGTGGTTATTTAGGTAGACTTCTTCTTGTAGCGCTCAATGAGAAACACGACCACGGCTACGATCAAGAGCCAGGCGTTTTTCGCTAAGAAACCAACAGCTTCTCCGGCCGTGCGGAAGAGGAACGAGACAATGGCGCCTATGGCCCCAGGTAGTAGCTCCCCGATCTTTTTTCCGATGGCCTTCAGTCCCCGCCCTACCCCTTGCGCTACGCCGGCGAGCCCCCGCTGTAAAGCCCCCAAGATAACCCCAATGACCGTTCCAGCCGCTACGAGAACCCCCAGGACCCCTACTCCGTATTTCTTGAAAATAGCCCGAACGCGGTCCCGCAGAGACATTAGGGAACTTAAGCACCAGGCTATTTTGCGACGGCGACGGCGACCGGAAGTGACTTTTTGTTCCGGTAGGCGTTCTGAAGTTGTCTGTCAAGTCGTCTTCGTTTCGCGCGAACGTGAAAACCTTCATTTTGGCGTTGTCTCCAGAACGTGAGTATCTTTCCCTCACTAGCTTGCCTCAAAACATTTTATTTTGCCCTTGTTACCCTTTTAGAAGGATTTTCTTTCATGTTGTTGAAATTGTATACTCAGACATAGATAAAAACACGGACATTTTTATTTCTCGTAGCTTTGAGCAAGAGATGTCAGCGCCGGCCTCCGATGGAAAACCAAAGTAAGCTGAACTATTGAGTCTTTCGAAGACATTTCAACAGAATATATTTTTATGCATATCTTTATAAGTTTACATTTTTTTCTCGATCGTCGGTCAAATAGCTGTATTGTTGTATTTTGCTTTTAGAGCTATGGAGTGGACTGAAGATCATGATGTTATTTTGCTTCGAGAAATCCTGGCGAGCGATTTGTTTTCATTCAAAAAAGGAAGCGTTGCGAGGGGAGAAAGGTGGGAATCGATCGCAGAAAAGTTAAATCAAGTGAAGACAATCAGTTTTCATCTCAAAGATAAGAGGGCAGTAAGAGACCGATGGGTTCTTCTCCAGAAGAAGTATAAGGCCAAGATGCATCAAGAAGAAACTGCAAGTGGAATATCCGTGGACGACATGTCTGAAATAGATGTTTTACTTGAAGAACTCGTCGGGAAAGAAGAGAGCTTAAACAAAGTTGGTGATGCTCAGGCAAGAAAGCAAAAAGAAGACAAAAGCAAGGCAGAGGACGTAAGGCAGAAAGCTTTAGAGCGATACAGCGAAACGAAAAAGCGCAGATCAACAGAGAATGGCGACGAATGCGAGGAGAAACCGAAGCGCCAAAGGAGAAGTGCTCGCACCGAACCACTAGTTGAATTCATGCAAGAGAAAGCCAAGAATGAGCGAGAATTACGACAACAAGAGCTAGATCTAAGAAGACTAGAACAAGAGCAGAATCAGCAGGTGATGGTGACTGTCTTACAGCAACAACAACAAACAAATCAAGCTATTCTGTCGGTTATCCAAAAGCTTCTCGAGAAGAGACAATGACATTTTCCCTAAGTATGAACATGTTAAGGCAGTGTTTATTTATTTCAACGAAAAGACAGGTATTTGTTGAAATTGATGTCTTATTATTTCCATGCGTTTTGTGAATTCGAAGAAAAAAACAAGTTCATTCATTATTGTTGTTACAAGTTTGACTCTTACATTGGTAACCACCAAGAAGAATTCAAATACTTAATAAATTTGGGTTTAATTAAAATGGCCTCCATTTTTGCTCTGTTTATTTGAGAGAATTTATCTAAAATAATACTGCAATGAAGGAGGGTCTAGACCGAAAAACACTGAGGTTTTGTTGCCATATAGGCAGGTAATAGCATTATTAAGAAGTGCACATACAAGATACATTTTTCCCACACTACTCATTCCAATTTTTAGGTTTTTCTTAAAATCCAAAAACTTGAAGTCGTTGATGATGTCCCCAAAGAGCCACTCCACAGTTACTCTAACAGAACTCATGTCAAAATTGTATTGTTCCATCATCGGTGTTAGGACACCATGGCGAAATGGTGCCTGTAGGCGTGTTCGCAGGGGATAGGCAGGATCACCATAAACACTCATGGGCTGGCCTGTTGGGGAAAATGCATTCCTTTCCAATTCCTGGAGAAGATTGGAATCTATCAACATGCTTGCATCATGTTTTTTCCCCTCTGCATACCAAAACAGATAAATAAGATTAATAAATTAATGAAACCTTAAGTGGCAGCTTATTTTCATGGCATCCTAGTGAACATAACTTACCAACAGGCCCATACATATTTCCAATAAGTCCATTTGGTAGAGCGACAGACTGAAACTTGAGTGAATGTACCCGTTTATGTCCATTGTACACTATTCTTTGGTGTTGGCCTGGACGAGAAATTGGTCTGACTGTCCCATCTATAAACCCAAAGCAATTGCTGAGAGGTGCACCTTTAGCATGGATAACATCTGCATACTCCTGTAGCATTGGCGGACTCAGTATATCAAAATTCCATTGTGAAATTCGATGACCATGGCTCAAAAAAATATGATCCATCACTGTATTGGTAATCATGCTTATTTCAGGAACTGGTCTTGCAAAACGATGAATCATGTCTGAATAGCGACATGGATACGAGAAGCGCTTCAGAAGCATACAAAGCCCTTCAGTTCGGTCACAAGTTGTTCTTTGCGGACATCGGAAAGTGTCTGGTAATTGAAGAACATTTGCCAATAATGTTATGTCCTGTTTTCGCACTCTGAACTCAGCTAAACACTCTGATTCATCCATCTGGTCGTAATCAAACTTTGGGTATGAGCTGTAAGGGAATTCTCGATTCTTGGAACTGTAACTTTCGTACAAGGACAAAAATTCTTCGTCACAGATGCTTTTGCTATCGTACAAAAAAAGAAGCAGGTTTCTCATTTCACTGAAAGATGACATTCTCTCAAACAGCTTATTTTAAAAGCCAACAGAGTTTGCTACGGACGTCGCTGCTGCAAAACTCGTCTAGCTGCTTAACGTTTATATGTTGGCGGGAACGACATTGTTCTCTTCCCAGGCTCTTTCGGTCGCTAAAGTTGCCGTTGCCTCTAAAACGACCCGTGCTTAAGTTCCCTATTCGCTCCTCAACGGCTTCACTTTCTCGCTCGAGTTCTTGAATCTCTTCCTCGCGCGCTGCAATCCGGGCCTCCACCGCACGCCTATCTTCCGGATATATTACCAAACTGTTTGTTCTAGGACAAAGAAAAATAGAAAAAAAATAAATAAAAAATAAAAAAAATGAATTTTAATTTTAATAAAGCCTTTGTCACACCTTAGTAAAATATTGAATAATTATACAGTCATGCCTTTATCAACTCTTCCTTGCGATCAGCCCTGAGATAAATTTTTAAAGTACCCGAAAATCCTAAGACAAAATTTTTAAAAAATAAAAAAATAAAAATTGAAAAAGATATTTAAAGATTAGATAAAAATATATAAATTATGGACGGACAACAAAGAGAACTAAGTGCTGATATGAAGAATTTACAAAGAAAACTAAGTGGTGAACAATTAAAAGAACTTGTTTACTGGTATAACCCAACGAGAAAGTCATATTATAACACTAAAAGAAAACGTATTGATTATCTGAATACTATTCCTGAAATAACTAATAATGTTCAAAGAATAATTGACAATATTAGAGAAATTAGTAGATTATTACGTGATACACCACATAGACCTAATGAGAACACGCCCCTTCCAATTCCACATAGACCTAATGAGAACACACCAACTAACAACCCTTCAGATACTACCTTTAATCCAGAAAGCCCTCCTCCAGGTAGACCACCTAGAGATCGCCGCCCCGGAACACCTCCAGGTAGACCACCACCAACCACTACTCCTAGAAAAAGTCTTATACCTAAACCTATTCCAATTAATAATCAAAAGAAAGATCCTAGAGTTTCTGCATCACAAACAAAACCAAAACCTCAGGAAAAACCTATTTCCGCACCAAGAAAAAATAATCCTCAACCCCCGATTGAAAAAATACAAATACTAAAACAAAAACTACAAGAACAAATAAAAACGCAAATATTACAAAACATAAAACAACAATCACAAATATTACAAAACTTAAATCAACAAACACCACAGGAACAACAAGAACAAATAAAAATATTACAAACTCTTCAAGAACAAACACAAGAACTACAACAACAACAACAAAATCAATCATTCACTCAAACAAAAATGGAAGAGAACCCTCAACAACAATCAAAAAACACAAAAAATAAACGTAGGAAAAATAGGAGAAAAAATAAAAAAAAAAAAAAAAATCAACCTAATCCGCAACCTCAGGAACCACAGGAACCACCAATCCCCCCACCGAGAAAAAAGAGAAATAAAAAAAAAAAAAAACTAGAAGATTTTACTCCAATAGAAATTGAAACAGCATTCGATGGTTATCTGAAAACATATAGAATATATGGAAAGGAATATAAAACTGATTCAGAAAATAAAGATCTTGCATTTTTAGAACCGGAAGAAATCGTAGAATTAGGACTTGACGAATTAACATTTATAAGAGAAATAAAACCAGCAGTTATTAACTTAATTAATAAGCAAAAGAAACCTATAAAGATAAAATTTATTTTCGTCTGTAAATTTGTAGAATTTGATAATGTTGGAACTAGAAAAATTATTAAAAAAAGGTCAGAACCATTTTTTCATAGTGAAAAACCAGAGATTATAACAGAGTCAACAGATTTTCCCAAACTATTCGATGAGATGACTAAATACTTATTAGAGTTATTTGAAAAATATACGGGTGATTTTAGCGGTTGGGAATTTAATGGTGTGAAATACTTTGATATAAAAATTGACCCATTTGATCCACTTTCCGCAAAAAGTTATATTGAACTACCAAAATTCTTAGCAAATAAAAAAGCAATAATAAATCCAAAGAATGAAGATGATGATTGTTTTAAATATGTAGCAACCATAGCAACAAATAAAATAGATGTTCATCCAGAGAGAATAACTAAAGAACTGATTGAAATGTCTAACAGGTTTAATTGGAAGGGAATTGAGTTTCCATTTAAATTAACGGATATTAATAAGTTTGAGAATCAAAATGAAAAATATGCAGTTAATGTGTATGGATTTGATGAAAAAAAGTTAAAAATATATCCTTTACACATAAGCGATAAGAAAAACAGATTTTTAATAGAATCACTGTATATAACAAACAATGAAACGAGTCACTACTACTGGATAAAGAATTTTAATAAATTAGTACATTCTCAAGTTACTAAACATACAAAAAAGATTTACACATGTCGCAGATGTTTTTATCACACTCATGAAGAGGAAACATTAAAAAAACATGAAGAATATTGTAAAGAACATGATTCTGTCAGGATTGAAATGCCAATAGATAAAGATGGAAATCCAGAAATTCTTAAATTTACGAATCATAGTAATAAAATTAAAGCACCTTTTTCTGTATATTGTGATAAAGAGACTTATAGAATTTTATTAGACTATACCAACCCAGAAGACAAAACTAAAAGTTACACAATTAAATATGATAAACATAAAGCCTCTGCTTATTGTTACTTAATAAAGTTTGCCGATGAAGAATATGAACCTTTTATTAGGCGATACACTGCTAAATCACCGGAAGAAGATATAGGAGAAATATTTATGTTACAATTAGAAAAGGATATTAGAGAAATTTATGAAAAAATTAAACCAAACAAGAAATTGAAATGTATGACGCAAAGAGAACAACTCGAATATAAAAACGCGACAATCTGTCATATATGTGAAAAAGAATTATTAAAAGAGGATAAGGTTAAAGATCACTGTCATTATACTGGAAAATATAGAGGAGCCGCACATAAAAAGTGTAACTTTAATTTTTTTAATAGAAAATTTATCCCAATATTTTTTCACAACTTAGCGGGATTTGATTCACATCTTTCTATTAAGAGTATCGGTAAAACTGAAGGCAAAGTAAAATGTATACCTAATAATGAAGAAAAATATATTTCCTATACAAAACAAATAATACTCGGCGAATATAAAAATAAAAACGGTGTGTTGAAAAAAGATATGTTAGACATTAGATTTGTAGATTCATTTAAATTTATGCAAACAAGCCTCAATAATTTAGTTCAAAATCTTACAAATTGCGGAAAATGTGAAGCATGTAAACCGGGAGATTGTATTAAGAGATATATGAAAGATGGAAAGATCATCAACTATACTGGTTTTGGTAGATGTGAAAAATGTAAAAATTGCAAGTTAAGCAAAAGTAAATGTCTTTCCCCAAAGGATGATAAATTAATTGAAACTAAAAAAGTTTTTAAGGATAAAACATATTTAGCGATGAGGAAGGGAGTATTTCCATATGAATATTTCACCAGTCTTGATGTTCTTAATGAAACTAAACTTCCACCAATAGAAGCTTTTTATTCTAAACTAAATAATGAAAAAATAACAGAAGAAGATTATGAACATGCACAAAAAGTGTGGAAAGCTTTTAATATGAAAACAATGAGGGATTACCACGATCTTTATATCTTGTTGGATGTATTATTATTAACCGATGTATTCGAAAATTTTAGAGATGTTTGTATGAAAAATTATCAATTAGATCCAGCACATTATCTTACAGCGCCCTCACTAGCCTGGGATGCCATGTTAAAATTAACTAAAGTAAATTTAGAATTACTTATTGATAATGATATGTTACTAATGTTTGAGAAGGGTATAAGAGGTGGTATATCACAAATATCAAAAAGACAAGCTAGAGCTAACAACCCATATATGGAAAATTTTATGGATGATATGGTGAAAACTTATATTGTTTATCTTGATGCGAATAACTTATATGGTGCAGCAATGAGTGATCTATTACCTACACACGGTTTTAAATGGATGACAGAGGAAGAGTTTGAAAATTGGAGAGATATACCATGCATACTTGAGGTTAATCTAGATTATCCAAATCATCTTCACGATCTACATAATGATTATCCACTAGCTCCTGAAAGGCTTACTATTAACAAAGTGAAAAAATTAATCCCAAACTTAAACAACAAGGAAAAGTATGTTCTTCACTACAAAAATTTAAAAAAATATGAAAGTTTGGGGTTAAAAATAACAAAGATACACAGAGCAATTAAATTCAAAGAATCAGCATGGTTAAAACCATATATTGATTTAAATACTAAATTAAGAGCTAATGCAAAGAATGATTTTGAAAAGGATTTTTTCAAATTAATGAATAACTCTGTTTTTGGTAAAACAATGGAAAATATTAGGAAAAGGGTTGATATTAGATTAGTTACAAATGAAGAACAAACTAGAAAGTTAATAAGTATGCCTAATTATCATCACCGCACAATATTTTGTGAAGATTTAGCGGCCATTCATATGAGGAAAAAATTTATAAGATTTAATAAACCTATTTACTTAGGTATGTGTATTTTAGATTTGAGTAAAGTAATAATGTATGATTTTCATTATAATTATATAAAACCTAAATATGGAGATAAGGCTGAATTACTTATGACTGATACTGATTCTCTTGTATATGAAATTGAAACTGAAGATTTTTTCAAAGATATTAGTTCTGACGTTAGAGAAAAATTCGACACTAGCAATTATCCTAAAGATCACCCTTCTGGAATTGAGATAGGTGTAAATAAAAAAGTAATTGGTATGTTTAAAGATGAAATGGGTGGAAATATTATAAAAGAATTTATTGGCCTGAGGCCAAAGTTATACTCAATATTGAAGGATAATAATGATGAGATAAAAAAGGATAGAGGAATTAAGCAATGCGTTGTAAAAAATACAATCAAACACAACGATTATAAGGATGTTTTAGAAACTAGAGAACATCAAATGAGAGAGATGAATGTGTTTAGAACAGAAAAACATGATATTTATACCGTCACCATCAATAAAATTGCACTATCCGCTAATGATGATAAAAGAATAATTTGCAAAGACGGAAAACATACTTTAGCTATTGGGCATTATCGAACTAAGCCTGATCAATCTAAAACGGAATCTGGTGGCAACTCAGTATCATAAGGAATAACCTGTAATTCCTCTCTAACAAATCCTCTCCTCGGGCCATTAAGTAAATAATATAAAACCGGTTGATTGGGTGAAAAGACAATTCTAGAAATATAATAAACTTTGATAGTCCAGATGGGGTCTGTGGCTCTCCTTTTTTCACCACCCTCAAGTTCTCCAGGAGATAATAAATATCTCACTTTTACATTTGGTGTTAATCTAACTTCATCTAGACCAACAACTCTATTATATCTTTTAGTTTCAAGTTCAACCTCTTTCATTTTAATGGCTTTATCAGGTTCTTTTCCAGTTATTCTAGTTGGCGTGCTGTTTAAAGTTTTTATAATAGCTGGTAATCGTTTTACCCACACTCTAGATCTTTCATCCCGCAACATTTCTTGCGCATATTGATGACTAAATAATCGCTCACCTAATATTCTGTTTGCGTTTTCCACAAATGCTTGGGCTCTATGATTTCCTGCTTCACTTCTCTGTATTTTAACATTATGATAATTCATAAGTTTTGTAACTTCACCCATAAATTCTTTTCCAGGATCAACCATTAATGTTTTAGGGTATTTCAATCTTCTAGAATATATTTTTTTAAAAGCTTCTGATATCTCTCTACTTTCTTTTGTGGTTAATGCTTCAGCATCTTTGTATCTACTTGCTACATCTACCACGACTAATGCGTATTTATATGTTTTTCTTCCAACTCTATCATGTGGTAAAAATAATAAATCTGCTTGGTGAATCTGATTAGGTTTATCTACAGTCCAGTGCGGTCTTGGTATATATTTTGGAGATGGAAGATATATTTGCCATATTGCTTGTTTTTTCAACCATTGTTTTGCAACATCTTGACTTACTTTCGCCTTCTCAGCTAATTTAGGAATTGCAGAATATCCTTTCCAATATCCCTCGGTTGAATAATATATCCGACTTAAAGTCAGGCCCAGCTTCGCCGATATTTTTGATATCTTTTCGTTACTCATTTAAAGATTAACCAAAGTATCTTATAAATTACAATGACGTCTGAAAAAATTAACCCAAACAGAATTCCTAGAGAGCCATTTGGTTTGAAAGCGGAATCAACAATTAACCGAATTACTCTCAACCCGTCATCTGCTAGCCCCGGAGAAACATTATATATAAATATTCCAAAACTTTCTGAGAATTTAGTGATTGTACCTGGAAGCGTATCTCTATTATTTGATTTAGATGTAGATGGGCATGCTAATAATACAGTTGTGAATAATGTGGGAAGGAATCTTGTATCTAGACTTAAAGTTCTTTTTGGAGGTGAAACATTACAGGATACCCAAAGATACGATTTATTTCAAACCTATCATGACTTATTCTTAACAGATGAAGAACGCGAAGATAGATTAAAACAAGGTATTTCTTCTGAAAACATGAGAAAGCTCAGGACAAATGCAGGTGATAAGAAAACACAAGATGTTAAGGCGGTGGCCCTTGCATCAGTACATAACACCAAGTATCGTATACCACTAAACCATCCTATTCTAAACGATCATGGAGTTTTCTATCCAAAAGCTCTAGATCATCATCTAATCTTTGAGATTACACTTGCCCCAGTTTCTGATATTGTTGTTTATTCCGACACTACTAAGACTCCATCTTATTCAATCAAAAACCTAGAGTTAGAATATTCTTCCATTTCAAGTGAATACTTGGCTCGCGAGGCACAAGCAGCTTATCAGGTTGGTAAAGGATTCTTTTACGAAAATGTCACTCTACACAAAACTTTTACATTTTCTATAGGCGGTGATGGTGTTATTAACCAGCATATTAATTTACCAAGAAGATCAATGACGGGGATATTATGTTTGTTTACATCACCAACCACAGCAGGGGCACGTAACTCTGAAAATTTTTACAATCCAGGCATAACCTCGATTAATATAGATGTTGATGGTGTACCAAATCGTTTATACTCTAAGGGGATGATGCCATCAGATCTATGGGAGTCAGTAAAGAAACGTTTTAGTCTGAACGAAGGGAAGCAGTCGGTAAAGGAAAAGGATTTTTATGCTGATAAGTTTGCTCTTTGGGTTGATATGAGAACTCACCCAGATAATGGTATTCATGGTGGCGGACTAGCATTAAACAATACACAAGATGGTGTAAAAATAGAAATTAAAAGAAAACAAGGCGGATCTGGAATAATAACATGCCATATGTTTGTTGTAGCTGACGCAATGATGGAAATAATGAATTCAGGTTTGAGATCAATAAAGTACTAACTGCGGAATAGATTTAAAAACCTTTAGTTATGATACAAAATCATGGAAGAATTACGTGAAAAAATCCCATTCCACTGTATCATAACCGGGCCAACAAATTGTGGAAAAACAAAGTATCTCATTGAACAGCTCCGAGGCCCTTTCCGAAAAGTTTTTGAATATATTGTTTTAATTTGTCCAACTTATTCTAAAAATAAAACCTATCATAATTTTGCCCGAGGAGATAAACGTTTCTTTGTATTATCACCGGATGCAAGTAACATTGATGAGATTAATGAATTGTTAACTGATTGTCAAACTTTATTCTCTGGAACAAATACATTAATAATTTTAGATGATTGTGCCGTTTCTAATGATTTGAAGAAAAGATCAAACAAGTTTATAGATTTAGCATTCTCCGGAAGACATCATGGATTATCAGTTTGGGTTCTCACTCAGCAATTAACATCAATTGCAAAACCTTTCCGAGAAAATGTAGCTTGTGTTGTTACTTTCCATAACCCATCGCAAAAAGGCATGAAGATGTTTTTCGAAGATTATGGTGGAGATTTGGATTATGAATCGTGTAAAAAATTTGTACAACTCCTTAAAACAGAAAAATATTCTAGGCTATGTTTAAGTTTGCGATACCCATTTAATTGTTATTTGGAAGTTCCAAACGGGGAATAACGATTTAAAAATAGTAAATGTACCACCATAAAAGATGACAGAAGTTGATCGAGCGAAGCTCTCCCCGGCGAAGCCGGAAGATTATATAGAAGAACAACCTGAGGTAAAAGACAATGTAAAATCTGATGATATTGAAATAAAACAAGAATCACTAGCTATTCTAGCAGCTCTTGGAACCACAAAGGAATATTTAGGAGTTGAAATGAGTTTGGGTGATATAAAAAAATTATCAGAAAAAGATGTAGAAAAATATTTTAATCGATATCAAGCGGTAATGGGTAAAAAAATTAACGGCGGATTGGTTGATTCATCCCTTCAATTAATTTCCAAACTTATTTCATATTTAGTTCCGGTTGATGATATAGAAGCTCTTTGTGTGGATTTGAAGAATGATGATTTGGTTAATCGTGAACTGACAAACATTGTAGGGCTCTTAGCATTGAAAGCGGGAAGATTGGCAGCACTTGCTAGTGGTTTATTTCAGGTTGCTAAACATGTTAAAATAGGAAAAATACAGCAAGTTACAAGTACTAATACAGATGATTCTAACAAAACTGTGCAAGATGCTAGCGGTACTGATACAGTTTACTAATCATACTATTATTTTATTTACATATCATTCCCAAGTGGTCTAAAGATTTCTTAATGATATGAAAATAATGTCTGAAGAAAATGAACAAGTTGATCGAGGTGAAACGGAACAAATTACAGCTGATCCCAAACCAGAAAATAAAGATACTAAAAAACACACTAAAAATCCTAAAAAAGTAGCAGCAGGTAAGAAATTAGCCGAATATAATAAAAAAGCAAAAGAAGCTTTAGCAAGGGAGATGAAACGTGAAGAGACCCTACGGGCCGCGGAGCAAGATCAAAATGAAAATACATATAGTGAATCAAAATCATGGATGCCAGAGTTATCTTTTACTACTGTTTTATCTATTGTTGGATTAGGTTTTACAGCATTTGATATGTTTATGAGATACCGACAAAAGGAAGATAATAAAAATATAATACCACAAATACCACAAATACCACAAATACCACAAACTTTTCAATCCCCGCCCATAAAGGTTCATAATCCGCAAACAAATACTAAAGAGCCGCCCCTAGATCGTCCAAAAATTGGAATGATGTAATTACAAATTATTTTTTACTACATAAAGCCATTTAAAAGTTTCTTACTGATGTAGTAAAAAATCATGTCAAACGAAAATAAACTTGTGAAAACTGTTACTGATTCCGCGGTCCTTATCGGATTGGCAGCTGGAGTTGGTTATGTAGCTAAAAAGATGATGAAAGAATCATTTATGAATGACCCATCCTCGAGTATTACAAATTATGCAAAATGGGTAGCTGTATTATCTGGAAGTATGTATCTAAAAACCTATTTAGAGGAACAAAAGATTTTACCAAATTAACGAATATAAAAAATGGCATCAATAGCGATGATGTTTGGTGGAGCTGTATTAAATGCAACTGCCTTTGTTGGAGGAAACTATCTTGCAAAAAGACTTTCAGGACATAATGCGGATGCGGAAAAAATAAGACACGATAAAGCATTAGAAAAATATCAAAGAGATTATGCAGAATATCAGGAAAAAAGACAAAAACTAATGGATTGGAAAATAAAGAAAAAAGATGAAAAATATCAATCATCAAAAAATATTTCAACTACAAATGAACAATTTGCATTATATAACCAAATGCACGAACCTAAATTTTCAGATTATTATAGACCCAGTGACAATCAAAAGATGGGCGAAATGGCATATGTAGGTGGTGGTATGTTGGCTTTAGGTTATATGGCTAGTAGATTTTTATAGATACTTCACTGTACACGATTTAAAGATTTCTTACTGTTGAGTAAAAAATCTAAATATGGCGGAAGCAGAAGATATATCATTAGAGGATTTACCAAAAGTAGATGATGATGACGATGATGATGATAACACATTTTACCAAAGTCCAAATACATCTACATCTATTGATCAAGGCTATCTTGGTTATTCAGAATATATGGGAGAAAGAAAACGGCTTCAATGGGAAATAAAAGATGAAGAGAAAAACCCAACAAATATTAGAGAAAGAGATGAGGAATATGACAGAAGGAGAGAAGCAGGCCAAGAACTCAAACGTTATTTACCAACTTACAATCCTAATGATGCAACATTTAATGTAACATATGGAAAAGATGGTAGTATATTAGCAGAATTTAGTAATAGGAAGGGTTCTGTACCGCATACAGTGGTTGATAAAGATGGAAATCTTAAGATTGAAGATTTACCAAAAACAATGAGAAAAGCTCTGGGTGCTGATTATTCAACAATTTTGGAAAAATATAATGATACCACATCGCAATTAAATGAAGAAAAAGAAAAAAATAATGAATTAAATAATATCGCAGAGGGGTTAATGGTAGAAATAAATACACACCCACAGGAGATAGAACGATATATTGAAAAAGAAAAAGAACTTCGTGAATTCATTGAGAGACAGCAGGCAGAAAAAGCAGAAAATAAAAGTCTTTTCGATCAAACTGTTAAACAGAATATAGAATTAAAAATACAAGCAGAGAAACTTTTGGATGAAACAAAATTATACAAAGAAGAAATAGATAAATATAAGAAGGGTAAATTAAATTTATCAAATTTAGAGCAAAGTAAAGAGCGATTACAATCAGAGGTTGATAAATTAAATGAACAAATTAGAAATAAAACAATTTCTATAGAAGAACAAATATCAGATATTGATGGGCGAAAAGAAGAAATACTTAAAAATTTACCATTACGAGAGAGGATAAAGTATATCTTCAAAAAGTATGGGTTTACAGTATTTGCTGTTTTAAGTGCAGTAGGCGCAATAATTGGGGTTATAGTTTCCAAACTTTCAAAGGGCTTAACTGCTTTAGGTAGAGGTGTAGGTAATGGGTTGAAAACTCTCGGTAAGAAACTCGGTGAAATATTACCAGGAATGGTTGGTGCCATCGTGAGCTTTCTATTCAAAACGGCTGGTCAAGTTATTGGATTTTTAGGTGAAAATGCTTGGCTACTGATAATGGCTGTGGTTTTGTATTTTGTTGAAAACACAAAAAAGAGACCCGCTGGGCCGCGATCGGGCAGAGCCCTCCCCAGTGAAGCTGGAAGCAAGAGAAAGTAACAAATTTAAAGATATCATTCTGTTCAGTAAAATACATTATGGATGAATACAATAGAATTTACCCTGGATTGCCTAATAATCCAGATCCTATTAATTTCAGACTACAAAAATCAAGCGAAGTATTACAAAATCTTGAGAAAGAAATTAGACATTACGAAGAAGTAAGAAAAAAATATAATAGAGCTAGAGGAATATTTACAAAAATAAGTGTTTGTGGCGGCATGATTTCAGTTATTCTATCTGCAAGCGGTTTAGGAACTTCTCTTACTGGTTTTGGTGCTGTTGTTGGTGTGCCTTTGGGTGTTGTAGGTGGATTTTTGGGTGGATTATCGGTTGGATTTGGTATTGCTGCCAAAAAACTTTCTCATAAAGTTAGCAAACATGAACAAACCACTGCAATTGCAAAAGCAAAATTAAACACCATTAACGACTTGGTTTCAAAGGCATTGAAAGATAATGTTATATCTGATCAAGAATTTTCTATAATTTTAGCAGAGTTGGAAAAGTTTCAAAAACTAAAACTAGAAGTTCGCCAAAAATTTAGGAGAGATACAGAAAAAAACTTAAACATGTCGCAGATAAGAAGAGAAGTTCGATCAGAGCTATTAAAAGAACTAACCACTCCCACACATTAAAAATTTCATATGAGAGAACTGATGTGGGTTGTAATTGTTTTGCGGGGATTAGAAAAGAAATTAATTGACTTTACATCTTATTCTTAATCTAAAGACCATATTATCTGAAACACAAAGAATAAGATGTTATTAAACGACTTCAAAAATAGATATCCAAACGCTAATCTTGATAAATTTACATTTGTGAATGATTCATATGGAGGATATATTAAGTGGAAAGTTAATGGGACAACAATCACGTCTAATGATGATCCTACTGGAAAAACCTGGACTGATGATATGAATCCTAATTTGAAAACATTATTATGGGGAGATTTAGGGTTTACCTCTGATGAATTGAGTTCATTCCCAAAGAGTTTAACCATGACTAACCAAAGTTATCCTATACCAGCTATTAACTTTGATGACTTTACAACTGATGTAACAAAAATGTTAACCTTTCTAGATATATACGTTACAAATACGAAGAAATTCACAGCAAAAATGAGAAACATATTTACATCACAAGTTGTAACATTCAAATTCGGAAAACAAAGTAGAAAGTGGTTAAATGAACCAGATATGAATTATTGGCCACAACAACTTAACTTTGCGGTATGGTGTGCAACATCTGGTTGTGGTATAAGTCCTTTCGAGAGCCTAAATTATCCCAAAGTAGTAAATAGCTTTATAAAGTTTCATTTGTATTTCACAATAAGGCGAATATTGTATGAATTGAAACTGCCTTTGCCGGATGAACAACCTTTTGTGATAAATAATAATCCATATAATAAAGTTGCATATCAACGATTGTGTGCTGAATTTGGGATTAGTAATAATTCTGATTTTAGATGGAAAGGTGGTAGAAACGGAGGTTTAGGGGATATATTTCTTGATTATGGTTCTGGATTCCATGGAAGAGGTGGAGGATATCAAAATGTGCATGTAGTAAGAAATTACGATCATGAAGCAGATCAATGGCCCGGTGAAAGTAATAAATTTGCTGATGACGGTGGTAAGAAAGAAAAGGGAAATCTAATTTCATTTATTCGTAATGATGACTTTGCTGATTTCAAATATGCTTGGTTTATCCCAACAAGCGGACATGGACTCACCAAAGCTGGGCTTGGTAGATTGAATCGATCTGCAGAAGCTTTTGTTTACTGTATATTGGGAGCACAAGTCAACACTAGAAACTCGATTTATGGTAATGGTGGCGGAGCGATTGAGACACAACAAGAATTCTTAGCTTTATTTGAAAGTAGTGTGATCGAGAATGACATTTCTAGCTCTATCCAAAGATATCAATTAGCTGTACAAGAAGCGAAATTACGGCTTGATTTAGCTATTGCCCCTGGTTTGTGGTTGATGCCGAGTAATATGATCATAAATACAGAGAGCGTGGTCGGATATAATAACAAACTTATGAAAGCGAGTGGTGATATGAAATTTGGGGTGAATAATTCGCTAAACATGGAATCAAAACCGGTTGGAATAAGTCATAACTTAGGATCTTCAAAGTTAAAGTTACCTCATTCAATAGTTGAGACAAATCCGAAACCTATAATACAAACAGAAACAGCGCAAACGGATGTAATTAAACCAAAAAATAATGATACAACACAACATCAAAATAATCTTATAGTGCTTATAACTGTTGGAGGTGTATTATCTTGGTTTTTATTTCGTTAATGTTTTGATTATAGAAATTTAAAAAGGTGAATATGATGTAATCAAAACACGGAAAATGTTAAGCATTACCATGTATGAGTCTGAAACAAGGATTTATTTAGATCCTCCGCTTAAAAATCTTCGGGAGATACAACTCCTTGATTGTAATATACAAACCAAAAGATTAATTAATTTCAAGGAACAACAGATATTGTTTAATGAAGAGAATCAGCCACTAATAATAATACAGCCCGGTACATATTCGTTGCGTGATATTCAATCGATCTTTCTTAATGATACTGATAAGGCAAAGATAGCAATCATTGAGACAGACACTGTTGACTATCTTTATTCCAATAAGAACTTTAAAATAAAACTTACGAGAGGGTTAGCGGTTGGTTTAGGAGTGCCTGAAGTTATAAATCCGGGTGTATTATACCCTATAAATATACAGATTAAGGAACCGCTGAGACTTATGTGTAGTATAGTGGATAATAAGTCGTCATATATGAATAACACTAAATATGGAGAACTTGTTAAACTCTCGCCATCACACCTACTTGCAAACATTCCCTCAAAGGATTATCCGACAATTCCAGTTCGAAAATATGATAGCGTTATAAACCATTTTGATTTAACTATCTTAGACACTGAATGGAAAAAACTTGATCTGATGGGTTCTCCCATAACTTTAAGTTTAAGATTTAGGTAAAATTTTTGTTATGTAACCATTTATTAGGTTATATAACATAATTAGTAGTAACATAAATATAAGATTATTCATCCGGTAAAGAATTAAAAATTTCTTGCTCCTCAATATCATAACACCAATCCACAACTCTTTTTGGGTGCCATGCTTCAACCATTAAATCATTATGCAAGTCTTTGTAGAATTTATTTTTATGTAATACTTTATATTTACTTAAATGAACACATACATTTAATTCTTTTATTACGAAATTTTTATCGAATACATCAATTCTACATTCATCATCATGATAAGCAAGATAAACATCGTTTTCATAAAAATGATCGACCACCTCTCCGTTTGTAATAATCCAACCAAAACATGGGTTAAAACCATATTCATATTCATTTTCAACAAAATCATTATTAGCTATTTTTAAAATTTTTTTCGCAAATTTATTAGTGTTAATACCACTAACTCCAAAATTTTCTTCTTCTCCAAAATAAATATAATGATTAAAATCATAATTTTTATTATAATATTCAACATCAAAATTTATTGGGTTATAAACCATATATCCCCTATTCTGCGATAAATTTTTCAATAGGTTTTCTTTTATTTCTTCTATAAAATCGTAAATATTAATCTTCTTATTGTTTGAATATTTAAGATTTATTTCTTCCATCTTTTTATTAATTTATTTTATATCTTTAAATCATAATTCATTTTTTAATTTTATTCTACATTCCTTACAAGAAGCCTTTTGTTTACCATGTTCGCATATTTGTGATCCTCCGCAATCTTTACAATGCGTTCTCTGTCTATTGTGTTCACATATTTGAGAGCCTTTACATTCTTTACAAGCATACTTAATTTTATCATGCTCACATATTTGTGATCCGTCACATTCTTTACAAAAATATTTAATTGTGCCATGAATACAATTATATTTATAAACTTTTGGTAATATAATTTCCTCAGGTATATCAATTTTCATATCAAATAATTTTTGAGCAAGCTCTTTTTTTATCAATCTGGATCGTCTATAAACTTTATGCTGCTTGGCGAGATAAAGCAATTGTAAATGACTAAATTTCAACAGTTCGTCCATAATTTATATATTTTTATCTAATCTTTAAATATCTTTTTCAATTTTTATTTTTTATTTTTTAAAAATTTTGTCTTAGGATTTTCGGGTACTTTAAAAATTTATCTCAGGGCTGATCGCAAGGAAGAGTTGATAAAGGCATGACTGTATAATTATTCAATATTTTACTAAGGTGTGACAAAGGCTTTATTAAAATTAAAATTCATTTTTTTTATTTTTTATTTATTTTTTTTTCTATTTTTCTTTGTCCTAGAACAAACAGTTTGGTAATATATTCCGGTGAAATATCGGGAGCGTCTCTTATCTCCTCGTCCTGTCGGTTTTGCTGCTCGAGCTCCTGAGTTCTGGCGTTATGCTGTTCCAAGATCTCGTCCGCGGATGGGCCCAGACGTTCTTTCAATTCTTAGAAGTTCTTAGTTAAAGTATTACCATCCTTGTTTTTCAGTTGGCGCCACTTCGCGTTTTCGTCCAACCCATTACGAATCATAATACGACCATCATCGCTCACGCCGATCTCGACTCCGTTAAGGAAGGGAAACTCGCTCTCCACCTCGAGCTTCGCATCTTCCAGCATTCTTTGTAGGATTGGCTTCCCAGTAACAGGGTTGGTCACCATCTTTGTTTTTGGTCGTGCCCCCTGCAACAAGGACGAAAACGACGTTTCTGCTGTGGCAGGCTCACGGGGACGACCTCGAGGTCTTAAGTCATACATCCCGAATTGTTCTCCACCCTCCGGCAGATCGGCGGGGTCGAAGCTGGGGTTAACCCTCCCACTTTCAGCGCCGGCGGGCTCGGGATCGTCGGGGGACATCAAAGGGGTCATTTCATCAGGGTTGTTATCCATTTTTGTTTCTGCCTATATATACAAGACAAATAAAATGGCGTACATCTCCAAGAAGCTTGACCCAAGGGAGGAGCCGCGCGCTTTGATGGCCGCAAAAGGAAAACGCGTCACCCACCGCTTGACCTTTAACCCTAGCTCAGCGATCCACAAAGAGACTCTTTACGTTGACATTCCCAGACTTCCCGCCGACACCGTCCTAGTCCCAGACACCCTAGCCCTTGTAGGCGAGGTGTCGCTAGGCGGATCGTCGAAGCACGCCAACAATCGCGTTGTCGACAACCTGGGGCGCTGTTTGATTCGGCGCAGGATCGTCAAGATGGGCGATAAAACCCTAGAGGACCTGGAGCGCGCTGACCTAGTTGGAGCGTTCTCCGACCTGTGGCTTCCCACCGAAGAGCGAGCTAACCGTATCGAGCAAGGGATCCAGACAACCGCGGTCAACAAAATGGCCGGAGACAAAGGCAATGTGGCAGGGGACGTAGCAATTGCCGAGACCTTCCCCAAATATAGGATCCCACTTGACTTTGAGCTCCTTCGCACCCACGGCGTTCTCCATACGGCGAGTCTTCCGCCAATTCGGTTGGAGCTCACTCTCGCCGCCGCCAGAGATGTCATCGTAAGCTCGGATACGAACAAGATTGGGAGCTACACACTAAAAAACATAGAACTTGTGTATCAAGTGATTGAGTCCCCCGGTTACGCGCAGCACCTCCCGAGCGTGGTTCTTTACAACCACATCTCGCACTACAAAGCGATCGCCTTTGCGAAGGCCACCGAGACAATTCTCACGGACAACATCCCCGTGCAACTCAAAAGCTTTGTGGGTGTCCTGTTCCTGTTCGTTGACCAGTTCCCCGCGGGAGCGCGAAACAGCGAAGCCTTTCCGAATCCGGGCGTGACAAAGGTTGAGTTCGACCTCAACGGCGTCCCCAACCCGCTGTACCCCAGCGGCATGCTCCCCGCAGATATTTGGGAGACGGCGCGAGCCGGCGCAGAATGGTTGGTGCACCCCCCAGCTCCACTCTCGGTGGTCACCCGCCCTACTGGGTTCTCACATGATAAATACGGATCTTCATCGATCTCCGCACGTCTCGCGACCACCTCGTTCACGGCGACGGACAAGCAGCTATCGGTCCGGGAAAAAATCTTCAGTTCCGGATCTATCGAAAGACCGGCGGCAGTGGCAATGCCAACTGCCACGTCTTCCTCCTAGGTGACGCAGCATTCGACCTTGGAAGTCAAGTCGTCTACTATTAATCACCTCCCTATATACTATGGATTGTCTCACCGACTTGATACCCGGCCACCTGCTTATCGTCGGTCCAACCGCTTCCGGGAAGTCGAGACTGGTCGTCGAAGCTCTCCGTGGTCCTTTTCGTGGGAAGTTCCACGTCGTGTGTTTGATTTGCCCGACGTACGTCCACAATAAAACATATCGGGGATTTGCCCTGAAGGACCCCGGCTTCGTCGCCCTGGCGCCATCGAACTCGGGCGGTGAAATTGAGAAGTGCCTCCGGTTGGCGGTCGCGGTCTTCGAAGGGCGTGGCCAGGTGTTGCTTATTCTGGACGACTGCGCCGCCAGCGAAGACGTCAAAAAACAACGCAGCACTCTCGTAGAGCTGGCTTTCTCTGGCAGGCACAAGAATTTTTCAGTATGGCTCCTGACCCAACAGTACACGAGCGTGGCAAAAGCCTTCCGGGAGAACGTAGCCGCGACGTTGACTTTTTACAGTCCGAGCGAGCTCGATGGGAAAATACTTTGGGAAAACTACGGGGTAGGTCATCCCAAGGAGGAGCGCCACCAAATGCTATCCGCGCTCAAGGAGCATCCGTACGCCAGACTTTGCTTCCGTCTCCGCCATCCATTCGATATCGTGTTGGAAATCCCAGCTCCCAGCAAAATTGTTTCGGCAGATATATAGCCATGGAGGACGTCGAAGGAAACGTGCTGGATGAAATTCTCCGCGAGGAAGGGATATGTCCCAGCGAGCCTCCCGTAGACGATGCTTGGGACGAACGGGAGGCGCTGGCTATTCTCGCGGCCGCGGGCAATACCAAGGAGTACTTGGGGAAGGAGCTGTCGCTGGGCGACGTCCACAAGCTCTCGAGGAAGGAGGTTGCTTCGCTCCATCTTCGTTACCAGGTGACCCTCGGAAAGCAGGCCGAGCGCAGTCTCTCTAGCGGGGTTTTGAAGGTCGCGTGCAAGGCGGTCGGTCATTTGTTGGGAGCAGTAGGGAAAAAACTGGATTCCGAGCAGGCACTGTTAACAGACCTCCAGCAGGATGCTCTGATCCGACGTGAGTTGAGCTACGGAGCTGGCTGGATTGCTGTCAACGGAGGTCGATTGGTGGCGCTAGTGGCTGCACTGGCTCATGTAGGTTGCCACACAGAGTCTGCGCTTTGCGTCGATAGACTGTCCCACGCTGGAAGCTCGACGGCCGCAGGCCCAGATGCTAGCAAACCTGTGGAGGATCGCTAGGGTCCCGCTGGCAATTTTTTGGTGTTTGTATAGTATCTTGTCTGAAAGTGATGGAAGAAGAAGATCGTATTACAGCGCCGGCCGCTCCCGTAGCTCCGAATAAGCAGAAGGATCCTAAGAAGGTTGCGGCTGGCCGAGCCCTCGCGGCTAGGAACAAAGAAGCTCGACAAGCTCTGGCTCGAGAGCGGGCTCGCGAGAGCCACGACGACGAACCACACCGAGCTACGACAAGCTGGAGCTCTGTCAATTGGGGGCTACTGATTGCCGCAGGGAGCCTCTTCGCCAGTCTGTATAGTCTGTATCTAGCGCATCTCAAGCACCCGCAGCAGTAGCCAAAGCTTACTCACCCGCCACCCGAGCCTGCGCGGCCTCGCGAAATTATGGAACCGCAGCAGCAGCCAAAGCTTACTCACCCACCACCCGAGTCTGCGCGGCCTCGCGAAATTATGGAATAGATTTTTTGTATTGTATAGTCTCGATGGACAAGAAAGTCGTCTCCACTGTTGTCGAAGCGGCAACTCTGACAGGCATTGCTGCAGGTATCGGTTGGGTGGGAAAAAAGGTTCTCAAAACGCCTATGATTTCGGACCCTTCCTCGTCGATTGAAAACTACGCGAAGTGGGTTGCAGTTCTCTCGGGAGCCGTCGCAGCTAGGCAATACTTAGTCGATAAAAAGATAATCCCAACTGAGTAGAGATGGTAAGCATAGCAGTTATGGTGGGTGGGGCTATCCTGAACGCTACGGCCTTTGTAGGTGGGTCGTATCTCGCTCGGGCGCTTTCTGGAAAAGGTCCCGATGCAATGGCGGCTGAGCGGAAGCGCCACGACAAAGCCTTGGAGAAGTACCAGGCTGACTGGGCTGCCTTTCAAAAACGCCGCGAGAAGCTGGCAGATTGGGAAGTAGAGCAGGTACGCCTGCGCAATAGAGCTGACCAAGACACAGCCGCAACGAACCGCGCTCTCGACCTGTACGCTAAAACCCATCCTCGTCCCACAGCGGTTGATGCCCCTCAATGGAGCGATTATTACCGTCCTTCGAGTTCCCAACGAACAGGTGAATTGGCCTATGTAGGGGGTGGGATGCTCGCTATTGGGTATGCTGCTAGCCGATGGTTGTGAGACCACAATAGCTTTTTTCCGATGGAGCTATAGACCAATGGAAGAGAAGCCTGGCTCTGCCGCATTAGCGTCGGCGCTGTCTGCGACGGACTTGGTCCGCCTCCGGAGCAAGCTGTCTGGCATCTACTACAGCCCCCAGAGCTATTGGAAGGGGCACGCCGCGTCGAAGAAGTTGGCGGACGCGGCTGGCGTCTCTGAAGATACAGCCCTGGCTTGGCTAGAAAAACAGGCAATTTGGCAGATCTACCTCCCGCCTCCACAGCGCATACCAAGGCCGAGGTTCAATGTCTCAACACCAAACAAGGTTCATCAGGCCGATCTTCTATTTCTTCCTCACGACCGACCTGGGCGAGGGCGGAAGCTTTACAAGTACGCTCTCACCGTGGTCGATGTTGCCTCGCGCTACAAGGAGGCTGAACCTTTGGCTTCCAAGGAAGCGAGAGAAGTTGCAGGAGCGTTGGAGCGCATCTACAAGCGAAGCCCTTTGTCCTGGCCCAAGCTACTTCAAGTCCACCCGGGAAAAGAGTTCATGGGTGCTGTCTTGCTGCTACTAGCTCGCCACAATACCGAAGTCCGGCGTGGCCGCGTGGATATCCACCGAGACCAAGCGATCGTTGAGAGGTTCAACCGGACTCTAGCCGAGCGGTTGTTCGGTTACCAGTACGCCCAGGAGATGCTTCTTCCCGAAGGAGAAAGATCGGTACAGTGGGTGGTTCGGTTGCCTGCGGTTGTCGCGGCTTTAAACAACGAACCGACGCGGTTTGAACAACGAACCGACGCGCAACGGACCCAATTTGGAGCCTCGAGGTTCTCGAGCAAGAACGTGCGATTGTTCGGCCTGGCGAGCCTGTGGTCTACTATCTCAGAGACGGGCCCAAACGAGGCTTTGTCCGCGAGGAGCTGCAGATAGTGCCTTGGAATACTGAATTACCCCCTGAAGGTGTACTCAAGGGGTTCGGTGTGAATCCCGTCGGGTAGAACTCTTCTCTTGTCGTAGTAGGCGGAAAGCCCGAGTTTCTCCTGGTGGTAAGTTGTCATCTTCCCGTGATCCATCCGGAATCCCCGGTTTTCTGCCCGGTCGAGCGCTCCATCGAGTGTTGCTTTGTATCGACCCCAGGTCAAATCGTTGTCTTTCTTGGACATTCCCTTCGCCGAGGTTTTACTTTTTCCTGTCCCATCGTCGACGTAGTACGCCTTGCTGCATAGAGCGATGGCCCGGGTTCCCTCGAACTCGAGTTTGAACAGGCCCGGCGTCCGGCCGCTCCATTTATCCCAAGCCAGCCATTTCTTTTTGCAGCCCTCGAACTCTTCGCGGAGCTCGGGGCGGACGACGTCGTCCAGGTTTTTCCCGGCGATGCCCATGTACAGGCTATCGGTATCCATCTGTAGGAGCTCGAAGGATCTTCGGTCTACGAAATGTTCCAGGAAGTCGTAGTAGAATTCGAGCATCCGTAGTTTGGCTAGCTGATAGACTGTGATTCCGATTTGGAACGGGCGGGTGATCTCGATCTTCTGCTTCCTCCTGTGGATCTCGTAGGCGGAACCTATTTTGTCGAGGTCCTCGAACCAGGAGGAGCGGAGAGCACGATCGACAACCGCTTCGTCATCTGTGTAGGAGACCAATGTCTGCCGCTCCAGCGCCTCGATGAATTTACCGTAGCAGCTATTCCCTAGTAGTTTGAAGAGATCGGCGAATAGTGCTTTGTCCTTGTTGGTATCCCCTTCTCGTCGAGCTTCTGTAACCTGGTCTACAAACCAGCCGAAGATCTTTTGCGGTTTGTAGTTGATCGTCCGGTACACCGCGGTGACAACTAAACCGTGGGCGAGGTACCAGCGTAGCAGAGGGGCGTACAACAGAATCTTCTTGGCCCATAGGGCTCCGACAAGCTTCGGCTCTCTTGAGCGGGTTCGTCCCATTCGCTCGAGATAGTCCAGCATCTCTTGGGGAACCGCTTCGATGGGGATCTCCTTGTTGTAGAAGAGCGGGGGCATTTCTTCGAACTTTGGCCAGAGGTGTTCGGGGACCTCGATGTCAACCTCGGCGAACCCGAACCACCTTCCTTCTCGTAGAGCCTCCACAAACCCATCGACATCGTCCGGACTACGAAAGTGGATCACCGTTCCCTCCCCACAGGGCATAGGGGCTGCCATGGTAGAGAGGTAGAGCGCGTTCGCGTCGTAGCCGAGAATGCGTTGACATTGGTGGGCCTGGACCGTAGGCTCGTATTGGTGCGACCGGATCCGCGAGACCCCCACCTCGTGGTAGCGGGTAAATACAATCGAAGGACCACCGACAACCGCCGCTTTGAGCATGTCGTACGCTTCTTTGTTGGGGGCATACAGCTCGGGCGGGTTGGGGCTGCGAAGTGTGCCTCGCAAGACGAACCTCATCGACACCCCAGGGAGACTAACCGCATCTTTGAAGATGTCGATTCCATACGCGGTGTAGAAGTCGCGCATTTTGGCCAGTGCTTCGACGAAGGGGCCCACGTCGAGATTGTTGTAGTAGCGGAGCCAGTCCGCGAAGGTCTGCATCCCCTTCTCCCGGAATACCCGCTTGCAGTCTCGATATTCCGAAAGGGAAAGAAGATATTTGCCTTTCAGTTTCGAAAACCACTGTGGGTAGTCCGGTAGTCCAGGGAAGTCGAGCTTGTCGTGCGAGTCGAACCATTCGTACGGAAACCAAGACTTCGTGAGAGTGCAACCGTAGGCTTTGACCCAAGCATCGTAGGTTTTGCCAGGACCGATGTAGTTCAAAACGTCCAGAAATTTGAAGCCCGGAGTTGTGATAAACATAACCTGGTTTTCCTTACACCCCACTTTGATGGACTGGTCGGTCGCCTTGCAGATTTCTGGGAAGAAGTGGTTCCGGATCAAGTTCAAATCGTACTTCCCCGAATTGAATCCAAGCACAGGGACTTGGTCGCACCACTCTTCGATCACTTCCCGATACTTTTTTGGTAAGAGCTCGATGGTGTCGGGCAGGAACCTCGCGTTAACATGTTCGCGTATCCGAACGGCCCGTCGTTCTACCGCTCGAACAAATTCTTCGACCAACAACTCTGACTCTCGTACACATAGGTGTTCGGGAGTCGGATCCAGGGTGTCTGATATGGAGACGGAGATAGGAACGTGGGCTCCCTCTATAGTCAAATCGGCGGTCGGTTTTTTCGCACTGGACTTGTCGAGGTAACTCTTGAAGTCATACACGATCGCGTGGGGGTAGGTCTCGGTTTTTTGTTCGAGGATGCGATCTTTTCTCCAAGGTTTAGGCTCCTCGTGCTGCCACCGAACCACAAGGCGAAACCCTGCAGCTCGGATTTTGGCTTCTCGCTCGAGCGTCTGTTGGTATGCTATCTCGCGTGTAACAGGGCTGCCCTTTTTCTTGGAAAGATTCCGAAGTTGCTCCTGGCGTTGCTTCGGCGATGGGAAACAGCGTTTGCACCCGTGCCATAGGCACCCGTTGAATTGGAAGACGGTCTTTGAAATGGGATCATAACCGTCTACGGCGAAACCTTCTATCACTCGTTCGCCTCCATGTCCACATAGCTGGTGATGGATATGGATCCCTCTGGTGCGGGCTTCATACTCGAGCCATTGGACGGCTTGGACGCTATCCCGTTTTTGTGGGTAGAAGGCCTTCTCAAAGGCAGAAGGCGGAGCTTCCACTTTCTCTCCTTTGCAGACAACTTTTGTCTCACCTTGGGTGCAACGCTCGGCGTGGCGATGGAGGTTGTTGGACTGTGTAAACCTTGAATTGCAATTCCCGCACACGAACTTTTTTGCGAGTTTCTGGATATCGTGAATGAGAAACGCGTGCCCCTCGTAGACGCCGATCGTCATTGGTGGAGTGCCTACTTTTTCATAGTGAGCCGGGTGCCTCCGATGCAACCAATCTCCAGACTCTTGTGGTTCGTATACCCGGATCCCGAGCCGGAAGTGGGTCTCTACTTTCCGCAGCTCGTCCTGAGAAATCCCTGGGCAAGCCTCGGGCGAATGGTACATCTCTCTCGCAAGAGCTCGAGCTTGGCTGGTACAACGATCCACGCGCGCGCCACGATGGACCGCTATACACCGAAAGAGGCAGAGGTTATCTCCATATGTGTCCAAGGAGTACAACCCAGGCTTTCTTCTGAGCCAGCTGGGTAGTGGTCCTGTTCCCAACAAAGGCATCTGCCTATCTACGACAGCTTTTACAGTCACAGAGATAAATCGGATGAAGACCCACTTGGTATTAGGTCGCTCAATTTGGTCACCAATCAAGCGCTTCTCGTCTTCCTCCTGCACCCAGTCTCTGGCTTGAGTCTCGAGCCGCTGCATCCAAGGACTGCCTTGTACTGTTTTGTGAAACAAGATAATTTCTCCCGTTTCGAGGTTCCGGAGTCGATACGTGTAACTGTATCGCAGATAGAAGCTGGTGGCGACCTTCTCATGGAGCTTATCCATAATCCGATCCACCAGAGACCCGGCCACGCCTCGGAAGAAAGACCACTTCCAAAAGCGGCGACCAGCTTCCTCTCCCTCTCTCTCTCCATCCAACTCTTCGAGTATACGCGCACCTTCTCGAACCAGAGATCGCGCTAAGGAGGTTCGCCGGTTTTCAATTTTTCTACGAGCTTCTGCCCTCATCGTTGGAGAAGTCCTCTTTCGGACACCCTCCGCGAGAAGAGCGGTGTCGACCTCTCTCGCAAGTTGACGGAGTTCACGAGCCCGCTGCCACTTCTTGTGGGGGTTCTCTATATCCCCTCTGGTTATAGCAGGGTATCTCCCCGTCTGTAGCGCTCGCCGGAGTCGTTTCCTCCACTCCGCGGCGCGAGCCTCCCCGATCGCTCGTAGGAGGTCATCTTTTCGCAACTTAGAACCTACAGATAATCCATAGCTTCGTGCTAAAGAGAGTAACTCTTTGACGGTGGGCATATTTTGAAGATACCTTTGATGTACCACTCTCTTTTTGTCACCGTGTTCTATATATATATACACCGAAAAAAAAAAAAAGTTACAGTCTACAACGCACTAATTAAGCACTAGGCGCAGTCTTAAACACTCCCGCTTCCAAAGCAGCATCGATTTCTGCTGCGAACTCATTAAGATCCATTTTTGCGGTCTATTTGTTGCTACTCTCTAATTTCCTGCAAAAAGGGACTGCGGAGCAACTGCCTAGTCAGTCCACAGCGAACTTATCCAAGTCATGACGCCTCCGAAGTCGGGCGCACCAAAGTCGAATTCTGCAAGATGATCCTCTTCGAACAAGGCAAAGGCGTCAGCAATGAGTTCAAGAAACTTATTCTGCCTCGTTTCCTCGTTGAGAGCGTGACTGTCGAACTTCGTTAGCCAACGATTATGCGCTAACTTACATTCGTGGAAGATAAGGCGAGCTTCAGGCATGCGATGGTTCGTATACTGTCGATATGAGACAAACCCCATCATTACAGCTATAAATTGGCGTCTATCTTCCTCCTCATCAAGGAGTTGGTCTAACGCCTGCACGATACCACGTTGCTCTATCTCCCCCCGGAGCTGATCGTCGACGGAGTAGAAACTCCCGTCGCATAGCTGTTCCCTCAGAAGGGTGTCGCCGCTTAGCCACACAAGGGCGATATCGCGCGACGGTAACGCTAAATACGCATTGGCGTACCTTGCGGTCTGTTCGATATTCTCGCGCGCCCCCGGATCCTCTAAAAGAGCGCGATAAAGTTCCTCTTTTGTCCTCAAAGTAGACCTTCGAGGGATCTGATATCTCGTTGCCAAAGCGCGTAACTCTTTGACGGTCAACATACTGTGGAAATACTTTTGGTGTCGCCACTCTCTAAATGGAAATACCTTTGGCGCGCCAACGTTTTTTCCGAAGATTTATAGTATGCATATTTGTCTAAATTGAAATTGCTCATTAATTTTCGGAAAACGCTCGGAAAATCTTCGGAAATCTTCGGAAATCTTCGGAAAATCTTCGGGTCATCTTCGGAGCATCTTCGGAAGTGGGAAACAAAGTCAAAACAATCCAAAACAACGCTTTAATCGGAAAATAGACAAAAACGCTTCATTTCTAAATTGGAACCCCTTCCTTTTATACTTGGGGACCTTTACACGCTGAAAAACGGCTTCTAGCTCAAGTGGTATTTGATTCATTCCTCTTATACTACTACTCGACGAAAGCGGATACAGCTACACCCTACACTACGAACCAACCACACCTAACAAGCGAAAAAACCGTCAACGCAGTAACATCCTGTGGTACAACCCCCCTTTCAGCAAGAACACAAGTACTAACATCGGACACAAATTCCTCGCTCTAGTAGATAAACACTTCCCAAAAGACCACGAGCTCCGTAAAATCTTCAACCGCAACACCATCAAGATCAGTTACAGCTGCATGAACAACACTAAACAAATAATCGACAACCATAATAAACGCATCTTAACCCCAGCTACACAAACCAACGATGCTGCCGCCGCTAACACTAAAGAAAGAAAGACATGCAACTGCCGACAAAAGAACAATTGCCCACTCAACCGGGAAACTGCCTACAACCATCGGTAATCTACCAAGCCACCGTTACGTGCAAAGACAACAACACGTCCCAAACCTACATCGGACTTACGGAAAACGACTTCAAAACAAGATACAGAAACCACACCGCATCTTTCCGCCACGCTAAACACAGAAACTCCACCGAGCTCAGCAAACACATATGGACCCTTAAAGACAACAACATTGAACACTTTATTTCCTGGCGGATCCTGTCTTCACACTCGCCATATAACAGCTCAAGCAAAAGATGTAACCTCTGCCTCAAAGAAAAATTCCTAATCATCTGCCGACCCGAACTATCCAC
This sequence comes from Ricordea florida, assembly GCA_949710005.1. Taxonomy (NCBI): domain Eukaryota; kingdom Metazoa; phylum Cnidaria; class Anthozoa; order Corallimorpharia; family Ricordeidae; genus Ricordea; species Ricordea florida. The sequence goes on along the minus strand of OX453277.1, from coordinate 22,898,056 downwards.
GCTAAACAAACGTAATGAGCTTGTGTCTTCTTGCCGCCACAGAAACAAAACCCTCTTACGCAATACCTGAAACTTAACGATCTCTATTATTATGTAAATTTAACTACTTTGTATATAAGCGATGGTAAAGGACATTCCTACCATATCCCCTGATGAGTGTGCAACCACGAAACAGGCTTGTAGGGATAAACCTGTAGTTTGTTTGTGTGTTTTTTTCTCCCGCAACAACTATATATATATATATATATATATATATATATATATATATATATATATATATATATATATATATATATAAATGATCTTCCAATTACTAATTGTCGTTATAGCGGGGTCTTCGTTATAGCGAAGACCCCGCTATAACAAATTATCTGGTTAACAGCAAAAACATTCGTTATAACGGGGTAACTTGGTAAACAACAACTACCCAAAAATTCAATACTGTACATGTACGTAGAAAACATTGTTTTTATTCATTTGATTCTGTAAACTGTGAGGGTAGCACGCTGACCATCAAAATATCAAATTCAAAAACAATTTCAATAAACTTTAAAATTAATTAAAGACTACAAGTACACGTAGTACGGAATAAAGCAAGCTGTGTTTTCTACTCAAATCTGTCGTCTTTACTGACTGCTGCGAGCGATCGGACAAAATATTCGTTATAGCGGGGTAAAATGTGCGTTGGGACCGTCAAAATCTGTTCGTTATAGCGGGAATTTCGTTATTGCAGGGTTCGTTAGAGCGGGGTTCGTATCCACATATTTTACTGTGATTCTGCCGGGCTTTCAGATTTTGTTCGTTTTAACGGGGTCTTCGTTACAGCGGGGTTCGTTATAGCGGGGTTCCACTGTAACTCTTAAATTGGTAACAGTTCCATCATTGAGCAAAGGTCAAAATTTAGAACTCAATTGTATATTGAAACAAATAGAAGAAATGAGCTCTCCGTAGAATGGTCACACAGCATGGTTTGATCCACAGATGAAAAAGTTAGAACCACACTGTATAGTGCAACAAACAGTACCACAGTACAGTACTGTTCAGTAGCTTTCCAAAGAATGGTCACACTGTATGGTTTGATCCACAGATGAAAAAGATAGAACCACACTGTATAGTAAAACAAACAGTACCACAGTACAGTACTGTTCAGTAGCTTTCCAAAGAATCATTACGCTGCATGTTTTGATTCACAAATGAAAGAGATAGAACCACACTGTATAGTAAAACAAACAGTACCACAGAACAATACTGTTCAGTGGCTTTCCATAGAATTATTTAGAGTGCACGGTTTGATCCACAGATGAAAAAGATAGAACCACATTGAATATTAAGACAAACAAAACAAGGTACGGTACGTACTGTTTAGTAGTTTTCCAAAGAATGTTCACATTGCAAGGTTTTATCCAAAGATGAAAAAGCTAGAACCACAATACTGCTGAGTAAAATATACCATTGTCACAGTTCGATTCTGTTTGTTCAATAGAGCGTTTTCACTCACGTGGCCAGTAGCCATGCAAATTTTTTGGAACAAAAAAAAGTTTTTACATAAGAAAAGAGTTCAACTCCCAGGGGAATACAAGAAATTGGATAAATCAAACGAGTTGATTAAGTAAGTTATACCACCGTAAGGTGAATGGGAGGTGCTGACGTTTCGAGCGTTAGCCCTTCGTCGGAGCGAATGAGAGGATTGTGGGTTACGTACAATTTATATAGAGAAGTTTGGAGCCATGCTATTGGTGGAACCATAGCAATGTGTGAATGGAAGTGAATAAATTAGATGAATGATTAAATGAATGAGAAACGTTCGTTGATACCGTGGGGATTAAGAGAACCGAGGGGGATTAGTTTGGAACACCAACATGGCCACCGTTTCATTGTTTTGGAACACCAATATGGCTACTGTGACGTCATGTAAAAACTCTCTATATAGGTTTAAATTAAAGCATGGCACCTTTGTTGCGAGACTAAAACAATCAGTACTTCATATATCTCACAAAGCATCGTTCCAGCCTGTCCTTTCTTCAGGCTAAATTGAATTTATTTAGGCACGAAATTCCCTATTAGCTTTTATATCGCTGGTAATGGGGTGTAACAACCACACGAAGCAAAAATAAAATTCATTGAAGATATCGAAACCAACCTCGCCCTATGAGGGCATCAGAAAAGGCTCTGTGACATACCAAGAGAGTATGAGTTATCCTCTCTTGGATGTAACCAAACTGTTAGATGACTCCGACTGTAGAAACGGTTATGTCACCGTGACATTCTTAAAAGTCGCGATTTGCAGTTATATGCAACTTAGTAAAATGCAGTGCACCTGCATGTTGCAAAAGGGATTCGTGTGCAGAATATGGGCAAAGCCTGAGAGACGATACCTGAGTTGCATAGAGATAATACACCATACTAATTAGGGGACACTGCTAAAAAACTATACTAATACTTATAAAAAATAAAAATACTGTATAAAAATACACTAAATATACTATAAATATGCAATAAATATACTATATGAATATACTATTAAGCGAGTTATATCCATTTTACGATTAAGTATAGGTAATCATACGGTTTCGAGTTCAATTTGGAATTAATTTGCACGAGTGAGTTTTTCAAAAAGCTGAAATTTCAGCTTTTTGAAAAACTCACAAGTGCAAATTAATTCCAAATTGAACGAGAAAAACCGTATGATTACTTATTAATAATATAAACATGAAAAAATTTGCCTGAAGGAAATGCCGGAAGATCTCATTGCGGACAGGAAGTGAGCATTTGATGCGGATTTGACACTCTATTTACTGATTGGCTGATGAAGATCAGCTGATAACGCTACGAACTCAAAGCGGTTCGTTTAAAAATAAAGAATATCATAATCCAGAATATATATATGTGTAATCAAATGGTGACGAGTGAAATTAGGGAATAATTTCACGCGCGTTTTGTCCAAATCCTAATAATTTCCCGAGCCTTTAGGCGAGGGAAATTATTAGGATTTGGACAAAACGAAAGTGAAATTATTCCCTAATTTCACGAGTTCACCATTTGATTACCTATTAATATTTTGGGTGACAAATTACGTTCACAAGAAGCGATTTTGGCTGCGTCGGAACGTCCGAACTCAAAGTGGTTCGTTTAAAAATAAAGAATATAATCCAGAATATCGATGTGTAATTTGCACTGGCGTTACACTTTTTGCACTGGTGTTACACGTAAACTGCACCGCTCTCAGCCAATCAAAATCGAGTAATTTTTTATGTATATTATTAAGTTTGTAATAATATGCATGAAAAAATTACTCGATTCTGATTGGCTGAGAGCAGTGCAGTTCAAGTGTAACACCAGTGCAAAAAGTGTAACACCAGTGCAAATTACACATCGATATTCTGGATTATGATATTCTTAATTTTTAAACGAACCACTTTGAGTTCGTAGCGTAGAGAGATGTAAAGTGACGGTCCTTGGACAAAAATTTTATCAAGGATTTATCAAGGATTTTATCAAGGATTTTTGTTCTGATTAAAAAAAAAATTTATCAAGGATTTACCAAGGATTTTATCAAGGATTTTTGTTCTGATTAAAAAATTTTATCAAGGATTTTACCAAGGATTTTATCAAGGATTTATCAAGGATTTTATCAAGGATTTTATCAAGGATTTTTTTAAAAAATTAATTTAAATTGGTTTAAAGAAATGAAAATGGTAATAAAATATGGAACAAAAGACAGTAAAAGAGCTGAGAGTTCTTGCTAAAGATCAGGGTATTAAAGGATGGTATCGAAAGTGTAAAGCAGAACTCATTGAAGCTCTAGATAATGTGGCAACCCCTAGACTAATATTCTTTGATGAACCTCAAATACCCATTCTTGATGAACCGATACCTGAGATTAATGTTCCAATTCTCAAACCTTCACAACCTAGATTCCAACCCACATCACTTGAAAATTTAACAAGCAAAGTTGAAAAACCGATAAATAAAGAGATTAACAAGTTCGCTGATTGGATACTATCTTATATCCCAGAACCTAACAAAAAGACTGTAAACAAACGAGTACAAAGTCTGAAGAAAAAAGTAAATCGTATATTCACTTTAAAAAGTCTGGTTTCTAAACGAATATTCAACAAACGCATCACTCCAAAAGAACAACAAACAGCGTTGAAGGGTTATCTGAAAACCTATAGGATAGATGGACATAAAGGGTATGATCCTAAAACGTTCATCAATAAAATCAAACAAAAAGTTATAAATCTCATTAATCAGAAAAAGAAACCATTAAAGGTGAAATTTATCTTAACATGTAAGTTAATAAAAGAGTCTCTACTCAAAGGTTTGAATGATGAAACTTCAAAATACTTTAATTCACCTGTAGAAATAATTACTGAAGCAACCGATTTATCTAACTTAATAGATACTATGACCAATCACCTACTTGGAGAGTTTGAGAGATTTATAGTTAACGGTTACGGTTGGAAATTTGACTATGTGGAATACTTTGATATACACATCAACCCTTTTGAACCGCTTTCTGGAAGTTCCTATATTCTACTACCATCAAAATTAGCATTCAAAAAGGCAATTATCAACGTTAAGAATCATAAGGATCATGAGTGTTTCAAGTGGGCGGTAACCTCAGCTATATATACACAAGATGTTCATCCAGAGAGACTAAATAAAAAAATGAGAGAGAACTCAAATAATTTTGACTGGTCAGGAATAGAGTTCCCCGTTTCACTAAAACATATTGATAAGTTCGAAAAGCAAAACCCCTATGTTATTAACGTTTTAGGATATGAAGAAGGTTATGTATACCCTCTAAGAATAAGTAAGAAACGAGGATGTCAAGTGATCAACTTAATTCTAATATCAGGCGATAAAACAAAGCACTACTGTTGGATAAAGAATATAAGTAAACTTTTATCCTCTCAAATCAATAATCACCAACATGCACGTGAATTTTGTCTTAGATGTTTTAACTCATTCCATTCAAAGGCTTCATTGGAAAAACATATCGAATACTGTGACAATAACGAAGCAGTCAAGATTGAAATGCCTATAGATAAAGATGGAAATCCTCGTTATATTTACTTTAAAAATTATAACAGAAAAATGCGAGTCCCCATTAATATATATGCAGACTTTGAGTGCTTTCCAGAGAAAATACATACCTGCTCTCCAGATGAAAGTAAAAGCTTTACTAAACAATACCAGAAGCACAAGCCATCAGGATTCTGCTATTATATCAAGTCTTTTGATGATAAAATATTTAAATCCAAGCTTGAACGATACACTGCTAAATCTCCAGACGAAGATATAGCAAAGATATTTGTAGATTATTTAGAGTCAGATATTAAGGAAATTTATAATAAGTTAAAAATCTATAAGGAAGTTAAGATGACTCAAAATGAAAAAATCGATTATAAAAATGCTACTCATTGCCACATCTGTGAGGGTGAATTAGGAGAAGATAAGGTATTAGACCACTGTCACCTTACAGGAAAGTATAGAGGAGCAGCTCATAATGAATGCAACTTAAATTATAAGATTCCAAAGTTCTTCCCAGTATTCTTTCACAACTTAACTAGATATGACGCTCATCTTTTTATCAAGAATCTTGGTACATCAGAAGGTAATATAAACTGTATAGCTAATAATGAGGAAAATTATATTTCTTTCACAAAACAGATTGTAGTTGATACCTTTACAAATAAAGAAGGTAAGCAGAGAGATGTGAAGTTAGATATTAGATTCATCGACTCATTTAGATTTATGGCAACTAGCCTTGAAAGTTTAGTTGATAATCTTACTAAATGCGGAAAGTGCGATGCCTGTAGAGGTGTAATATCTGGAAGTAAGTGTCTTTCTCCAACAGATAAGAACATAGATGAAACGAAAAATGAATTTGGAGACAAGACGAATATGATGTTGAGAAAAGGTGTATTTCCATATGATTGGTTCGATAGCTTTGATAAACTCAACGAAACCCAACTTCCACCTAAAGAAGAGTTCTACTCAAAACTCAACGATGAAAATATAACAGAATATAACTACCAACATGCTAAAAAGGTATGGGAAACCTTCAATATGAAAACAATGAGGGAATATCACGACCTATATCTTAAGTCAGATGTACTACTTTTAGCGGATGTATTTGAGAACTTTAGAGATGTTTGTTGTAAAAATTATGATCTAGATCCTGCATGGTATTACACAGCACCTGGACTAGCTTGGGATGCAGCATTAAAGTTAACTAAAGTAGAGTTGGAGTTGCTAACTGATATCAACATACTACTGATGGTTGAGAAAGGAATTCGAGGAGGTGTATCTATGATCTCTACTAGATATGGTAAAGCTAACAACCCATACATGATCAACTTTGATCCCAAACAACTCATAAAGTATATTGAATATCTAGACGCAAACAACTTATACGGTGGAGCAATGAGTAAACCACTCCCTACTCATGGTTTTAGATGGATGACTGATCAAGAGCTTATAAACTGGAAAAATATCCCATGCATACTCGAGGTTGACTTGGAATATCCTCATCACCTTCATGATTTACATAACGATTACCCACTAGCTCCAGAGAGACTTGTCGTTAATAAGGTTGAGAAATTGATACCAAACCTCAATGATAAGGTAAAGTATGTTGTTCATCATGAAACCCTAAAAGTTTATGAAAGTCTAGGATTAAAAGTCACTAAGATTCATAGAGGCATTACATTTGAAGAGTCGGCTTGGTTAAAACCATACATTGACTTGAATACCAACCTCAGAGTTAAAGCAGCCAACGATTTTGAAAAAGATTTCTTCAAGCTGATGAATAACTCTGTCTTTGGGAAAACAATGGAAAATATTAGAAAAAGGGTAGATGTAAGATTGGTTACAAATAAAAAAGATGTGAAAAAATTAATATCAAAACCTAACTATCAACATCGTACTATCTTTTCTGAGAATCTGATTGCCATCCACATGAAGAAAACAAAGATAGTATTCGATAAACCCGTTTACTTAGGTATGTCCATTCTAGATCAAAGTAAAACAATAATGTATGATTTTCACTATAATTATATGAAACCTAAATATGGTGAAATGGCTAAGTTGCTTTTTACAGATACTGATAGTCTTGTATATGAGATAGAAACAGATGATTTCTACAAGGATATCAGTCCAGATGTGAGAGAAATGTTTGATACTAGTAATTATCCCAAAAACCATCCATCAGGTATAGAGACAGGTGTGAACAAAAAAGTAATCGGTAAGTTCAAAGATGAGGCTGGTGGTGAACAGATATCTGAATTTGTAGGTCTACGAGCTAAACTTTACAGCTACAAGATGGATAAAGGTGAAGAGATAAAAAAGGACAAAGGAGTAAAGACATCAGTCGTAAAAAAGACCATATCATTTAATGATTACAAGGATTGTCTATTCAATAAAAAACCTCAGATGAGAAAGATGAATGTAATCAGAAGTCACAAGCACGATGTTTATACTGAAACGATTAACAAAGTTGCACTATCTTGTGATGATGATAAGAGAGTTATTTGTGAAGATGGAATACATACTTTTGCTTACGGACATTATCATTGCAACACAAAATTAGGTGGGAGTTCGGTATCTTCTGGTACAAATTGAAGCTCTTCCCTCACAAAACCATGCCTCGGTCCATCTAGTAAATAATATAAAACTGGTTGATTATGTGATACCACACTACGTGAGAGATCATAAACCTGAATACTCCAGATAGGATCCGTAGCTCGTCTTCGTTCACCACCCTCATCTTCTCCAGGAGCAAGTAAGTATCTAACTTTAACACCAGGTGGTAGTCTAATCTCATCATCTCCAACAAATCGCCTATAATTTGGAGGATTAATATCAACCTCTTTCAGTTTTATAGCTTTCTCAGGCTCTTTACCAGTTATTCTCGTTGGTATACTATTCAGAGTTTTCAAAATATCTGGTAATCGTTTCACCCATACTCTAGATCGATCATCACTAATCATTTCTTGAGCATATTGATGACTAAATAGTTTTTCTGATAATGTTCTATTTGCTCTTTCAACAAATGCTTGAGCTCTATGGTTTCCAGCTTCACTTCTCTGGATGTTTACATTATGTTTTTCCATAAGTTTTGTCACATCTCCCATAAATTCTCTTCCAGGATCAACAATTAATGTTTTAGGATATTTTAACTTTCTAGAGTAAATATTACTGAAGGCTTTAGATATCTCATGACTTTCTTTTGAGGTTAGTGGTTCAGCATCTTTGTATCGACTAGCTATATCAATCACAACCAGAGCATATCGATAGGTCTTTCTTCCAACTCTATCATGTGGTAAAAATAATAAATCTGCTTGATGAATCTGATTCGGTTTTTCCACATTCCAGTGCGGTCTAGGGATATATTTTGGAGTTGGTAGATAGATTTGCCATAGAGCCTGTTTCTCAAGCCATAGTTTAGCCTCATCTTCACTAACTTTTGCTTTTTCAGCTAGTTTAGGAATGGCAGAATACCCTTTCCAATATCCATAAGTTGAATAGTATATTTTTGATAACATGTTTTCGTTATTCATTTAAAAGAATACTTTACCTATCTTTAAAATAAATCAATATGTCACAAGCTATACCTGAAAAAATTAATCCAAACAGGATTCCACTAGAGCCTCTCGGTTTGAAAGCGGAATCGTCACTGAATCGAATTACACTAAATCCATCATCCGCTAGTCCTGGAGAAACCTTATATATAAATATTCCAAAACTTTCCGAGAATGTAGTGATTGTCCCTGGAAGTGTATCTCTACTATTTGACTTGACTGTTGAAGGTCATGCTAACAATACCCTTGTGAATAATGTAGGTAGTAACCTTGTATCCAGACTCAGGGTTCTTTTTGGTGGAGAAACACTACAGGATACTCAAAGATACGATCTCTTTCAAACCTATCATGACTTATACTTAACAGATGAAGATCGTGAGAATAGAATAAAACAAGGCATTTCTTCTGAAAACATGAGGAAGCTTAGGACAAAGGCAGGTGATAAGGTAACCTCAGATGCTAAGGAAGTTGTCGTTGCAGCAGTATACAACACCAAGTACTGCATCCCACTAAACCATCCTATTCTCAGCAAGCATGGGGCTTTCTATCCAAAGGCGTTACCTCATCAACTAATCTTTGAGATTACACTGGCCCCAGTTTACGATATTGTTGTTTATTCTGACACGGTCAAAACTCCATCTTATAAAATCTCAAACCTTGAGTTGGAATATGCTTGTATCTCAAGTGAATACTTAGCTAGTGAGGCTCAGTCAGCTTATCAGGTTGGTAAAGTATTCTTTTACGAGAATGTACTTCTCCACAAAACTTTTACCATCTCCAAACCTAATGACAGTTTCATAAACGAGAACATTAATATACCTAGGAGATCAATGACAGGGATATTGTGCTTGTTCACAGATGGATACGGTGGAGGAGCACGAGATTCTGAAAAGTTTGTAAATCCGAATATTACATCAATCAAGATTAACGTTGACGGTATACCAAATCGTCTCTACTCCAAGGGAATGGAACCGTCAGACTTCTGGGATTCGGTAAATAAGCGTTTTGGTAAAGAGGGTGTCAAGCTAAATGATTTTTATGCAGACAAGTTTGCTCTATGGATTGACTTGAGAACTCACCCCGACAATAGTATTCATGGTGGAGGTATGGCCTTGAACAACACGAGAGATGGAGTAAAACTTGAAATGAAACGACAAGTTGGAGGAACAGGAAATATCACATGTCATATGTTTGTGGTAGCCGACGCGTTGATGGAGATAATGAATTCAAACTTAAGATCAATCATGTAGTAGTTAAAAGATGGAAGAATTGAGAGATAAAATTCCTTTTCATTGTATTATAACAGGTCCAACAAATTGTGGAAAGACAAAGTATCTCACGGATCAGCTAAGAGGAGCATTCAAAAAAGTGTTTGAATACATTGTTCTCATATGTCCGACTTATTCTAAAAATAAAACCTATCATAAATTTGCTCACGGAGATAAACGTTTCTTAGTATTATCACCAGATGCTAGTAACAGCGATGAGATTAACGAGTTATTAACTGATTGTCAAACTTTGTTCTCTGGTACAAATACACTAATAATTTTAGACGACTGTGCTGTATCGAAAGATCTAAAGAAACGCTCTAACAAGTTTATAGATCTAGCATTCTCCGGAAGGCATCATGGATTATCATTGTGGGTTCTCACTCAGCAATTAACATCAATAGCAAAACCATTCCGTGAAAATGTAGCTTGTGTGGTTACATTCCATAATCCATCACAAAAGGGGATGAAGATGCTTTTCGAAGATTATGGAGGTGATTTAGACTCTGAAACTAGTAAAAAGTTTGTAGAAATATTGAAAACTGAAAAATATTCGAGACTCTGTTTGTGTTTGCGTTATCCATTCCAATGTTATTTAGAGATTCCTGCGGTGATTTAAAAGAATCTATGTATTATTTACAAAATTAAAAGATGACAAGCGTTGAAGATTTTATGGAAGAACAGCCTGATGTAAAAGATGAGACCAAAGATAATGATGTTGAAATAAAACAAGAATCACTAGCTATTCTCGCATCTCTTGGAACTACAAAGGAATATTTAGGTGTTGATATGAGTCTAGGTGATATCAAGAAACTCGCGGTAAAAGATGTTGAAAAATATTATAATCGATATCAGACAGTATTAGGTAAGAAAATTAGTGGTGGATTAGTAGATTCATCTCTTCAATTAGTTTCTCATATCATTTCTTACATGGTTCCTGTGGATGACATAGAAGCGCTTTGTAAAGACTTGAAGAATGATGAGTTGGTTAATCGTGAACTTACAAACTTTGTAGGTCTCTTAGCATTAAAAGGTGGAAGATTTGTAGCACTTGCTAGTGGACTATTCCAGGTTGCAAAGCACATTAAAATCAACAAAATACAAGAAGTTTCAAGTACTACTGAGCAGACTACTGAGAACAACTGATTTAAAGATTCTTTACTTTGGGAAATAAATAATCATATCTGATGAAGTTGTTGAACAAATTACAATGGATCCTATACCTGAAAAGAAAGATCCTAAAAAGAAAGAGAAAGATCCCAAAAAGGTTGCTGCCGGTAAGAAACTAGCAGAATATAACAAAAGAGCCAAAGAAGCGTTAGCTAGGGAAATGAAACGTGAAGCTGAGACTAAACAGGAAGAAACCATAAATTCAGAAGAAGAAACTACAAAGGCTTGGATTCCAGAGCTATCTTTTACTACTGTGTTATCTATTGTTGGAATAGGGTTTACTGCAGTTGACATGTTTATGAGGTACTACAAAAACAGAAAACCACCAACCCAACCACCACCATCACAAACCACTACCCAACCCACCCAACCAACTCCTAAAATAGTAATGCTCTGAGGAAAGTAGTTTAAAGAATTTCTCTAACCACAATAAAAAATCAATGTCAACTGAAAATAAACTTGTGAAAACTGTTACCGATTCAGCCGTCATTATCGGATTGGCTGCTGGAGTTGGATACGTAGCTAAAAAGGCTATGAAAGAATCATTTATAAACGATCCCTCCTCAAGTATTACAAACTATGCTAAATGGGTTGCTGTTCTATCAGGTAGTATGTACCTAAAAACTTATTTAGAGGATCAAAAGATTTTACCAAATTAAAGATTTATGGCGGCAATAGCAATGATGATTGGTGGAGCTATTTTGAATGCGACTACGTTCGTTGGTGGGTCATATCTTGCAAAATATCTCTCAGGTGATAAAACAGATGCAGAGCGAATACGACACGATAAGGCAATAGAAAAATATCAAAAAGATTATGCTACATACCATGAAAAGAGACAGAATCTCATTGATTGGTACTCTCAACAGCGGTATGTTAAACACCATGCATCACAAAATATTTCTAATACTGATGAAGCTTTGAAATTTTATAGTCAGACACATGAACCAAAATTCTCTGATTATTATAGACCTAGTAGCAATCAAAAGATGGGGGAGATGGCATATGTATGTGGTGGTATGCTGGCATTGGGTTATATGGTTAGTAAATTATTTTAGTTAATTGTGTGAGCAGTTTAAAGATTTATTACTATTACAAGTAAAAAATCATGGCAGAATTTGATGATGGTGATAGTGAAAATATATCATTAAACACACTTTCATCCACCACTCGTCCAATTGACCCTGATTTTGGTGGTGTGGGTGGTGATGATGATGATGATGATGATGATTATGATGAAGAATCCCCACCGATTAAGGAAAGTAAAGAATACAATAGGTCTCGCCCTTTAAAAAAGATAGAAGAGAAGTTCTACAATTTCAACCCACTAGAATCACCATTCAGTGCAAGAATTGATGATAGGGGGGTATGGGTTAGATTGACTGATAAAGTTAACAATAAGGAACATTTACTTATTGACTTCAAAGGAGATTTGGTAGATTATGACAAACTTCCTATGACAATCAAGAGAGCAATTGGTATGGATTCTCAAAGTCTTGTTCTGAATAATAATAAACTAATTGCTGATTTGAATGAAAAGAATGAAAAAATTAAGGATTTACTTAATGCACTAGATGGGTTAACATCAGTAGTGGAAACAAATGATCTGGAGAGACAACGTTATATTGATAATGATAAAGAGCAGCGTAGAATCATCGAGCAACATCAAACCAGAATCGCGGAAATTGAAAGCTATTTAGATGTAGCTGTTAAACAGAAGATAGAATCTAAAACAGAGGTTGAGAAACTTTTGATTGAAATGAAACGATATAAAGATGAAATAGACAAAAATAAGAAGGGACTGTCCAATTTAACAAAGGTAGAACAAAGTAGAGATCGTTTACAATCCAGGGTTAATGAATTTGAAGAACTATCGAGAAAGAATATAATTTCCAATCAAGAACAAATAAGCGATCTAGAGAGACAAAATGATGAAATACTTAAAAAGATGCCTCTTCGTGATCGTGTGAAGGCTATCTTCAAAAAGTACGGTTTTACAGTCTTTGCCGTTGTGAGTGCTGTTGGTGTGGTCATTGGTGTTATCATTTCTAATCTTTCTAAAGGTCTAACCAAATCGGGTAAAGGTGTTGGTAATGGTTTGAAAACGATTGGTAAGAAACTCGGTGAAATATTGCCTGGAATGGTTGGAGCTATTGTGAGTTTTATCTTCAAAACAGCGGGGGATGTTATTGGATTTTTAGGTAAGAACGCTTGGCTGTTGATAGTGGCTGTGGTTCTATATTTTATGGAACAATTTAAAAAGAAGAGACGATAAGTAAAAAAAAAAAATAAATAATGAATGATACAACGTTTCTATATATCACTATGCTAACTCCTGAAACAAGAATTTATCTGGATCCACCCTTAACCAATGTAAAAGAGATACAAATGTTATTTAGTTACATTACTAAAGCGAGGTATGACATGCCTTTCTACTTAATGTGTGATCTTATAGAGTCAAAGTCTTCATATTTCAATATGATCCCACGCGGTGAAAATGTAGAACTTAACCCCTCACAACTACTAGCTGTTATTCCATCTACAAAGCATCCTTGTTTAAGAGTTCCAAAAACCAAAAATCCAGTCAACTACTTTACTTTGTTGCTTTTAGATGAAAAGGGAAAAAAGGTTAACTTAAATGATGAACCTATTCGAATTTATTTAAAGATTTCCTGTTGATTTGTAAAAATATAATATGGAAGAGTATAATAGAATTTATCCACAAGTGCCTATGAATGTTGACCAAAATAATTTCAGACTTCAAAAATCGTGTGAAGTAGTACATAATCTTCAGAAGGAAATTAGACATTATGAGGATGTTAGGAAAAAATACAATAGAGCGAGGGGGATATTTACAAAAATCAGTGTTGGTAGCGGGGTGGTTTCAGTTATTTTATCTGCAAGTGGACTGGGAACCTCTCTTACTGGTTTTGGTGCTGTTGTTGGTATCCCATTAGGAGCGGTGGGTGGTCTTTGTGGTGGTATTTCGGTTGGATTCGGTGCGGCTTCTAAACGACTTTCGCATAAAGTTAGTAAACACGAACAGACCGTTTCTCTAGCAAAAGCAAAAGTAAACACCATTCACGACTTGGTTTCAAAGGCACTGAAAGATAATGCCATCTCCGACCAAGAATTTTCTCTAATTTTAGCAGAGGTGGATAAGTTTGAAAAACTAAAACTCGAAATCCGTCAAAAAAACAGGAAAGATACAGAAAAAAACTTAAATATGTCTCAGATAAGAACAGAGGTTCGCGCAGAAATTTTAAAGGAGTTAACCGGTCCCGAACGTTGAAATTTTCATTTGAGCGAACGCCTGTAGGATGGAATTATGAGGTTGGTATTAGAAAAGAACGGTGTTGATTTAAAAACATCTTATTCGAAACATAAATAATAAAATGTTACTCAATGATTTCAGAAATAGGTATCCAAAGGCTGATCACGGTCAATTCGAAGTTGTAGCTGATCCTTATGGTGGTTACATTAGGTGGAAAGTTAATGGTACAACAATCATGTCTTATGATGACCCTACTGGTAAAACATGGACTGAAGACCTGTCACCCCGTTTGAAAAGACTGCTATGGAAAGATTTAGGATTGGATGATGATGCATTGAGTTCATTCCCAAAGAGTTTAACTATGACCAATCGCTCTTACCCAATACCTGCCATTGATTTTGATGACTTCACAAGTAATATCACAAAAATGCTTACCTCATTGGATATATACGTGTCAAATACTAAAAAGTTCACCGCTAAGATGCGTAATGTTTTCACCTCCCAAGTTGTGACTTTCAAGTTTGGTAAACAGAGTAGAAAATGGTTGAACGCACCCGATATGAATTATTGGCCTCAACAACTTAACTTTGCAGTGTGGTGTGCGACCTCTGGATGTGGAATAAGTCCTTTCGAGAGTCTCAACTATCCCAAAGTCGTTAGTAGCTTCATCAAGTTTCATGTGTATTTCACTATAAGGCGGATATTATATGAATTGAGTCTTCCCCTACCTGATGAGCAACCTTTTGTAATCAACAACAACCCTTACAACAAAGTCGCTTATCAAAGATTGTGTGCTGAATTTGGTATCTCAAAAAACTCTGACTTTAGATGGAAAGGTGGTCGAAATGGTGGTTTGGGCGATATATTCCTTGATTATGGTGCAGGATATCATGGATCGGGTGGTGGATATCAAAATGTTCATATTGTAAGGAATTATGATGATGAAGCTGATCAATGGCCTGGTGAAGGTGGTAAATTCGCTGATGAAGGAGGTAAGAAAGAAAAAGGTAATCACATCTTATTTATCCGTAATGATGACTTTGCTGATTACAAATATGCCTGGTTTATCCCAACAAGTGGTCATGGACTCACTAAAGCTGGACTTGGTAGATTGAATCGATCTGCTGAAGCTTTTGTTTACTGCATATTGGGGGCGCAAGTCAACACTAGAAACTCGATTTATGGTAGTGGTGGTGGAGCTATCGAGACTCAACAAGAATTCTTGGCTTTATTTGAGAGTAGTGTGATCGAGAATGACATTTCGAGTTCGATCCAAAGGTATCAATTAGCTGTACAGGAAGCGAAATTACGGCTTGATTTAGCTATTGCACCAGGTGTATGGCTAATGCCTAGTAATATGATAATCAACACTGAGAGCGTGACTGGTTTTAATAACAAACTTATGAAAGCGACTAATGATATGAAATTTGGAGTGAATAATTCCCTAAACACTGAAGCAAAACAGGTTGGAATAAATCATAACATGGGATCTTCAAAGGTAAAGTTACCGCATATAACTGAGACGAAACAAAAACCCTCAACGCAAACAGACTCAACTCAAACAGACTCAACGAAACACGAAAATAATATAGACTCAACGCAACATGAAAAGAATATATTAGCATTTATAGTTGTAGCTGGTGGATTAGCGTGGTATCTATTTCGGTAGTTCATGAGTATTTCACGTGATTATGATTGTATGTAAATTATAGATTACATACTTTTACGACATAGCAACAAGCAAGTTGGAAAGTAGATTTGAAGTTTACTTTTAAAAGGGTGGTTTCTAACGTCGCTCAGGAATGTGATTACGTCAATGTAAATTATACAAATTCTTGTTATGTAACACTGACTTGCGTTATATAACTTAATGTTTTTGTTGTGTCTCTTGTTTTGTGTGACACTCTGTACACTTCGACTTTATTCTATTGTGTTCACATATACATAACCTACACCACCATCTTTGTTTTCCGTGAATACATATTTGAGATCCTTTGCAGTCTTTACATACATACCTTTCCCGTTTATGCTCACAAATACTACCACCTTTGCATTCCATACATCGCGTTTTCCTTCGATTATGGGGACATATTTGTGATCCTCCGCACAACTTACAGATATATTTAAACTTTCCATGAACACACTTATACTTATTATTTTTTGGTTCATGTGAATCAGCGAACTTGTTAATCTCTTTCTTTATCAGTTCATCAAGAATTGGTTGTGTTAGAGTTTCGATTAGTTTACCTTTATTTAATTGTGTTAGAGCTTCAATGAGTTCTGCTTTACGCTTTCGATACCATCCTTTAATACCCTGATCTTTAGCAAGAACTCTCAGCTCTTTTACTGTCTTTTGTTCCATATTTTATTACCATTTTCATTTCTTTAAACCAATTTAAATTAATTTTTTAAAAAAATCCTTGATAAAATCCTTGATAAAATCCTTGATAAATCCTTGATAAAATCCTTGGTAAAATCCTTGATAAAATTTTTTAATCAGAACAAAAATCCTTGATAAAATCCTTGGTAAAATCCTTGGTAAAATTTTTAATCAGAACAAAAATCCTTGATAAAATCCTTAGTAAAATCCTTTATAAAATTAAATTTAATGGTTTAAAATTTTTTAAACAGAACAAAAATCCTTGATAAAATCCTTGGTAAATCCTTGATAAAAATTTATAAATTTTTTAATCAGAACAAAAATCCTTGATAAAATCCTTGGTAAATCCTTGATAAATTTTTTTTTTAATCAGAACAAAAATCCTTGATAAAATCCTTGATAAATCCTTGATAAAATTTTTGTCCAAGGACCGTCACTTTACATCTCTCTAGCGTTATCAACTGATCTTCATCAGCCAATCAGTAAATACAGTTTCAAATCCGCGTCAAATGCTTACTTCCTGTCCGCAATGAAATCTTCCGGCACTTCCTCCAGGCGAATTTTTTTCATGTTTATATTATTAATAAGTAATCATACGGTTTTTCTCGTTCAATTTGGAATTAATTTGCACTTGCGAGTGCAATTTCAGCTTTTTGAAAAACTCACTCGTGCAAATTCATTCCAAATTGAACTCAAAACCGTATGATTACCTTTACTAAAAGCCTGCAGTGTCTTGGCTGATCAATGCAACCGGCCGGTTCTAACAAGTCTCATCGAAATACTTGACCACGAAGTTGTCGAAGTTTTAGGGAGGGATCTTACTCTGTCGGAACAAGGGAGTTCTAATGTGTTTTTATTATCCACTTCATTTTTGCTTATGGATGAAGATATTTTTGCAGACTGACAGCCTCTTTGTTTTATCTGTTTTAGGCCTTTTTTCTTCTTCTTTGCGTATTTTGAAATCAGGTTTTTGGTTTCAAGCAAATAAAGGAATCGTCGCTTTTTAGCTAACAGTGTTATCAAGAAATGTAATACGGTAAGCATTTTTTAAATGAGAACTGAATACTAAATGTACTCTAGTGTACAATCGATCAAATATGAAGAATTGACCTCCCAAGAAAGCGGGGTGATTTGTCACCCAAGTCAACCCCCTTTCCCTGGATCCACGCCTGCCGGAACGAAAAATTTCTATAGTTCCCCAACGAGTCACTATTTTGACTGTCCGCCTAATTTTGATACAATTGTTAGAATGCTTTCTGCCTGAAATTGATTACCGTTACATCTCTTATGGCCATACATCAGAAGGATTATTTCCAAGCAATGTAGTTCATCAACAAAAGATAGTAGTTTGTACCAATCGGAAAGAGTTTACGACTAATGCACCTATCAATGTTAAGCCGGCGTGGGGGGGGGGGGGGGGGGGGGCAGGGCATGGGGTGGGGATTTGATTGTCTTTGTTGGCCCTGGGGTAGGGCATTTGACTGACCTTGTTCTCCCGGGAGAGGGAATATTTGAATCTTTCTTTGCCCGACGTGGGGATATTCGACTACCGACTCGGAAGAAAGAGACTGAGACCGAGCATATGTTTCCTGCTTCCAAGCCTCACGCATGCGCCGTACGGTCTGATAGAGATTGAGCTCAGCATTAGGTTATAAAAACTTAAGTTTTGAAATGACTAGTACAATGCTGTATGGGGCTAAAATTGTATCACTTGCATAAAAGATACCAGAAACCTGAACATAGGTAAAACTAAGGTCAAAGGCAATTCCACAGCATTTGACAGCGATGTGCAGCCCGGGGTGGGGAAATTTGGTTGCATTTGACTGGAATGATTTGCCCGTGGGCAGGGAATTTGACGGCAAATTTTTCAAAAATGTCAAATCCCCACCCCATGCCCTGCCTCCACCCCCGCCGGCTTAACATTGATAGGTACATAAACATGGAGGGTTTTGATCCAGAAATTTATTATTGCATTGGTAAAGTATATATATGAAGTATAAAATGATTTATTATTAAGGAAGAAGGACATTTCGCAATAAAATTGCGCCAATGCAAACAGTCTTAACTGCTACTCTGATTAAAACTGTAAATCAAATCAAGCAGTAGAAATCTGTTATCCATGTATTTGCATTTATAGGAGATTGAAGTAAACAACCCAAATTCCATTGTACACTTGGAGATGAGCACAACACGCAAGATGCTGTTTTTAAACATTATTTGTCAAAACCTCAACAAATTAGTTTCGCTTCGATGGTGCTCAAAACAGAGAGAAATTACGCTTGGATCAATAAATGCATAGTTAGCTTCTAAAAGTCTTTTTCCCTCGTTGAAAAGTTCAAAAAAGGTATCGTTTCCCTCCACTTTTCGTTTAGCCAATGGCATTACAGTATCCTATCACGTGGCTTGTTAACCTAAACAAGGGGAGCGTTGGGACCAAGCTATAAATTTGTAATGTCAACCTCACTTGAACTAGAAACTATGTCTGTGCTATTCTTTTGTGCTTCTGGCTAAAAATTGTTTCCTTTGTCTCTTCTGGGACAGTTTAGGCAGAAACTGTCAGGATGGAAGAAGGATCTGTCGAGGTACTGCGTATGTTTCGCTTCTTCTAGTGAAGTAATGTTAGTCATAAAAAATATCGTGAGTTAAAGCTTATTTTTTAGACACGGTTGAGGATACATGTAACTTAGATTCTTGATAGCCATCGAAATTTTGTTATCCCAGCATCGTGTTCGTAACTTAAAATGACGATGTTAACTGTTCTCAAT
This sequence comes from Ricordea florida, assembly GCA_949710005.1. Lineage (NCBI taxonomy): Eukaryota > Metazoa > Cnidaria > Anthozoa > Corallimorpharia > Ricordeidae > Ricordea > Ricordea florida. The sequence goes on along the minus strand of OX453277.1, from coordinate 22,878,611 downwards.
AAAACTGGTGGGCTCCTGAAAAGTAACCTGTGTGTAAAACAAATGGCGGCAATCCAAGGAAAATAATTTAAGTTTAGTTCTGAATGGAGCTGTGTTTGAGACATGGTGGCTTGATTGAAGCGTAATGATTTTGTCTGATTTTTAGTTCTCATTTGTTGTTCGGTAATCTTCAGTTTGTTCAATGTTTGGAAACTGTCTTGTTTTCTCAAGAGACTCAAAGCATAAAAATCCAAACAAGCACCATACCATATCCAGGCCTGGTCGGCTGTGAAATCTCTATTAAATAGGCCAAAGGATTGGACAGAATTTTAGATGTCAGTCATTTTTGTTCAATAATTCATGGCTAAAATAATTAGTGTGTACTGAAATTTGAATTTATTTTTTAAAAAAAATCTTTTTCAACTGAGATTGTACTATTTACCACATACACAGTGAACATACACATACTCTAAAGTGTCTTTGTAAAAAAAACTGCTTTTTATGCAGCGAAATTATCCTGCAGTTCAAGGCCATTGTTTTTTACAATAATTATAACTGTAGTGCCCTATTTCACTGTACATGCTTTTGACACTGGAAATTTTACATTCATGATATGATAGGAATTCTTAAGAAAATCAGATATAGTTTAGAAAATGAACAGGATTCAACATGATTCTAAATTACCGGTACATCCTCGCAAATACTAGTGTGGTGCTCTGCCAGCTGAGTAATGAAGCTATTTGCTTGAGGGTTAAGTTAATTTACTGTGGTATTGATGAGTTGCTTGGAGTGTTCTTTCAAACAACTTTGAAACCAATGAAAAGTAATTACTCTGGTCAGTCATAGTGTACATATACACACAGTGTAATACAACAATTACAATTCAAAGCAAATGTATATGTTGTGGTTCAATTTTATCCTTGGTTTAAATTTCGTTTTCCTTTTTTTCAAACTCATTATAATACATTACCATACCAAAAAACAAAGGAAAATAAAATTTAAACCAATGATAAAATTGAACCACAACACATATATCCACACAGGAAAAATGTATGCCTTTTAAAGTAAGAAAAGAGTTGTGAAATTGCTGGTGCGGTGAAAAAAACTGACTGGTGGGCAGTATCGTAAAAAGTAGACTTGTCACCCATACGTGATTAGCCAATCAAATTTGAGGATTTAGGATTCCTGCCTGCTCAGATGCTTGAGAAAAAAATAAATTATAATATTATACTATCGCACAGTAAAATGCATTTGGGCTAGTCACAGTATAAAATGCTAAGATGGACTAACTAACAACTAAACTGATTAAGATAAATTAAAATGTGGCATTAACCTCTGGTTGTCCAAAAGACATTTCCTCATTGCTTTTTGGAAAGATTTAACAGGTTTTCTTCCTAGGTCAATAGGTAAGGCATTTTGCAACTGACATGTGTTGACTGCAAAATACTTTTCACCTACAGTATAATGCTAGTTGTGATCCTGGAATGGACTTGTGTCCTATTCAGGGCAGATGGGAAGGGGGATGTTTCCCATAAGTGTTCCTAGAGAGTCTTTGCCCCACTTGTTCATGAAAACTTAGTGGGATGTTAAAGAACCCACACATGGATTGTAAAGAGTAAGGGATGTAGTTCCCAGTGTTGTGGCATGGCCTTTGGTTGGTGCTTCACATAGGGATAACCTCATTGCGCCAAGAAAAAAATAAGTATCTTCTATGTGCCTACCTCCTGTGGCTGCGGTATGCCTTGACCTTACTTACCTAGTTGAGATAGGAGAAAGGTATAAACTAGTTGTTGACTTCAATTTTTCCTGTCCATTCTTAAATGTCTACTTGTGTTGTGTAATCTGTTTAGCTTGGAAACTTTTTGGCAGTCTACTTGCAATTGGATCTGGTCATACTCTTGCAGGAGGTTGTGGGTTCGAACCTTGGCCGGACCATCACTCAGGGTCTTTAAATTATTTGAGGAGAATGTGCTGCCTTTGTAATGACATCTGCAAGTGGTTAGACTTTCTAGTCTTCTCGGATAAGGACGATAAACCGTAGGTCCCGTCTCGCAACCCTTGGTTGTAATAACTTCGTGGGATGTTAAAGAACCCACACGCTGTTCGCAAAGAGTAGGGGACGTAGTTCCCGATGTTGTGAATCTAATTTCACACACGTACATATTATGAACGAGCTTATATAGCTCCTAGACGTTATGTGTATAAATAAAGTATTGATTGATTGATTGATTGATACTCTTATACTTTACATACTGTAACAGTAAATCTTAGCCAGATTCTTAGAAAGCTGCTTACCCGTAATACCCAATTAAGTGATCTAGTTATTGTTCAATCCAGGGTTAATACCGCTCAGCTTCCTTAGGGTCCAGCCCCGATCTCTTAGTGCTTTAAATGTTGAGTACCCATTGTTTCCCCCCATGAGAGGTTTTCCTTTTTTTTTCAGAGTTTGGCAGAGGTTTTCAGATGTTTCATTTGTATGGAAAAACTAAGGGATGCAAGACTTTGCCCCCATTGCTCCAAGATGTGCTGTTTCCTCTGCATTAGGGTAGGTTGTAGATTAATTTCTGTAGCTGAATTGAAAACTAACTGCTGGATTGCGCCATCTTCTGTACATATGGCTACCCATGGATTATGATAGGCCCAGTATTTAAAACAAGTGTATAGGAAATTTTAGGCTGCACTAATACTGTCTAATGAATGGAATTGGCATTATCAGGTGAATCTAGTGAGTGATGAGGTTTGCTACAAAACCTTCTCTTTCCTAGACTGTGTGTACTTTGCCTTTTTGTTGGTGTCTTATAAACAGTATGTGTATATGTTGTGGTTCAAATTTTGTCATCAGTTTAAATTTTATTTTCCGTTGTTTCAAGGTCATTTTCATAATTATATTACCATACCTAAAACAAAGGAAAATAAAATTTAAACCAAGGAAAAAATTGAACCACAACATATACACACAGTATGATCTATTATAATTATATGGCTGGTTCTGCAAGTGTACACGATGAGGCAAATCCCCAGTTCTTATTGGCTACCTGAGCAGGCAAGATCCCTGCTCAGGATTTCTGCTTTGTCCTGCCAAACAAAACAAAATAAAAAGTTCATACAATAAGTCTTTTATTGACCAAGCTGGTTCTGTCAAGATGGCTAGATTTTGGCCTCTTTTGCTGCAATTTTATTGACCTTAACTATTTTTTGTTCACTAAGAATGCAAAGAGAAAACTTGGCCCATGAGCAGCCATATTGAGATTGACCACATGCTCGGCCAGTAATAAACACATGTATCTATCTTAATTTTAATATCACGTACCAATGGAAACAAAACTAACTGGTTTCTTGAAGGATTTGACATTACATATTTTGTTATATTCCTACTTCAAAGTATAGAGTATGAATCAAAGTGTGAATTGCGGTGTCAGTGTTTATATATAACTTTGTTACAAGAATGCTAGAAAAGTAGAAACAGTATTTTTGGTCGCTTTCCTTGTATTTCCTGAATCATTTGCCTCTTTCAAGTGCTCAATTAATATCTCTCTATGTGATAATTTTGAAAATCATTGCTTTTTAGCTTGAGGCTCCATTACCATGTTGTCGTGTTCATTCATGAAAGTGAAATGCCACTTTCTGCCATGTGTTGCTGTACTCTTAGTGTGTTACAATTCAGCAATTATTGGTGAATTGTATCACGCTCAGGATACATTAAATTTTGGTTACGTTCTTGTGACCAAGAATCAACCAATGGTTGAGTGAATGTCTAGGATCATAATATATAACTATCTCTTTTTTTGTTTTGACTAAAAGACACAAAAAATTCTCAAATTTTATTCCTTAATTATTGTGTAACATGTCATTGTGTACTGGGAGTCTTTTCTGGCATCACTGTAGTTACTCTGTAATAGTTGGTCTTCCTGGTCTTACGAAAGTTCCATATTATTATATTACAGTATTTATTCCCTTGTTTTTGTGTTAAAACTAACATGTTGCGGTGTAACACACGGTCTTCTGCTGTAGAATTGTGTTGTTATGGATAGTGGTTCTACTCATTGTAGTGTAATCAAATTTGAAGCTGATACATGTGTGTGTACTGTACATTTTATATTGTCTAGCTGATGTAGATTAGTTCTTTGAACGGATGCTGATTAATCTTCGATTCCTTTGGTGTGCCTAAGTAAAACTCAGTATTCTCTGTTAACTGTCAAAATGTGAGCCCTGCAAGTATTAATAAATGTAAAAATAATGTGTTAAAATTCATAAATTGTTAAAATAATATTTTACAGTGCATTCACGATTTTAATTTTGAACTTAAAATTTGTAACTTTCATCATAAACACCTGCTGTATCTCAAAGGATAGAAAGTTCAAAGATGTCATCATGCAGTATCAATAATATTCATGCACACTGTGTATTACAGTATCCAATTTAGCTTTTAAATACTGGACAGGTATGCCGTAGTTTGCTTGTTTCCTTACGAAGTATAATTCGTCAATCGTCATGTTTTACGGACATTCAGGAAGGTGAACTTGAAATGGTACCAGAATTTAAGGGTGTCAAGGATTTGTCTGCATTCACTCTTTACAGAATAAAACTTTAGCCTTGAGTTTATGCGTATATTGATAATAGTGGAAAATAGAAAGCTCTGACTTTACCATAGGATTTTAGAGGAATTCAGTACATAATTATGTTGGCAAAAATACCCCATATGGATCAAAATGGGATTTTCGTAGAGAATAATCAAATATCCTTGGTATTGCAATTTTATTGTGGACAGTATAGGCATAAAAGTGTTGATTGCTGTATCTTCAGTAAAATCATGATGGTAAAAAGTCTCCGAATTATTTTGACAATCTGGAGACTATCATCAGTTCAGAGAATTTTACAGTATATAGCTTTTGCTGTTATTTCCAAGTTGACATCAGTTTTTTTTATGGGAGACACAACCTGGCTTATGAAACTTTTTTATTCATTTTGACAAATGGAAGAGAACTTTTTTGGTAGGTACTTTAACAAAGTGAGCTCCTTCCATGTGTATATGCAAATGTATGGTAGACAGCTTTCTAATTTCTCACATGAAGTAGAAGCAGGTGTTTTTTTCTTTTCTTATTCTGTCATGAGCAATCTACCATCTCTTTGTTGTAATATATTAATCTCTGTTCAATGAATGGCTTAGCTAGAGAACTAAAAGAAAAACAATATTACCTAATGGTAATGTATTGTGCAGCTTCTTGGATTTCAGAATGAAATTGCTTTTTTGAAAAATGACCCCTATGGTTTAGGCACTGTGGGCAAATTTCTCACTTGAATTTGTAAATCAGTATATGTTCGGTGAATTTTGTCAACTTTTGATGTCTATACGTGTATCCAGTTCTGTGACAAAGAGCAGTTAATAATCACACTGCTTTATGGATGACTGTTGGCTCATGTCACAAGACACATGTATCTTTCTTCATTTGGCTGTCCATGGAAGTCAGGATGATTTTCAAACGCATCAGTGTAAGTTGTTCTGTGTGCTGAAGTTGTGCCCAAAAACATGCAAATTATGGTACAGTGTATATTGTGAACTTTTTAAATACTATTTTTCAACATGGATTTTGTGAAATTTCAATTTTCTTTTCTCGTCAAGTTCACCTTTAGTTAGTCTATTTTTAAAAAGAGAGCCATAGCAATTCAAATTTTCATTGTTCCAATGCATGAAGCCCTGCAATTTTGATGCCAAGCAAGTTTGATCTTTTAATGTTTTATATCTGGAAAGCTTGTGCTATCATTTTAATTTACAGTAATACAGTAATCTATACAGTAAATTTAGGTTGAATGATGTATAAGGTACTGCACTCACCACGGAATACACAATTCACCTTCTGTTTTTCTTCCTTTCATTGTTGAGGCATGGTGGATCAACTGTCTTAATGAAAAATATTTCAATATGCTACATCTAATTTAAGATCACATCAATTTAAAATGGCTGTAAAGTATAGATCATGTTTTGTCTTCAATATGGTATCTCCTGCATGTTTGAACTGGACTTGTGTTACGAAGTTGTTTAATTCTACAGTGTATGCTTGTGGCAGTGCTTTCATTTCAGAACAGACATACAACTTAATATAGTATAGCCCTGCTATATACATGTTATACAGTAATTGTGCAAAAGTAATGAGAGTGAAACGCCAAATACTCCATATTTATCATAAAAAATGGTCAGTCCTTCAAGAGCAAAATTTGAAAGAAATTGTGAAATGCTGACTGATCAACTGAAGGGCAAGACAGTTCTTGCAAATTTATAATTATTAGTAATCATATGGCAAATCAAGGTTTCATTGCAGTTGTGAATTGTCGGCCTGAACAATGAACTACAGTGTAGCCAGGTCCTCTTTGCCATGAACAATGTAAATCTCATAGGCGTACCTGTATTCTAAATTATATATTGTAACCACTAACTTGATGCTTGTATAGTATTACTGAACAGTGTACATACCTCTTATTAATCGAGTTCGAGGTCCGTACTGTAAAATACGGACCGTGTTTTTTCCCGTCGATTTATGGCCCAAGCGCTTCGCGCTTGGGCCATAAATCGACGGCAAAAAACAAAGATCCGTATTTTACAGTATGGACTGAGAAAACGAGGTTAATAAGATATTTATTATATCTCTGGAGTCATTTTGGCGACCAAAACAAACTTTAGCGGGCCGTACAGTGAAGTACGGCCGGCTAAATTGACCAATCACAGCGCACGTACTAACTGAGAGATATAAAAAATGTTAATACTCATTACAGATAATGGAAGAGGCATATGCTGCAGTGAATGACATAGATGTACCTTATTGGTGTTAACACTTATTTTCATGGGAACTTCGGAATGTTGAATTGTGCTTACAGCTAAAGGATAAATGTAAAGAGCTCATAATTGACTTAAAAAAAAAGACATCGGTTTAATTCTATTTCCTTCAATTCTAAAGAGCTTGAGTTATATTGGTAGATCGTGAAAAAATCTTAGAGATTACCATATCTACACTTGTAGCGTTCTCCAGTGGAATTGTCATATTCATGAAGTCATATTAAAGAAAGGCTAATGAGCACATGTATTTTCTCATTCTTCTGAAGTGCACACGGGTCCCAATTAGTGATATTGGTAATTTTTATTCTACTTGCATTAGGCCTGTGCTGGAGTATTGTGCGCCTGTATTCCATCATGCTTTGCCAGCCTATGCGAGCTTTGTCAATCATCTCTTCAAATGACATGTCAATGTCTTGAAAGGCTTTCTTTGTGTAATCTAGAGAGCCTCAAGGACAGACGAATCAAACTATGTCACAAGCTAAACCATCTTTTACCAGACCTAAATGAACCACACCATTGTCTCCGTAAGCGGCAGCATTTTAAGCGCCCTGTCATCCGTATAAAATGCTACATGAAAACTTTTATTCCCTCTATGTCAAATAGATGAGTACGTAAAGCCAGTAGTTTTATCATTTTTAGATACAGCCTACCAATAGTTTATTATATTTGTAATATTTTGCAATAATCTTTTTTTTATTCACACTTTCGTATTGTAAAGAGTCATGCAATTCACCTTTTTGGCTGGTAGATGATATTTTTTAATAAACCTATCTATTAATCTAATATATTCTACTGTATCTATCTACTTTGACAGTTTCTTCAGATGAATCCGTGTTAAAAGTGATATTAAAATGAATCATATTATTGCAGGGCAGTAAATTTTCTGTGCTTAATCTTTGCAAGAGCTTTTTTTTCAGGACTTTAATTATTAAATTTAAGTCCCGTGAAAATAAGTATGTAATAAATGCATACACTATACCTTTTGTGGTTATTTTTATTATATCATGTTACAGTTACAATAGGATAATGCAATACTATTTACATTAGGTGTAATTTTATGTATTGTTTTGTAGTTCAATTTTATCCTTGGTTTAAATTTTATTTTCCTTTGTTTCAAACTCATCATCATACGTTACTATACCAAAAGAAGCAAAGGAAAATGAAATTTAGACCAAAGATAAAATTGAACCACAACATATATTTGAGTAGGAGTACTTATTTTGGAAGTTATGATATCATTAGTGATAATGATATTCTTGTCATGTTTCCCGCAGAGATGGCTCACAGAACAAAGACCACAATGTCCACACTGCCGGTTCGTTTTTTGTCTTGCTATGTTTAGTGTAATTATTTATTCTTTGATTAATGCTATATTATTATTGAATAAAAATAACCTATTGTTTCTTTTTGCGAGAACTAACTCTTGTTGAAATTATGGAATGGGCATATTTTGTGGGACTTGCATGTAAATTTTGTGATTTCTCTGAAAAATTGCGTGACATGTATTAGGGCACTAAATTTTGCAAAAATTGTCAAAATACAGATCTTCAACAACATAGTTTATCTCAGAATTTTAGCCATGACTGATTTTAAGTTTGCATGGTTGTAGTTTCCAATTTACATCAAACAAAAGCATATATATAAAAAAACAGCAGTTCGACATGTTCCTTTACCTATACAAAAGTCCTATTTACAGTGTATGTGACAGTCTAATTGTGCTTACAGATGAATGACATTGTCAATATCTTCAAGTGGGTCCTCGTTAAAATTGATTAAAGAATCATAATATATTGACATAAAGCAGGATATGAATTTTTGTGTGGTTAATTATTGTGAGAACTTTTTTCCTTTGGACTTAAGTGTTACGATTTTTTGAAAATCGCAAAACGTAGGTCCTGTGAAAATAAAACTGTAAGCACAAAAAGGTACCATCTTGTCTTCATTGAGAAGACAAATTAAAATTAATCAATGGCTGTGAGAAACAAGATAGAAACTAATAAACAGTAAGGCAGATTTGTCTTTCTTGATGTAGCTTTTAGGAAGTGACCATCTACAATGTCCAGATCAATAAATCATTAATTTTTCAAATGACTATCATCCTTAAAGTGCACGTTTCTGTGTGTGTTTGTGGCATCCATTTGCCATACTTACCAGATTTCAAGACGACAGTATAAATTTCTGAGTTGCACAATATTTTAATGATTATTTTAAGATTAATGCCAATTTTTCCTCAGCTTTAAAACATTGAAATTAAGTTATGTAAAGTAACTATAAAAATCAGTTAATTTTTTGTTGAAATTACATGTAGTCTACATGCAGGTTAATACCAAAGGGTAATTGATAAAGAGGCTATGTGCTCATATATAGTATTTCTAGTTACCGGTAATTTATCAAACATTTTTAAATTAATAATTAAAATCAAAAGACCACTTAAAGAAATACATGCTCATGTATATTACCAAAAGTTTTTTTCTGATTGTAGAGCATCTTTGCATCTTCATGAACTTGTCCATTGCCGCTGGGTTGAAGAAGTAACACAGGTTGGTGACAAAGTTAGAATCTCCTTTTCTGAGTTTACTTAGCTTCATGATTAAAAAACTGGTGAATTTACATTGACAGTAAAGAAGTACAATTTTTTGTTATGAGTGCAAAGTGCAAAACGTTGCATTGGATAATTTCCAAGACTTCCTATGAGTTTCTCTGTTGATCTGAGCAGTTATTCTCTCACATATATGTTGTTACAAGCCATTTTGTGGTCAATTTCATTAGCTAGCTCGTTTATGAGCCTGTAATTTGTGCCCTGGTTTAGTGCACTTGTTTTAATAGTTCTGGAAGTATGTGTCGTGTGGGATAATAGTGCCACTAGGTGACGTCTATACTTTATTCATGCTTAGAATGTTTTGTGAAATCGCAAAAACTGATTGGCCATCACAAAATAAACGCCGTAAGAAACAGGAAGTGTGTAGGACATTGGAGGCGGTAATGTTGCTCTGCCACTAGACAAAATGTGGACTATTGTTTCTAAAACACTTCTCTATTTTGCATATATAATTAAAAATAATTGCAAAAGATCATTGTTGAAAATACATTTCTGAAATGAGTAAATGTGCTTTTCTGCATGCCTTACAGAAATGTATTACTTTATCACTGATTACAAAATTATTGCTTCCTTGGACTTTATATTTTTGTTTGTTGGCAGCAACTAGATTCACTGCAGTTGAGTTCAGTGCCATCTAAAGCAAGAGATGAGCCTGACAAGGACAGGTGCGTGGATACAAAGTAACATTACTAAAAGGTCATGGATTAAATCTTGATATCAACCCTTTGTTTCTGACTCAATCACCAAAGATGATAAGAGGAGTATAGTTGAAAACAATGTGAAAAGTTTTAGTATTTTTTTAGGTACTAAATGAAATGGAAGGAGTTAATATTATTACAGGACTGTATAATTTCCAAACATTTATCAAAACTGTAAGGTCTGGCAACCAACAACTAAAGTCAGGATGAAGTTAAATGCTTTAATTTACACGGCACTGAGCAGTGGCGTCTGGCCTTGTGTTATGTCATTAAAGTCATTACTAGGTATTTTCAGCTATATATAAATATATAAAAGACAATCTTAAATTTGCATGTGAGGTTTAGTAGAAGTGTCCTTAATTAACAGAAGGTCCACATGTTTGGCTATTTATTTAAAATGTGCAGGTGTAATTTTGACGGCATTGGGGTGTGTGGGCTTTATAGTATATTTTTGTCCTTCTCATTTTTGTAACAGTTATTAAATGTCAAACCTGATGATGTAAAGTGACTGTATATCAGCACCACACACATGTTAATCGAACACTCTAACAAAATTTTAAAAATGACTGGTCACTATAGTTTGTACACATGAAAATTATGTGCAAATGTTGGAGAATCCAGAGGATCTCAAGTAAGTGAAAAGGCTGAACATTTGTTGAGGAATTTTCTTTCTGACTTTTGATTTGATTTTTGTTTGAAATTTTGCTGTTGAATTGGACTGTGTTGAATGTTTATTCATCCAGTGGGCTTTATAAAACAGTCGTTGAATATTTGGTCATGGAGAATGAGGATGAAGATGGCATCTGTTACCAATGGCTGGTACTACTCATTCACTGTTTGTTTTTGTCTTCTTTTTTGTTTTGTGAACAGAATTTTTATTTTATAGAATACTGGCAGGTGTTTGTAAGTTTGAAGGGAAACTGGCTAAGTATATAATAATGACTGAAGCATCAAACAGCGCATAACAATGCTGTTTATTAGAAAGAGATGCTAATTAAATGGTGGTCATAAATCTACTGTGAACGTCTCTTGATCATGAGCTGTTCACAATATTTTCATCTGAGGAAAGTCAAACGTTCTGTTTCCTATGTTTTAGTGTTACAGATGCTTTTTTGTGCTGGAAACTCAAACATTTCTGGATTTAAAATGTGTTTTCTAGAACAGTGTTCAACTCAAACACGTATATTATGATAAAAAGACACTGAAATTGGTGTATCAGCCCCTTAAGTTTGTTCTCTAGAAATGCTTTGAAAAAATAAAAATAAAAAACAGAAGTTGTTTCCCTACTCATGTAGATCCTTCTTGAAACTGTATTATAGGAGTGTACATGTAGATAATACTAACATTTTATCACATTGGTTTTACTGTTTAAATAGAGGATATAATACAAGTTGTTTAATTCTGAAATAAGACATGATTGTATGTCTTATTGTCCCTAAACATTTACATTGGATAATAGAGCAATGAAGTTTGTGGGAAATAGTTTTAAAAATTTGTTGTCTTCTTATTAATGTTAGAATTCAAAACATGCTCTGTGGATGAGTCATATATTAATTTTTGTGAACAGACAGGCAGATATTAGACAAAAGAGGAATTACCATAAGCTATGGTTTTCATGACAGACAATTATCATGCAGTACATTCTCACTGACCATGCCTTTTCCAAAAAGGGAGTTATTAAATGTGACTGAATGGGTGAATTGGTAAAAACAAAGTCTGCATCAATAGCTATATACAGTACTGTAACAAGCATATGATTAAAGAACAGCCGGCCAGTAATTATTGAGTGCATCCATGTTGTACAAACATCGAGAAATTCTCAATTCTTTATCAAGGACCAAAAATCTGGAATTGCCTTCCTGTATCTATTACAAACTTGTCAGGTTTTCCTATCTTTAAGAAAAAAGTGCTAGAGTTTTTATGAAAATAGCTACGAAATCATCGTATCCGCACACCTTCGCAGCCCTTAATTTTCTATCATGTTCTGATGTCAAGGTGGCCTCTGCTGTAAGCCTGGTGGTTTCTTGAGGTATCCTCGCCTAACAGCTACTAACATGCTGTACTCTGTGAAATTCATTCTTATATAAAGGCTAATAAATGATGATAATGATGCACAATACAGTTGTATTTTTTCAATTTGTCATCTACAGTATATTTCAATTGGTAAACTTGTTGAATTAGTTGTCATGAGCTATTTTACTGCTGTGTGCGTTTTTATGCTGGACTTTTATTAAAAAAAAAAATTAAGTTGAATAGTTTCTGTCTTATATAGCTTCCAGGCATTTTTTATGCTTGCTGAATTACTCCTTGTTCTACATGCTGCAAAATTTGCCTTAAGTTTATAAAATACAGTAAAAACCCAGCATACAAGAACATGTGGATTAAGAACACCCAGGCTGAAATTTGGTAAAAAGGAGCATATATATAAGAACCCAATCAGCCTGAACCCCGCAGATGGGTGTTCTTGTATGCGGGTTTTTACAGTATCAACAGAATGATGGTTTTATTATTATTTTTTTTACTAAGTTTGCTCCACTTTAAAATGACCTAGTTCTTGTACATGTACTTCTGTATGATCAAATTTAAAATATAGAAACAATAAATTTATCTCCAACTCATTATGATATATCAATTTATTTACATACCACACTCAGTAGAGCACATTCAATTAAAAGAGCGCAAATGTTGATTTCACACTATGTGTTCTTTTAACCAACTGATTTCTCTGGCTGTTAGTAGTTTGCATATTGATTGGCATTTGGAAACACTAACAGCCACAAAGTTTTATGGAAACAACTTTAAGAACAAATGCTGCATTGAAATTGCAACATTTGTTCAGGCAAGGGCAATTTCCAGCTATTGTGAATGAACAGGCTTACAGGTCAAGAAAAAGGTTTGTTGTATCCCAGATGCTAAATATCATCTAGTAACTAAAGAACAAGTGGGAGAGTCCCAGTGGGAAAGATAGCTACAAAGGAGGGCTTATAGTATGCCAGAAGCTAAAAATGTCTTTTATGAGCAAGTGAGAGATCACAAGCAAGCAGTATAATTTTATTATTTTTACAGTTAGGCTTTCTTTTGAAATAAAAGTGATGCAGTTTGTTTTATTCAATTGTTAGGTGTGACTTGCACCATGAGAAACTCAGTGTGTTTTGCAGCACATGTAAGAAGTGCATCTGCCATCAGTGTGCCCTGTGGGGTGGAACAGTGAGTATTATTACAATAATTCATGACTAATATCACAGCAAGTAATACATGTAAACCTGTCTTTATTTAAACTTATAAGTAAGATTGTCGCAGTATCAAACTTTGATTTTTACTCTTTCTCACTAGCATTTTTCTGTTTGCTTGAGTGGGGTGAATTATTAAGTACTAGCCTGCAAAGCAGGCGTATTTTGGAGCGCGATCCATGAATTGTTTTCAGGAATAACGTTGTCCTGCCATCTTGGACGTTGAAACTACTAGAGAGTTGGGACGAGTCAAAAACTGATTTTAAGGGAGAGGCTGATGGGTTTAAAATAGGAGAGGGGGAGGGGGAGGGGAGGAAAAAAATACGCCTGCCCGCAGCCATTGTTCGTTTGGCGAACCCGTGCACTAGATCGACGGGGACTTTGATTGGTGCGGTTTCGGATGTTTGATTGCTAGCTGTCAATCAAGGGGACATTTATTTTTTTTTACGGGCCCTTCGAGAGGAGTATTGTAGTCTGATTCATCCGAAATTTCATTCATCCGGATTTGGAAGACTTCGATTCTGCCCTGGAGAAAGCTCTTTCTGCGCTCGCTGGATTGGGAATATCGCTTAAATTACGATTGGAACAAAAGGAAGCGGTTTCGACACTGTTGTCGAGGCAAGATTTATTAGCTGTTCTTCCAACAGGCTTTGGAAAAAGCCTCATTTGTTTGTGCGGGTGAAAGAAATATTGACAGGCAAACCTGCATGTGTGATCGTTGTTTGCCCTGTTAAAAGTATTGTGCATGATCAATTGTCCGAAGCAACTGCAATGGGTTTAACGGCCACATCACTTTCGGACGCCAGTTTAGAAGATGTAGAGAACGGCAAATACCAGCTAATCTTTGGATCTGAAGAAGAAATTTGGGAGAAGCCTTTCCTCGGTCGGCTCAAAAAGAGCAACACTCCTCCACACCAGAATCTTGCTGCACTGATAGTCGGTAAATCGCACACTGTAGAAACATGGAAGGGTCAAAGGTTTGTTTTCCTCCCTTGTTGTGTTTTCAGTAGATCCTAGAAGGTGTTCGATTAACTTGTGCTGTAAATATGAAGATGAATTCAACGTTCTCTTAGGGCAACAACTAAGAAACCCAGACAAAAGGGCACTGTTGCTTTCCGTGAGTCGTAATTTGAGGCTACCAGAAAAGAAGTGAAATCGATTTTCATTGGCTGTGTTTGCATTTCCGGAAAAGTAGTCAGGCGCAACTAATTAGGGGGCGTTCAGTAATTTCCAATAATAGGCTTTGCTGGCAGGCGTTTTCTCCTTTCGCCTCCCCGCCCCTCCCCCTTAGTCTTTTCCGTTGCTTTTCAAGATGGCGGCCACGATCAATGTACCTCCGAGTTTTCGTTAAAAAACGCCTGCTCTGCAGGCTATTAAGTACACTTGACTGGTTTTAATTTAATTGTTTAATAATAAGTTTGCATTACTTTTCCTCAGATTTTTCTTTGCTTCTCTGACAGTAGGTAACTGAATGCAAAAGCAATCTTATGCAACTTTAATAGCCAATCTAGTTTAACTACCAGTAAACTTGAAGATTGCTCGAACTTTCAGTGAGTTTAAGGTGCTACTAGAAGACAAGAAATTAGTAATTTTATTTATTTGTAATTTATTTATTGTTGATAACTTAGGGAGTGGTCGCCCATTCTCCTGAGCCAGAGGCTCGAGTAAGAAACGCTCAACCTATAAATTACAACTGCATAAATATGCGAGGCTAACCACAACACCAGGTTTTACATTCCCTACTCTTTGCAAACAGTGTGTGGGTTCTTTAACATCCCACAAAGTTATTATGAACAAGGGATATAAGATGGGACCTATGGTTTTTTGTCCTTATCTAACAGGACTAGAAAAACTAACCAATTACAGATGTTATTGTAAAGGCAGCACTTTCTGCTCAGTTTTTAAGACCGTGAGTGATAGTCTGGTTGAGATTCGAACCAATGACCTCCCCTATAATAGTCCAGTGCTCAACAAACTCATCTAACTGGTTGACTCTTACAATAGGCATTTCTGATATCAGTCTTTAGTTCCCTGATGTGTCTTTGTAGTGAACATCCCTGATGAAGTGATAATTAGAATCGTACTGACATATAGTGGAACCCCGTTTATACCATCACCATGGGTAAAGAAAAAAAAATGGCTGTACTAACGGGTAGCCATGTTCCTGAGGTTGCTGTAAGGCGGGGTTCCTCTGTATAAGACGGCCATTGTTTGATGTTGTGGTCAGCTTAGAACTGTAATTCTGTTTCAGCATTCGGGCCATACTTTCAAACCTCTGGATGAAGTGTATGACCAGCACGTGTCCTCTATCACTGATGAGGTACTGCTATTGTACATTGTACATGTTTTAGTCATGACACATGCAACATACTAATACACTCTTGCTAGTTCACATCCTGTAAGAGATCTCCAT
Source organism: Ricordea florida (assembly GCA_949710005.1). Taxonomy (NCBI): domain Eukaryota; kingdom Metazoa; phylum Cnidaria; class Anthozoa; order Corallimorpharia; family Ricordeidae; genus Ricordea; species Ricordea florida. The sequence continues at coordinate 22,862,863 of OX453277.1, read as the reverse complement.
GTGAATGAAGTAAATCGCAGGAATTAGTAGAATGCAATTGCAAGAAGTCTATTTAGCCTTTTCCATTCTGTAGGTAGCAGCATTGAGAAGAAGGTTGATGGAACTTATAAGCCTTGTTCAGGAAGTGGTATGACAATACATGACATTTTTCTGCTTTCATGTACTTTGTTTTAATCTTTATTCATTTATAGGATCTGTTGACTTAAGTCAAGTTTATGTTCTTGAAAACATTATTGGAATTTTATTAGAAGCTTGAACTTGGTAAAAAGCATCAACAGCATTAATAAACAATAATAAATTGAGTCCCTGTAGGTTCATTATGGTTCCTAACCCAAAGTAATAGAAGAAATTGGGGTTGTGTCCGTGTGTACAGGTACACAAAAGACTAAACAATACAGTAGAGCTAAACAATGACTCCTAAACAAAGAAAATACAATCATAATGGTTATTCCCTCATATACGTGTACAAGGACAGAACCAAAATTGGTTACTGCAACTGTAAATATGCACTAGTCTAGAATGTATACTGAATGAGGTACAAAAATATAGATACCGGTAGTTATGTTCTTATAAGGGGAGAAAATAAGCCCTGAATATTCAGAGATTTTAAAGATTATTTTACAATGTGTAATTTTTATTGTTATTTGCATCTGTATGAAAGTGGAACAGAGTTTTTTGGGTTCTTAAATTCAGCTGTTCTTATGTTGTGTATTTCCATAGGAAAGGAATGTCGAAAGTTTGCGGGAAGCAAAAGAAGAGGTTCGAGTTTACTTTTACCATTATGATATTGCATATGTTGTGGTTCAATTTTATCCTTGGTTTAAATTTTATTTTCCTTTGTTTTAAATGCATTATCATACATTAACTATAGCAAAAAACAAAGGAAAATAAAATTTAAACCAAGGGAAAAATTGAACCACAACACATACACGTATCTCTGTCCTAAATTATGGGTTACTATCACGAAAATCATTTATCTGAACTTGCCTTGGGGTGATAAAGATGGTTTTTTTTTCCAGTGCTCAATTCCTTCCAGCTTTGAATTGTGACTACCTGTACTGTGAAACCAATTAAGTCCCAATGCCTGTTGCTTATGAATGTTAAGCCAGGCTTTATTGTTTAAGTGCAATGAGTACTGGTGCTTAATTGCATTTTTAAGTATATAATTTATGAAAGACAAAGAAAATAATCACCAATTAATTCTCAGTTAGAATTATTATAATAATTTAGACCTTGAGAAATTCTAATTCACAATAATGTGTGATATCTGTGTGAAATTTGTTGTTGTTTCTGTAGCGTGTACGTGAGATTCGCAATGCTGTTGAGTTGATGATTGCTCGTTTAGATACCCAGCTAAAAAGTAAACTGCTCACTTTAATGGGTAAGTGATTAAATTTAATGTAAATGATCAAATCACCCATATCAACAACAATAACAAATCCTCTATTTATACACCACACACCGGAATACACACAAATAATTAAGACAACAAAGAAGTAAATATGTATACGGTTACTAATGCTGTCTAGAGATATCAGTATAAAGTTAATCTGCAGCAATCTAGACAGCAGACCCAGGGGTTTCAATAAGTTCTGAAGTAGGCAGCTGACCATATTAAAGTAGGCGGCTGTAACAGGTGAGAAATTCTGTGACTCAAGAAACTTAAGGGACCAAAAAGAAATTTAATGTTAGAAAGTAGGCGGCAACGATTTGGGAAGTAGGTAGTGAAATTTGCTGGTTGCCGGCTTCTATTGAAACCCCTGCAGACCCATATCAAATCTGTTCAGTATACCCTTTAATGAGTCATGTTCTATTTATAAAGGCTGTTTTGTGACATAGTGGTTGATTCCTCTGTTGATTGTCAGTCCATGTATCTATTGATCACACATGGACACTCTGCCAGTTTTCAGCTAAGACGTTGCAGATTAATACTGCAATGTCACATACGCAGCTCTATCTATTACTGATCGTGTTAAGATTAATTTAATTATAGCTATGAACAGTGGTTTGCAGTTACAGGCTGTTAGCTGTTTTTGGCTTATCTATACCTGTAGGACTGTAAGTGACAGGTCTTTGGCTGGCACTTTACCAATACCTGGTTTTTATATTGGCCAAGCTGTTTTCCACTACCCTATTTGAGTGTCTATGATACATTATAATGATTTGTCACTGTTCCATCAATGATCTGTCAGTAACCTGCTCCCAAAGTTAACAACGAAACATTGACTAGTGTCAACCCACTGCCTGCCTATACCAGTTAATTGATATAATAGAATAATAATAATAATAATAATAATAATAATAATAATAATAATAATAATAGTAATAAAAGCATTTATTTATACACGATTGTTAAAAATACGGTGTTGCTGATGTGGTCGTGTACAATCTAAAATGTTAAAATTACAAATTATAAAATAAAAGCTAATCGAATATAGTAAAATTGTCTAAAACATTACTTTTGGTTACTTTACGTTTAAAACTATTTACATTATCTTCTGCCCTAATGTCATTACTTAAAAAGTTCCATAAGATGGCGCCACAGTATGCAATAGATTTTTTAAGAATTCAGTCCTTGGACGGGGCAGCGAAACGCACATCTTCTGTCGCAAGTTATATTTTGGGGTGCGTTTGTTAAACAGCTCTGTGAGAGGAACCGGGGAGATTCCATGGTAGCAGTTATGAACAAAAAGAAGAACCCGTTTCAAGTAAATATGCTTGAGTGACTTCCAGTAGGTGCATGTAAGGACGTCCTCAGTAGACATATTCCAGTCAAGGCGATGGATAGTTTTTGCGGCCCTAACATGAATACGTTCAAGGCTGCCAAATAATGTCTTGCCACATGAGCCCCAAATTAAGAAACCATAAGTCACCGAAGGTAAAATAACCTTAAAATAAAAGTCAAGTCTGGCCCCAATCGGTAAAAAATAGAGGGATCTCAAAAGGCTTAATTTCTGAGAAAAGCTCTTAATAAGTTCACTAACATGGACATTCCATTTGAGTTCAGGGTAAACTTCAACACCTAAACATCTGGAGGAAGTGACTTGCTTGAATGACACTTGGTTGCCACTTACCTCTTACACAACACTTATCAATAGAATTAAATTTCGCATTCATGAGATACATACAGTAATGTATGTGGTGAATAGTGCAGTGCTCTGTATTCAGTCAAAGTTCCAACATACTAACCCCTTCACCCTTGAGTGTGCTTAATGTATTACAGTATATTATACTTCATAAGTTCAGAAAAGCTTACATTGGGTTTGCTGGTTGGTTTTGGTTGACGTGCTACAGTGTAACTAGAGCCTGTGGCCAAGCAATAGTAACTGCAATGGATGTGCTGAATTTTATGTTTTGCACAGGACAAAAGAATTCATTAACTCATGAGACAGAGTTACTGGAATCCCTTCTTCAGGAAGTGGAGCACCAGGTTAGATTTTATTCAAAACGTAGGTTTAGACCATCATCATTCTGTCAGGACTAACATACCTGATATTCAATAGTGATAGGGGGAGGCTAATTTTGATATCAAGAGTTATGTAGATATATGTAGATCTGAGTTTGTGTGATGATCTGAGTACATGTACTGTAGATCTACAATGTTTTAATATAAATCTACTTGCGTTCCATCACAAGTGCCGCGCTCTGATTGGCTACGCTACCCACTATCTATTCTGTGATAGATAGTGAGTAGCATAATGGTGCTTCTTCATGTTTTCTAAGTGTCCATGCAGAAGATTTAGACAGTTTACTGGTCGAGGCTGTTCCAGAAAAGACAAAGTTTTGAATGACTAGTAGATTTATACTAAAACAATTAGATTATTCGCTCTGGATTTCTATGCATGATAGTTGACTCAGGCTGCGCCCTCGTCAGCTATCACGTGATAGAAATCTCGAGCTCATAATGTAATTGTTTAATAAAAGCCAAATATTACAAAGTGATTTCATGTTGTGTTATTGTTAATAAAATTAATATATTTAAGCTTGTACAGTTTTTAGTGTTTCCTTCTCACTTTCATGTAGGATAGACATTAATGTTTAACTAATTGATGTACTGTTGTAGGATTTAAGATGTTCTTAACCAAGAATGTACTGACAATATAAAATCTTTTGTCATACTGCATCATGTGACAAAAGAAGAATTTATATTATCATCACATTAATTTTTCCACAATGAACAACAACCCATTCCTTAACAAGAATGTACTCTTCAAAAATAAAGCAGTTTTCCCTCATGGCTATCTGTGTGTTCTTATGAATGTACTTACTGCTATGTGAAAAGTCAATTTTTCCATTATTGAATCCTTTGCAGCTTCACTCGTGTTCCAGAAGTGAGCTGATTGCTAAAAGTGGAGAACTGTTACAGATGTTTAATCAGGTACTGTACAACTTACTGGTAGTTTGATTCTTATTGAAGAACTGAAAAAACTGTGCGAAAATAAAAAAATTGGGAGAATCAAATGAATTGATAAAGTAAATTATACCACCGTAAGGTAAAAGGGAGGTGCTGACGTTTCAAGCGTTAGCCCTTTGTCGGAGGAAATGTTTGAAACGTTAGCACATCAGCACCTTCCTTTCACCTTACGGTGGTATAATTTACTTTAACAATTTGTTTGATTACCCCAATTTCTTGTGCTTCAATTCCCCACAATATATGCAAAAGTATTTACTTGAGTTTAATTTTTGCATCTGTAATTTGTGAAGAAGGCAACAGAGAAGACTTTGGCCTTGCTGTATTTGACAGATACATCAAGGCCAAAGTGTATGATATTAGCCATTCCTGAAAGAAAGACATTTCTTTGTTATTTTGTGCCATATTGACAATTTATACTCAAAACAGGAATGATATATATATATATTTAAAATCAAGGAAAGTCAGGTTTATCAACAAATTATTATAATTATTGTAGATAATTGTTGTGGTACAGCTATTCTAGGTTCATCTAACAGTAGGTACATGTATTCTAGTTTCTTGAAAGAGTAAAAGAAGTACACTTATTATAATAAGTAAAATGCCAATGGCATACTACAGTGTACATTAACAACTCAAAACCCTTTGTTATTTTGTGCCATATTGACAATTTATACTCAAAACAGGAATGATATATATATATATTTAAAATCAAGGAAAGTCAGGTTTATCAACAAATTATTATAATTATTGTAGATAATTGTTGTGGTACAGCTATTCTAGGTTCATCTAACAGTAGGTACATGTATTCTAGTTTCTTGAAAGAGTAAAAGAAGTACACTTATTATAATAAGTAAAATGCCAATTGTAGCGGCGGGCGACTCTCAAGAGTTTCAAGAGGTGTCGTGGCCGGCTTGGTTTCGATAACTTAAGTTAAAGGACTACGTTACGGGCTCGCGATTAACCACCCAGATGTAGATTACATTTCTTCACTTTAATCCCTTGACATCGAGCAGTAAATCGTTGAAAGCCGTAAACTGAAAATTCGATAAACATAAAGAATAAACGAAAGACTATCTAAGGGTAAGCTTTGTTCTAGCAGAATAATTTAGCGCACGGCAATTTCTTGCCGGTAACGCAACACTGAAATTCACTTATACTCTTAAAATACTTCAAGAGGCCTTTGGAGTGAAAACTAATCTTAGCAAGTCACTTACGGGAAATACTACGCTAACGCAAAGGATAAGAACATCGACATATTTCCAAATGACTGTGACTACAAGAAAGAAAAGGGCGACAAACTAAACACTTAAATTCTATGGAAAACTAAGCAAAAGAAGAAGTTTCCTGACTTACATATCGGTCCTGCGATTGCCTCTTGTGGCTTGCTTATTCTTGTGTTCTTAGTATCGACTACGAAGGCGGGAAGCGACTGCACTAAACTAAAAGTGCGTACGTGGTTTTGAGTACGAAATCAAGACAAAAGACTTAATTGTTCTTTGTATTGCAAACAAAAACGCGTTATTAATTTTAGACTACAAAGGACCGTTTAGCGGTCGTTACATGGCTCCCCTGAAATTGTCCAATTTCACTATTCTTAACTAAATCAGTAATTAGTGATAAACTTAGCTACAAAGTTCATGGCTCCTTGGCGGGGATACACCCCGGTTGTTGCTCCTCAGCTTCGCTTCCTGACATCAGGAAAACCAGCTTGTGTATTGGCCTCTCAAGCCGCCTAACTGCTTTGGTACGTACTCCCCTTGAATCGATGTGCGGATCTGCAAGGATGAGCTGCACAGTGCGCACGCGGCCATCCTTACTTTGATTGGTCTCCACAACGCGGGCCAACTCCCAGTGATTGCGAGCGATGCAATCATCTTTAATCAAGACGATGTCGTCACTTCTAAGATCTCGCTGCGGCTTCAGCCATTTTTGACGTAGTTGAAGGGACTGCAAGAATTCCTTCCTCCAACGACACCAGAACTGATTCGCAAGATGCTGAACACGTCTCCAACGTCTTTTGGAGTACTTATCGGTATCCTGAAACTTTCCTGGGGGCGGAAGCACGATCTTCGACTTCATCGTCAGCAAATGGTTTGGCGTGAGGGGGCTTAACGAGTCTGGGTCCCGTAGGCCATCCACTGTGAGGGGTCTACTGTTGATGACGGCTTCTGCCTCACACATAAAGGTGCTGAGCGATTCATCATCTAGTTGCGTTCCATTGTTGTCCAGTAATACTGACAGTACATTACGGACACTTCGAATCTGGCGTTCCCAAACACCTCCCATGTGGCTGGCGGAGGGAACATTCATCTTAAAACTGAACCAATCACAATTGTTTCGGAGAAGCTCTCTTCCAATCTTGTCATGGTCCAGTTCACCGAGGGCTTCTTCAAGTTCCTTCTTCGCACCCACGAAGTTAGTGCCTTGGTCACTTCTCATCTGTCGAATGGGACCTCGACGACAGATAAAGCGGCGAAGAGCATTAATAAACGAATCTGTCTCGAGACTGTGAGCGATCTCTAGATGTATGGCCCTTGATGCCATACATGTGAATAGGACACCATATCGTTTCAACTCCTTTCGCTTGTCTTTAATAATCCAAGGTCCGAAATAGTCCACGGCGCAATAAGTGAATGGTGGCGCTTGGTGGAGTCTGTCTTCCGGCAGGTCAGACATCTTCTGTGATTGAGTAGGGCCTCGAAGCCTCCGACATGTCACGCACCTTAAGATGTAACGCGATACTGAAGAGGTTCCGCCAATGATCCAGTAACCATTTGATCTTATTTCATTAAGCGTCGTTGTTCTTCCTTGATGCTTGCATTTCTCATGAAAGTGCTGTACCAGTAACTTTGTGATGTGGGTATCCCTTGGTAGTAAGATAGGAAACTTGATGTCCTCTTCCATGTTTGCTCGTCGTATACGGCCACCCACGCGTAGTACGCCGTCTTGGTCCAAAAACGGGTCAAGTCTCTGCAGCAAGGTCGCATTTCCTTTATTTGATGATCCTTTGGTATCTTGTAAGTGTTGGTTCTTCAGCAGTGATTCTAAGTCCTTTTTAAATGTGGTGGCTTGAATGGCCTTGATTATAACTGTTGCAGCGTGCTGTAGTTCTTTCACTGTTACACGAGGGTGATCTGCATCTTTATCTCCCTTTATGAGATGCAGTGAGCGTTTGTCACATATACGCTCTTTCCTTTCTTCCAATCGACGTTTCAATTTCTGGATGTAGAGAATGCAGAGTGCAACAGATTTCTTCGCACGAAACCAGTCAGAGAAGTATTTGATGCGGTCCACAAGATCTTCTCGTGGAACAAAGGCCGTTGTTGCCATGGCGACCACCCTTCTTACTTCAGGATCTTGTTCGGATGGTTCTTCGGCAATCATCTGTTTTGTCTTCATGGAATCAGGCCACTGGTCTTCACTTTTCCATAAGAACTCAGGTCCAAGTATCCACCTAGATTTCTGGATATTTCTGGCATGGAGACCACGTGATGCATCGTCTGCTGGGTTCAATTCTGTTTCGACGTACCTCCACTGCTTTGGAGAGGATTTCTCTTGGATTTCCTGGACACGATTAGCTACGTACACGTGGAACCTTTTGGACTCGTTGGCTATGTAGCCTAGTATCACCTTGCTGTCTGCCCAGAAGGTTTCTTCCACATTTTCTAGTGGTAGTTCCCTTCTTAGTTGGTCACTGACTCTTGCGGAGGTGACAGCGGCTGTTAGTTCGAGTCTTGGAATAGTCACTGCTTTCAGTGGCGTGACTCTTGATTTTCCAAGAACGAACGAGCAGTGAATCTGGCCTTGACTATTGATGAGCCGCAGGTAGGAGCACTGACCATACCCTTTGTTGCTTGCGTCCGAGAAGTGATGTAATTCTGTTTGAGTCACGTGACCAAAATTCTTAGGTTTGTAGCACCTTGGAACGGAAAATTCTTGCAGAAGATATAGTTCTGACCTCCATTTCTCCCATTTTGCCTTTGCTAAATCTGGGATAGGGTCGTCCCATCCAGTATCGTCCTTACACAACTCTTGTAATATCTTCTTGCCTTCCAATAGAAGAGGTGCCACCAAGCCGAGTGGGTCGAAAATGGAGCTCACCGTTGATAATATCCCTCTTCTTGTGCATGGTTTGTCTTTTAACGTGATGCGAAAGTTAAAGGAGTCATTCTCAATACACCACTGAATCCCGAGTGCACGTTCTACGGGAAGAATATCTTGATCTAGGTCTAGATTCTTGATGTCTTCCGCTCTGTCCTTGATCGGTATGCTGTGAATGACTTCTTTACTGTTGGAGATAAACTTGTGCAAATTAAAACCTCCTCTCTTGCACATCTCCTTCGCGTCTTTGATAAGTTTCACAGCTTCTTTCACCGTTGGCACTGACTTAAGTCCATCGTCGACGTAGAAGTCCTCTCGAAGGAAGTTAGCTGCTGCGGAACCAATCATTTCTTCGTTATCATTCGCGGTAGACTTCAGGGCGAAGTTGGAGCAGCCTGGAGAAGACGTGGCTCCGAACAAGTGCACGGTCATTCGATATTCCTTTGGTACGCTATAAATGTCGCCATTCTCCCACCAGAGAAAGCGCAACAAATCTCTATTCTCTTCACTGACCTTTACTTGATGGAACATTCCTTCTATGTCGCAGATAAACGCCACGGCTTCCTTGCGAAATCTACATAGAACTCCTGTCAAGTTGTTCGTCATATCGGGTCCTTGTAGAAGCTGTTTGTTCAACGATTCGCCTTTGAACTCGGCAGAGCAGTCAAACACCACTCGGATCTTGTTTGGTTTTTTAGGGTGGTATACCCCGTGATGTGGAATATACCATACTTGCTGACTATTTTCATTTCCTTTCTTGCTCTCAGTTGGAACTAGTTCGGCATAGCCGTTTTGAATGACCATGTCCATAAAGCTTCCGTAATCATTTCGGTACCTTTCATCAGCTATAAATCTTCTCTTAAGATGTTTTAAGCGGTGTAGAGCCATCTCTCGATTGTTTGGAAGCTTGGTGTTGGGGTCCTTCAATGGTAGGGGCATTTCATAATGTCCATCTTCCAGATGGCGTATATTTTCTGTCACTCTTGCGAGAAACTTTCTCTCTTCTTGAGAAAGCGCGTGGTCCCCAGTGCTTCTTTCCGAGAAATCAAGCTCGAACATTTCTTTAAGATGATAGGGGTTAATGATTTCTTTCGTTTGGGCATTAATTACGAACTTGCTATCGAAACGTTTGGTGCCTCCAATTTCTTGAGTGACGATTCTGTGGCAAATTGTCTCCCCATTTTCAATTTCACTCAGCAGCTCTTTGACTGGGGTTACTGGACCGATGATCCCCCATCCGAGAAGTGTCTTAATGGCATATGGATCATCTGCCTTTCCAGTTATCACCTCACGTGGTTTGATAGCTCGGGGACAGTTGCATCCAATTAGAATGCCGACTTCTAGTTTTTCTTGGTAGGGAGGGATCTTGTTCTCTATTCTTTGAAGGTGTGGCCATTTGTTCGCTGTCTCTGGGCGTGGGATCTGGTTTCGTCTTGACGGGATGCTGTCGCGTGAATATACCTTAGGGAGCTCTATCTTCAACTTCTTGTCGAAACGCTCAACTACCAAGCCATCTACCTTCTGTACAGGTATCTCTGCCCTTCCATGCATGGTGTATAACTGTAACTTAAGCTCGGGTCCCTCAACACCAAGATCCTTGAGTGTCGATGTCTTAATGAAAGTTGCGTCGCTGGCATTATCTAAGAGAGCGTACACCAATACTTCGGATTGTGGGCGATCCTTATGGTGAAGCCACACAGGTAATATCATGGAGTTGACGACAGTGATGTCCGAGGAACTTGCGCAATTGCTGACTGCATGAATTCCGGACTCATTGACGGCATCGCCTTCCTTCGAGGGTTCTTTCTTGTTCTTTGGATCTTCATGGAGGGACGTGGGATGAAGTTTCGCGCATTTCTTACATTTGAGCCTCGCCCCACAGGACTTTGATAAATGGCCCTTCTCAAGGCAACCAAAGCACACGCCCTTCGATCTTAAGAAGGCCACTCGTTCTTGGACAGTCCTCTTTGAGTACTCAACACATTCTTCTAAACTGTGGTTTCCTTGGCACAACAGACAACGCATTGATGATCGAGCTGATTTTTGACTGGTGTCTCCAACTGAAGTTAAGAGGCTATTGGCCGAGGGTGGACGCCTTGTGCGGTTCTTAAAGGACGTTGAGGTACTGTCTCTATTTGAGTCTTTGTTTCGCTCTCGCTTTAGACTGTTTGGGGAGAAAACGGGATCTGTTGCTAATTCAGCCTCTTCTTTCACAAACTCGACAAGGTCACTGAAAGTAACCGCGCTCTTGGTTTTGGCTCTTAGCTCGCGCGCATGTCGGCACCATTTCACGCCAGAGTATGATGGTAGTTTTGCACTGATTTGTATGAGTGTTTCTGTCGAATTGAGCTCGTCCATGTATCTCATAGACTTCATGACCTCCTTGCAGCGAATTAGAAAGTCGGAGAGGTCTTGTATTCCTGTACTATCCCCGTCTCGAACCCTAGGCCATTCTCGTAGCTGAGATTTGTACCTCTCGGCGACTTTATAAGGATTGCCAAACCTTTCTGTTAGTAACTTCTTTGCTTCGATGTATCCGTCATCGGTGTTCAGCGTCACGAAACCCTTAACGGCTTCGTTTGCCCTTCCAGCAGTGTACTTGTTAAGAAAGAAAAGTCTGTCCTTATTCGAGTCTACTCTACTCTCGATGATTGCTTCAAATGCTTGTATGAAGGCAGGATAATCCAAAATGTTTCCGCTGAAAATTTGCGGTTCTTGTGCGGGTAAGGAACTAATTCTTTGTTGTTTCGCTATTAGGGCGCTTAGCTCTGTTTGTTTTTCTTGTAGTTTGATCAAATCTTTAATGGCGCTCGTCTCGGTCGAACTGCGTTCGTCTTTTTGATCGAAGAAACTGTGCATGACTTGCTGAGATTCTTGCGTGACGAATGTACTCGGATTTGGTGCGCCTTGGGGAATGAATGGCGGCGTCGAGGGGTTAAGTTGGCATCCCTTTACAACATCTTTTTTACTTTCCTTCCCTTCAATTTCACTAATTAATTTCCGGTCACTAATTGAGTTGCCCTTGCCTTCTTCTAAAATTCCTTTTATGGCTTCTTCTTCGGCGTTCGCTAATGAAATGTCCTTCATTAATTGGAGCCTCCTAAGCTCTAGTTCCTGTTCTAAGAATTTCATTTCGACTTCTAGCTTCGCCTTTCTTGTCGCTGCTTCGACTCTTCTGGAAAGAACTGAGTCCGCTGAAGATCTAAATGAACCGGTTCTACGTGAGGTTTTAGAGGTTTTAGAGGTGCCTGAAGAAACAGACTTTGCCTTTGCCCTTTCTGTGGCTTGAATTCGTTCGGCTAATTTGATCCGGCAGTCCATGCACTCTCTGTCTTGAATATCAAACCATCGGTATAGGGCCTCTTTTTCGTCTTCATTGTCAAGAAAATTATAAAGTGCATGATGAGCATCATTAAATTCTTCCTTTCTTTGATCTAGACCGTCTCTTTCGAGTTGTAAAATCTCAGATGAAACTTCGTTTGAGCTGATCAATTTTCTTATTTTCTCGATATATTGTCGTATCCTAGTGCTAGCTGCTTTCAGGTCGGATTCAAGGATCTCCTTTTTATACTGTTTCCCCTTTTCAGTTAATTTTCTTTGGCGTTTTTCTTTAACCTCGCCGTCCACCTTTGCGGATGTCGCACCTTCGAATTCTTGGAATTTTTCGGGGATTTCGTGTCCTTCGGCGTGCGGTTGGGCCAATTCGCTAATCTTTGTGTTTCCCTTATTCGAACTTGAACTCATGATTTCTTGTCCTTAATTTTTAAACCTTCTTATAGCTTCTTTGGAAAGAGACGATGAGGCGATATTTTACTGTAGCGGCGGGCGACTCTCAAGAGTTTCAAGAGGTGTCGTGGCCGGCTTGGTTTCGATAACTTAAGTTAAAGGACTACGTTACGGGCTCGCGATTAACCACCCAGATGTAGATTACATTTCTTCACTTTAATCCCTTGACATCGAGCAGTAAATCGTTGAAAGCCGTAAACTGAAAATTCGATAAACATAAAGAATAAACGAAAGACTATCTAAGGGTAAGCTTTGTTCTAGCAGAATAATTTAGCGCACGGCAATTTCTTGCCGGTAACGCAACACTGAAATTCACTTATACTCTTAAAATACTTCAAGAGGCCTTTGGAGTGAAAACTAATCTTAGCAAGTCACTTACGGGAAATACTACGCTAACGCAAAGGATAAGAACATCGACATATTTCCAAATGACTGTGACTACAAGAAAGAAAAGGGCGACAAACTAAACACTTAAATTCTATGGAAAACTAAGCAAAAGAAGAAGTTTCCTGACTTACATATCGGTCCTGCGATTGCCTCTTGTGGCTTGCTTATTCTTGTGTTCTTAGTATCGACTACGAAGGCGGGAAGCGACTGCACTAAACTAAAAGTGCGTACGTGGTTTTGAGTACGAAATCAAGACAAAAGACTTAATTGTTCTTTGTATTGCAAACAAAAACGCGTTATTAATTTTAGACTACAAAGGACCGTTTAGCGGTCGTTACACCAATGGCATACTACAGTGTACATTAACAACTCAAAACCCATTGTGTTATCATTGCAAATTTAGGTCCATCGCAAACCAATGGCCTCTTTTGTCAGTCCTCCAATACCAGCTGATTTCTCAAGGTACGTCTTAGAGTCATCATTGAAAAGAACTGAGAAGAATACTTTTCTTTTGGAACTCTTAGAATCAACACCTACTGGCTTCTTCCTTCACTTAAAAGGATTATATTTTCTTTGTTTACAGTGAAATTGTTCCTTCGTATGATACAAGTACTTTCTGTATAACGAACTTCAGGTCAGTATTTCACCACCTTTGTACATTCACAGAAAATTACAGTGCATGGTGTAAACCAAAAAAGAGTTGTATTGTTCAACAAATTCTCCTCATTAGCACGATAACAAAAGAATATGTGAGAACATTTAAAGGAGAAAATGGATGTTGATATTGGGGGTTAAAGGTTTATAGTAACGTTGTTCATGGTAACTCAAGGTACATTTTCTGTTCTGTCACTTGGTATCAGTTCATTTGTTTTCAGTCATAGTATTCTTGAAGAAAAATTATTGATTCTTAAAAAGTATATACTATAGTTAACCAGTTATTCATGTAGCTGTTACTTACTGGCTGGCCATGGGAGGCTGCAAAGCTTCCTTGTAATTACTTACTTATCTACATATTTTCCTTTGCACTGTTATATAGTCTGCTGCGAAGGAAGGCTGACCCTGTCTATAGTGAGCCACTGAATGCTAGCGGTCTCAGCTGGCGACTTAAAGTTTATCCAGTAAGTTGGTTCATGTTAATCATTTCTATTTCTGTTTTGAAATGATAACCTTAAACAATTACAGTATTTTGTAGATTTTTCTCAAGCTGCTTCAGGTTACTTAGCATGCTAAGTTTCATTAAAGCTTGCAAAACAAGTTTCTTTGCTCTCTTGCTTTCTGTTGTGGCTCTTCTGCATTATACTTCATGAAAATTAAATTTAAAGTAACTGTTCAAAATTACGGTAGGTAGTTCACTGTCTGACATTTTTCAATCATTTGAAACAATAACTCATATTACACCACTGTTAGGTCTGAAGGTGTGGTAATACCGTTTCTCCCTTATTTCATGAAATCTTATGCAGTGCAAGTTAAGTGAGGCTGATTCCACTGCTTTGAATATTTGTAGTAAACTAAATACCTACAATGGGCGACAAAAGTAGTTGAGACAGTTGACTGAATCGAGTGCTAATTACAACATTTCACTTATTCCATTTCAAACCCGGTTTTCATTGATAGCCACCCCTCCCCCTCCCCCTTTTCAATGTTGTATAGGAAAGAGGCAAGTTCTAGAGACAGGAAATCCAATATAGTTTTGGGGGGAGGGGGTAGTATTGTAGAGATGAGGGGGGAAATTGGCCTTAAGTACTCCTAAATGGCAAAGTGTCTTAACACTGTTGTCGCCCATTGTAGTTACTGCGTCCTCCTGCATGTATAACAATTCACATAGCTGCAGTTGCGGGGAGTAATAAACTTCCAAACTTGTAGCTGAATTAAAATTTCGATCTCAATTTAGAGACAATTGATAATACTGTATGAGCAATGATCTTCAGATCACACTCTTTTTATACTTAATTTATAGCTCGCTAAGAATAGTGTTTAGTACCTTATACTGTATACACTGTACCTGTGTTACTACCAGTGGCAGTTACTGCATGCTATATGCAGAAATATAATCATGCAACAGCAGAGGCACAGTGTACAAGCAAATATTTCATTTTTAAATGGATGTAAGTGTTGACGGTGGTAAATATACATTGAGGGTTGCCTTTTGGGTGTTGAATACTGGTAGACTCTTCACATGCATGTTTGCATCAGTGATCATTTGTGTTAGGCTTATGCAAAGGTTTTGTGATTTCTACTACGTTAAGAAAAGACATTTTAAAATATGTGATACGCTTTTTCAGGATGGTAATGGAGTTGTCAGGGGCAACTATCTGTCTGTATTCCTGGAACTGTCAGCTGGATTGCCAGAAACATCAAAGTAATTCTTGTTTTAAAACCTTCAGTAACTACTGGTGCAATACATAACATAACATAACACAATGTTTTATTCATTGTATCCTTGTAGATTTCAAAATATTACCACATTAGTTTATAAAGCATTATATAATTGTGCCATAGCATACGATCTTTGGGGGTCTCACATTTTTCAACATCTCATGGACTGAAATCTAGGTAATTGTGAAGAAGAGCTCCTCTGTCGGCTGACAGGCTACCGACAGGCTACCGACAGACGACTGACAGGTTACCGACACATTACCGACATGTTACAGACACATCACCAACCGTCTCCTGTTTGTCCGCCGACAAACAGCCGACAGATGGCCTGCACATTAGCCAAAACCTGTCGGCCGACTGTTGGTCGTCTGTCGGTAATCTGTCGGTCGTCTTTCAGTTGTCTGTCGGCCGACAAACGGCCGACAGTCGGCCGACAGACGACCGACAGTCGGTTTAGGGGAGCTGTTCTTCACAATTACCGACATCTATTAGATATGTGGGACCTAAGTTATGGAACTCCCTTGATGATAACACCAGAATATCTAAGGATCTCAACATAGTTAAGACCTAAATTCGATCTTGCTGCTTTTTTATGATTTTATTGTAATTCTTCCTTTTTGCTTGGTCAAACTAGCACCTCGTGTGGTATATGATGGCAGAGTTTAAATAGAGTTTTTTGTTCTTTGTTGTTGTTCATTAAAGATGAAATAAATAAAATGCATTTTGAAAGGAAGAACCAAGGTTGGCCCCATGACATTTCACCTTACAAAGAAAATGATCGGTTCATTCAGCTAGGTCTTTCAAGCTTGAAGTTTACCATGGCTGTTTTATTTGCAGGTATGAATATCGTGTGGAGATGATACATCATGCTTCTCCTGACTCAAGCAAAAATATTGTTAGGGAGTTTGGTAAGTTCAGGCTCAGTCATCTGTGAGTACAGGCACAAACACATTTTCAGCACTGCAGTATGCTTTTTGTGATATAATTCACTTCTGTATGAGTTGGGTACATGTATTTAGGTGTACATGTATTTTATCATGTACATGCATTTGTTTTAATGATTCAACCTAAGTTGTTGATTTCCTAATCATTGCTTTAATAGTCTTTCCTGACCACCAATGAAAAAGCAATGTCTGGAAATGCATCTGTGCTTGCTGGCTATATACCCCTTCCATTTTAAATTTAAATAAGGTGCTCAGAGAAGGCTCTCAGTGGTTAATAATGCTTAGGTAGTAATGGTGCAAGCCTTTTGAACCAGCCTCAAGATCTATACCTATCCTCCATTAATGGTGCAATATTGCTAACTGCAGTATTCATAGTAAAAGCTTGCATGAAAAGCATTTTATTTAATAAGCACCTCTTTAAAAAGTTTGGTCAAAAGGTTGGTTCTAGTTCGAAATGAATATGTAACATCAGTTAAAATGGAACTGCGAGTGTTATCAGTGATTACAATTTAATTGTTCAATTTGTGATTTATTTCCACAAGTGAGTTTTTTTTAAAAAAGAACAAAGCAGCTTGCATTGTGTAATGTGAGCTTTTTGAAGAACTTTAGAGTGCACATAAATCACAAATAGAATGAGAAAACAGTATGATTACTTGTTAATAATTAGACATGAAGAATTTTGATTTGTAATTTGCACTGGTGTTACACTTGAACTGTATTGCTCTCAGCCAATCACAATCTAGTACTTTTTTCATGTATATTAATTTTAATTCTCATGTGTACATGGCAGAACTTACATGATATTAAAATGATATGTTTTTGCTTCATGATAGCTTCTGACTTCGAAGTTGGTGAGTGCTGGGGCTACAACAGATTCTTTCGCTTGGATCTCTTGGTATGTTTTTGTGAGTACTTGACAACAAGACTGCAAATCAAAATCATTTTGAAGTACTGTTACTCTACTGTATGTGAATTTATGAAATTTCTTGTATTTGAAACATGGAAGAAAAGATTTAACATATTATGCTGTTGCTACAGAATATTTATGCATAGTTTATTCAGATTTTTAAAGACATTCTGTTTGTATTTTGGCAAAAGGTATTCCAATAATCTTGAAGTAATTGTTTTCAATTTGTACCGTGAGAAGTTATTCACTTGTATCAAATTAACCTAAAGACCTTTTGAATGGCACTCCCTAACAGTCTATGAGTTGCAATTAAAGTTATAAGTATTATTTGATAAAAATGTTGCCAGCTGTATAAAAACTATGCTGCATTATGTGTAAAGCAGCTGGATCGATGGACGTATCTGGGCAACTGCGCACCTACCCCTCCCCTAACCCAACAAGTTATAATAAGTTAAAGAGTTAGTGTTAATGTTGGGTTAGGGGAGGGGTAGGTGCGTGGTTGCCCAGATACTTTTATTGATCCAAGCAGCTGCAAGTTGATGTTCTCATAGGTACACTACTTAAGGTTACCATGTACATTCAGAGGGTTCTCCAGTCACTCAGGTGTGGCACTTCTCAGTTTTGTTGAAGATACCCCAAATCCTATATCAAATTAAAGCTTATAAAACTGGCTATTTGAAGTTACCATTGAAATTAAAAGAATATGAATTCTCAAAGTTTCCGTGGAGTTTAAACATACAGTTTGTAATCACCCTTTGAAAGCTCTAACTCAAAGTGATTTTTTGATTTGGGAAATTTAATTTTCTCTTGAAAGTTGGGAACCCAAAGGTTGCCAAAACATGTTAGGGTTTTCCTTTATTCAACAGCATTTAGAAATTCAGAACATTCTCAAAGAAGGTTTTATTGTGTGTATTGTTTTAGGCAAGTGAAGGTTATCTGAACTCAGCCAATGATACCTTGATCCTGAGATTTCAAGTCAGGCCTCCAACGTTCTACCAAAAGTGCCGAGATCAACAGTGGTAAGAAAAGGCAGTTTAGGTTGTAGTAAAGTTTTCTGATAAGAATGCAAAGGTTTTGAATGTAATGTGAATATTACCTAGCTCAAGCATGCCAAAAAAACAACCAATTTTTACCTGTTAACCTTTTTGGGACTTCAAATTTAAATCAAATAATGGTGTGCCTTTTGGGTAACTATATTTAATTTGAAGCTTAATGCATGTTTCAGTTGTCATTATGCACCATTTTGTACAATTTTTAGAAGATGATTTGTTGATATTTATAAGTTGACCCTGAGGTAGTGGATTAGGATTAGTAGTAATGAGGATCCCAGCATCACAGTAAAGTGGTTTACAGAAAGGTCCTCAAAAAAATTACCATTGATAAAAATAACAACAAATAAGGAGAATATAGAATAAAAGAATGCAAATTAAAAAATCTAAGATTGTGTACAAATTAGAGAAGGCTATTTAAACCAATCGTAAAATGTTTGAATGACAGGCCATGTTTGAATGAAGTCAGCGACTGTGCATCCCTTAATGAAATATGTAATCTATTCCATATGTCTGAACAGAAGTGAATTAAAGACCAGATACACCAGGTTCTATTGGCAGTAGATTTGGGGATATTATTTGTAGATCAGGTATTATAACTGAAAGATGCCATTTACCGGTAAATGAGATTGGTACTGTATGGCAGAAATGGTTGTGGAGTAATTTATAAATAAAAACAGCGCAATGTACCAGGCTGCAGCACAAAAAGCCTTCCAGCCAAGTATCTTTCTGATGAATGTGCTTGAAGATCTAATGAGATGAGCAGCCTTATTTTGTAACCCTTGTAGCTTGGACACCAAGGAGGCGTTTTCCTGTCACCCAAATGATGTCTCCTTAATCAAAAAGATGAATGATAAATCATTGTAATACTGTACACAATATCAATGTAATACAGTATTGTGCAAAAGTAATGGAAATGAAAAGTGTGTAATATTGTGCTTTGCTCTAGCAATATTTAACAATTATTCACAGATGGCAAAGTGATTATAGGGAAATATTCACTGAGACAAAGTCAAGGTGAATATTCGCTGCTAATCACTGAGCCTGAGGCAAACAATTGTTTTAGTATAAATGCGTTGGTGATTATTTCAAAATAGGATTTAAGAAAAAGCATTGTATAACATGAAAGAATTATATTTCATCAAAAGTGTGCCAAGGACTGGCAGCCATTTTGTTTGTCAAGATGATTATCAGCTGATAATGTCAGATAGCAAACCAATCAGAGCACGTGATTTTGTATAATCACCTGAGTATTTATACTAAATCACAGATACTGGTATATTGCCAAAGTATCATAACAATATTTAAAATAGATACTGCTAGTACTTTGCAATGTATTGCCAAAATTTCATTATGGGGAAAAATAAAAAGAAATAAATTTACATTGGGTTTAATTTATGTTCACTAGGTACATTAACCAACTTGAAGCAGGTCAGACCCAGTACATTCAGCAGATCAATGACTTGAAAGAGGTGAGATCTGAAATTCCTCTGTGGTTTTTGCATACATGTTCCAACCATAATAAAGCAATTTTGTATCAGTTTAACTAGATTAAGACAGGATTTCCATGTTGAGCCAAGTCACGAAATTACAAGAAACTGTTTAAACACCAAAAATAATGAACCAGAGTTGTTGTAAATGATCGGAAGGCTGGACACCAGCCATTTGCTGTGGTTGTGTCTTTGTATGGCAAGGATAGGGATGGATTACAACCGTACAAACTTGGTGTGACCACAATAGCTTGAAAGAATCACCAATCAGTGATAACATTATCGGTAACCTTCCTTATAAATTTTTTCAGATGAGAGGGTTGTCCAATACTTCAACAAATTTATGCATAGCATTGTATTGCATTATACGGCCATAAAAATAGTTCAAAAATGCATTCTAGAACGACAAAATACAACGCAATGCATTTCAATACAATGCTATGCATAAATTTGTCAGAGTATTGAACAAGTATGTCAGATGTACAGATCAACTGAGAATGAAAGAAAAAAATGAAAAAACAAACAAAAAAAGGAGGAAAGCTGACATTTCAAGCATTAGGTCGTTGTCAGCAAAGAGCTAATTATGTGATGCATGAAATGTTAGCTCCCTTTTTGTTGTCAGAGTTCTGACCAAGAGCTAATGCTTGAAATGTCATCTCCTTAATCTTACGATGACACAACATTATTAGCTCAGTTGATTAACAGTTTTTTGAGTGTTTCAGTTTCCAATTGAAGCAGCACCAATTTGTAGAGAAACGAGCGCCCCTTACATACTTGAGATTGAAAGAGGTTATATGCAGTCACAGCTTTGAAAAAGAGTATTATTTGACAAAGTTTAAAGGTTAAAAAGCCCATCAGTAATTAAGAAAAAGCTCGAAAAAAGCTGTGGAAACACTCGCTTGCGGCTCGTGTTCCCACAGCATTTCTCGTTCTCCCAAACTTCCACTCGTGTTTCTATAACTCGATAGAAACACGAAGAACATGTTTTCTGTTTCTTTTAGAAAACACCGCGACGAAAAAAAGAAAAACAACTTGTTAACTTTGATTATCAAAATGTAAATTCTCTTTGCTCGCGTCATCATTACGTCAACAGCTCGTGCTAGTTCTGTGTTTCTATCGAGTTATAGAAACACGAATTCTAACCAATCAGCGCGCGTATTTTCTTAGGACTGTTTTCTAAAGGTTTGTTGTACAGGACCTTCTATAGCAAATATAGTATAAATGCCTTCACTATTTCCCACTTTTCCAACATAGTACTGCATTGTTTATTCCTTATGAAACAGCGCCTGGCTATTGAACTGTCCAGGAACCATGCTCCAACCCCTGCAGCAGCATCAGCAGCTGCAGCAACAGGGGGCAGTCTGTCAGACATGAGTCATGTCTCTCTACTGGAACAATCATTGGACAACATTGAGGATGATAACGACCACATGGCAGCCAAGAAACACAGTGATACACAGTCTGTGACGCGACAAGTCCAGTCTGGTAGACCACACGCCAGGGCACATACTGCTGTGGATGTTGAGATGGCATCAGGTTGGAAGAAGTCTTCTGAATATGACTGTTGTATACCTTCCTATCTTGTTGGCAATCTCTGTTCTAATTCAAGTATCCAGGTGTATCCAAGAAACTGGATAAATCAAGCAAGTCGATTAAATAAGTTATACCACCGTAAGGTAAATGGGAGGTGCTGACGTTTCGAGCGTTAGCCCTTCGTCATTCGCTCCGACAAAGGGCTAACGCTCGAAACGTCAGCACCTCCCATTTACCTTACGGTGGTATAACTTATTTAATCTACTCGTTTGATTTATCCAGTTTCTTGTGTTTCAATTTCCCACCGACGCAGCACCAGTTTCTTTAAAAACTATCCCCACTATACAGGTGTATCCAATTGCTTAATATGCTACTGAACCAACATCAATTTAAGAGCTTCTTCCAGTTAAGGTCATGTCAGACTCTGCATTGCCCCCTCGTTTGAATGAAGCCAGCGACTCTGCATCCCTTAATGAAATATCTAATCTATTCCATTGCTTAATATGCTACTGAACCAACATCAATTTGAGAGCTTCTTCCAGTTGTTTCTCGTTTCAAGCACCGGATAAAACAGTTATGGTTATTACACCAGCACATGACTTGCAAACTCCAGCAACGAATTGCTATTTTATACAAGTACTTCAGGTGAAATAGAAGCACTGACACATGTAGACAATATCTCTCTGTGTGTAATACCTTAAGTAAAGCCTTGGGGGGAAGTAAGGGGTCAAAGAACAGAGGGGTTTTGTATGGTCTGAGGGCCTTTGAAGTATCTTTTTTTCCTGGGAAGTGAATGGAATCTCTTCCAGGTTTCATTAATACATGTACCACGTCTAATGATGCAAAGTAAAAGCCCATTACATTGGGGTGCATCGCTCGCAATCAGATGTTCAACATTATAGGCACCGTTGTACTCAAGGTGTTCATTAGGCATCGGAGATCGGAGAATTATCCGGCTACTACGAAGAATTCTCCGGACAAATTTAGATGGCCTGAGCTAGTTTTAAATTCAGACATGGAGCGCTTTCAGAATATTCTCCTGTTACTTTACACAATTCTCCTGCTGCTACAGTTCTTATTAAAAACCCTGATTGTACATAAGAATGACTTCGTTTCAATGGTCACTGCAACCTGTTCACTTCCTATGAATAGCAGAAATTTAATTATTTATAGATCTCTGTCAAGGTTTTAGGTACTGAAATGAATAAATCAATCAGATAAGACAAATAGCTTTTGCAGTGGCCCATACACTGGTGAAAGTGAAGAACAGCTCCCAGAATAACCTGTCGGCCGACTGTCGGCCAACTGTTGGCCGACACATTACCGACAGTCTACCAACAGGTCACCGACAATTGGCTGACAGAAACCTCACGGTGGTGAAATCGTTATATCTGTGTTGGCTTTTAACAGATATAACTTGGTAAATGTTGCCCGCGATCGAAGCCAAAATAGCTGACTTAAAACGATGGAAACTACACATTGTTATAATCTCACCGAGCCACCAAGTTTGCAAAAGTCAATGATCAATAATGAAATCTTTGCTATTAATAAAACAGTAAAGTTGCGTTTCTTTCCCCTAACACTCCGAAGCCATTTGCAAAAAAGACCGGGGAGTGGGAAACTTGAAACAGGTAGCTATTCTCCACTAGTTCTTGATAGAATTGGAATGTAGAGGTGTTGGTTTTTATGGAGGGGGGAAAACCACGGAGAGCGCAAGTGGAGAACCAACAAACTTTACACACACAGGACAGTGGGAATCAAACCTACGTCATAGGTTCGGCAGCGAGTGCTCTTACCACTGCACCATTTTTTTCCCATATCAAATTCCTGCCTAAACACTGAAGCTTTAGGTATGTAAGATTATTTTTTCTTTGAATTGTCTGTTTCAGGTCCAAGCCTTCCTGCATCAGAAGAAGGTGAAGAAGTAATAGACGGAGACCCCAATGAAGAGGATGAAAATGGTGAAGAGGAAGAGGACAATGAAGAAGAGAGTGGGCCAGATAGTGGGGAAGATGATAACGATGTAGAAGGAAATGGAGAAGCAGAAGAAGAAACCTCTGAACCAGAAGGCATTGAAGAGGAGTCTTTACATGGTATTTTACTCTTTTACAAAGCTTAATAATTCAGCTTTGTTTTTCAATTTCACGATTTTTAAAAAATCACAAAATTAAAGTCCCGCGAACAAACGTTGTCGCGAAAATTAAACATGCGGAATTCAATACCCAGTTACACGGTACTTGAATCAACTTCGGCTGCTGCTAGGACCCATTTGAAGAGATGTAAAGTGTCCTTCAGCGGTAAGCACAATTCGACTGTGTCATGCAGCAGTCTTGAACAACTCTAATTTGTTGCAAAGGAACATGTCTAACTGTGCACAGTTTTTATTGTTATCTGGTTTTGTTCAGTGAAATGGAAACTGTCGCTATGGAAACTTGGGTTGTTCACCATTTACATGGAAAAACCGGTCAGTGTACAGTTTTGCCAAATTGTAAACAAATTCAAAATTGGGAAATTCTGTAGGGGATTGTCGTTTACCATTTTCAAAAACTACTCCTGTTTGTACTGAGAATCTAGAACTGACGTCAAAAGGTATTATAGGTGACTTTAAAGGAAATGGGACACTGAATTCTGTTCGGAACTTTACTGTTAGAAAAACAGGACTACCTTTTCAGGTGTCCTGTTGCTCCTGGAAAATTTCCACCGGAACGTCCAGGAAACTCGTGTTCCATTTGCTCTCCAGCTGGAGTTTCTGGGAAACTTTTCTAAATGGGAAACCACCTTGGAAGTCAGTCGTGCCAATTCTGAGACTATTTGTTAACAGAGATCATTGCTTTGACAATTTTGGCGAAATTTAGTTCCCTAATAACGCATTTTGTGGACAAATTACGAATTTAAGTCCCGCGAAAGTAAGTGACAATAAGGTGGAGTTGATCTTTGCTTAACCTACAGATTACATTGTTTTGGCTTGACTTGTCCTGGGGCGATCGCGAATTTTCGAGTCTGCGAAACATTCCAGAGGACGGCCAACTTCAAAGGTTCCGATGTCTTGCTCCGAGGCAGTACAAATGGGGCCACTCTAAACACCTCTCTAAACACCGCCCCCACCCCCCACCCCCCCGGCCATAAATAACGAACAGTCTCTAAATGTAAACGTTCAGAATTTGTCAAACGTAAACAAAACGTTAGTGCGATGGCGCGTGGACAACAGTCAAATTGTCAGAGGACAAACTTTGGCCAAATTCTGTGGAGTTTGCCGCGGGATATTTGAAATGTCTGGCGCTATTGCGATTCGGCCCGTACTTTGTGAAGATTTTGTTTTTAACTTCTCTTATGCTCTGAATGCTTGTGTTCGTTTAGAGGAAACTCTGGAAGACGAATCTCTTCAAGAACAAACCCCTTGCGCAGAAACTCCAGAGGAGGAACATGTAGTTCAAGAAGAGCAAGAAGCCTGGAACCTGGAGGATGTTGAACTGGAACTCTTGGATGTAGACTGCGTGCCAAACCAGCGCTGTAATAAGGAAGAAAACTCCAAAGCAGAGGGTTCAGCTCAAGTGAACTGTGACAGCGCCACTTCCTTTCTATCCAGTCAAGGACCCGTCATTGATGCAGAGGAAAGAGCACTCTTAAACCTTCTGAAATTTGACAACAGGGCAACTCGGGGATCACGGTGGAGTGGCCCTGGCTGCCCAAGAAGGTTTGTAACCCTGGTTGATTGGCCCAAACGAGGAGAAGTGGAGAAGGAACGACACAAAGAAACCTTAAAAAAGAGAACACGTGTGCACAGAATTAGCAGTATGTTAGACAGGCTACAGAGCTGTCTTGAACGTGCTGAGGCACAAAAATCAGCAGCTAACACTGTTGATATTCTGCAGATGGAAGGTGAGCATTGCTTCATACCTGTGCACTTTTGCGTCAAATTTGTAACTATATCAGTTTAGATTTTTGAAGACACTGTGTTCTAAGAAACATGGACCTGCTCTAAAATTATCATGTTACTGCAAGGTCTCTAATTAGTGAAAAGTCACATGTACAGGTCTGTATTTTAAAGTAATGAGACCTTGGTAATATAAAATATCTGGAGAGTGACTTGATACCATATCGAAAAACAACAATATTCACAGGTCTCCTTACCAGCTAGTTTAATATATGGGTACGGTTATTGCATTTATTTGTTAATCGTCAGGGATGTTACGCGCATTATTACATTACTATTGTGATTCCACACTAAATTATGTGCCTGATTTTTTCAAATACCAAGGCAAAAATTAACTACATCGGAAAAAACTGAGGAATTTTTTTTAATTCAAATTCAGTGTCCATCTGATTAATGTATTTCATTTGTCTAATGTGTCGTGCTTAATAAAGACAGTTGGTTGTTATGTATTAAGCTGTGGCAATTAACATTTCAGAAGTTCCAAGTAGCAGTTGTAATCTAAAGGCACAAAGACCTATTGGAGGGAACAGTGGACCTCATCGAAGAGGTGCTTCCTTGCCAAGTCTGGCTGGAGACGCTAAACTTAGTGGTGCTGCCCTAAAGAAAACAGGTAGATTACTTTTGCCGTACACATGTCTCTGCAAGTGTTAGTTATTGTTCATGCTTGTTCACTTTCCTATGTGTTAATTGGAAGAAAATGTCGTCTTCCATGTGACCGCAAAAGGTCTCAGCGCAAGTGCTCTCCTCAGATCAGTGTGGAAGGGTAATCTTTTGGTGAATCGTTATGGGAAGACAGATGAGAAGAAAGAAACACATTTAACACACAGCATAAGGAAGAAACAGGAGGAGTAAGAATGGCCTCGTGAATGACCGCACAAGATTAATTGTTTGTGCTCAAGGGGTGTCTGATTCACTTGGAAAAGTTACTGCGCGATTGCTTTGGCTTAGCATTGCTGCGATAGGTGATAGGCTTAAAACTCCCGCGCACTTACTCGAGCAACTAGCCAATGGTAAACTAAAACTATTTGTGCCAGGCCGCTCAAGTTTTCATGTGCGCTGTAGTTGATAGAGATTTGTTGCAATGTTTGCCTACACGTAGTGTTGCGAGTGGGTCTTCTAGTCTGGTAGCGGCAGCAGCTTATGCTGTATGTCATGGTGTTTATTGTTATGTTGTTGATGTTGTAATGTTTGCCTTTAGGAAGTGGTGCGAGTTTTTCATCTAGCCTACTGGTAGTGATAGCTTGTGCTGTATTTCATTTGAAGTGGTGCGAGTATTTGATCTAACGTAGCGATAGCAGCAGCCTGTGCTATATTTCATGGTGTCTGGTACTTAGTAGTTGATTATGTGGCAATGTTTATTTGTAGTAAGTGATGCGTGTGGTTCGTCCAGCCACGTGCTAGCAGCTACCTGTGCTATGGCGCCTGACCATGACGAAGGACGTGGTAGTCCTGAACCAGACCTATCAGCTCCTCATCATCTGCCAGAGATGGACACAGACTGCCCGCGGTATGTGCGTGTCACAGGCGCGGACGGAAACCGGAAGAGAACATTTCACGTACCAGGACAGTGGTGTCTCCCAGATTTTTATAGTGATCATCTCTAACGGAGAAAAGATACTAATCAAAGTTAATGTAGTTGTGTGAAGACAAGATAAAAGGGGAAACAGCTCACTTCCGGTTGCCGTCCGCGTCTCAAAAACGCGCGTGCTTAAGCTCCCTAATATCAGAAAACGCAGCCACTCACGGATGTAATCTGGTTCCACCCATTTTATATGAACTTTTAACTCATTTCCGACGAACTCACGATCATGGGGTCTTGTGAGACCCATGATTTAGAAAACTCACCAGAATATTACGTTACTTCCTATTGCGTCCAAATTTGGCACACAGGAAGTAAATGAATGCACCCAATCACCTGGTGAATTTTAGCTCGTATACTTTAGTGACAGATGGCATGACGAATTTTTAAATTCTGATTTGGGAGCGTGAGGAGGGGTTAAGGAGGAGGGTTTTTCCTATCATTTGACATCATATTCTGATGGACAATTTTGAAAAACAAAATTTTATCGATTTTTTGTTTGTAAAAATGGCTTATAGAAACTAAATTTTATTAAATTCTGTATTTGCTATTTTTCAAGCAGATTTGAACGAAATGATACCAGAGAAAAAAAACTTTTTTCTTTTAACTTTTTTCAGCAATTGGCTGGCATCTTGGTTTATGGGGATTTATATGCAAATTGTATGCATAAGTTATGTAAATTAGGCAAAATGCTAATTTTTTTGGAAATATTATTGCCTACTAGAATGTGAAATATACATGTTTTGGAAAGCCTATTTTGTACCCTTCAAAATGAGGTATATCTTTGATCACTGCTGTAAATATCTGCGGAGATATTAAATAAAAATGAAATGTCCGTCAATTTGCTCGATGTTTGGGCCGTCGGAAATGAGTTAAAAAATTTTAATAACTTGAATCGCATTTATGCTATTGACATTTCAGAACTTTTAGGGCATGTTATAGGCTCCCGCATCCAATAGTGATAGGCAGTTTGTTATATACTCACTGTTAGACCAAGCTAAGTTCCTATCAACTGCCAAACACTGTTACTGTGCACGCTCTTCCTTCATTGTGTAAATATCTTTTTTCGTCGTCCAATTTGTATAGGTAATCACATGATTTCGAGTGCAATTTGGGATAAATCAGCACGAGTAAATTTTTCAAAGGCTAACCAAATTGCACGAGCCCGTAGGGCGAGTGCAATTTTTAGTCTTTGAAAAATTTACGAGTGTTGATTTATCCCAAATTGCACGAGAAATCATGTGATTACTTGTTAATAATATACATGCAAAAATTTAATTTCAACTTTCTGCACTCAATTTCGACTTTTTGCTCTCAATTTCAATTTTCTGCACTGTTTGGGATTAATTGACGTGCTCTCAGCCAATGAGCATGCTGAAATTTTTGCATGTATATTATTAAAGTAGGTATTTTGTTTGTCTTAAAGTGATAGACATTGAAGGGGTTGAGAGCTAACTGTTTTTGTAGTTTTCTTTGTAATTCCTCAAGGATTGTTAAGGAAACAAAATGCATAGCAAACCACGTAGCCAGTCAGACTTTTACTCATCACTAGAAATTTGATTTACTAATGGAATACAGATTGTTTACCATTTACAAGGGAAAACCGGTCAGTGTACGGTTTCGTCAAATCGTAAATAAAATTCAAATATGGGAAATTCTGTCAGGGATTGTCATTTACCATTTGCAAAACCCATTCCTGTTTTTCACGGAGAATCTAGAACTGACATTAAAAGGTATTATATATCATATAGATGACTAGATAGGAAATGGAAACACAAGATTCCTTTTGAAACATTCCGATCGGAGAAACAGGACTACCTTTTCACACGTTCTGTTGTTCTTGGAAAATTTCCCTCGGAACATCCAGGAAATCTGTGTTCCATTTACTTCCCAAACGGAATTTCCGGGAACATATTTTAAGTGGTAAACCACCACAGTTTGTCTTTGTGAATTGGAATGGTTTTGTGCTCTCATCAAATTTATCCATTATCTCTTGTTAGATCTCGATCAAAGGACACCATTAGAAAGGTCTCTAGGCCATGCACAGCTCAATCCACAGTTGGAAATGAAGGTACTTTACGTGGCTACGTGGCTACGTTTTTTTTTTTTTTTTTTTTTTTTTTTTGCATGCAGCCTAATTTTAATTTGATATCATTTTATTTTAAACTTACAAATAAGAGCGAGGGTCTCAGTTGGTTAAATTTGTTTCATTGTCCATGCACCGACAGAACCTAGGCATTGTCATGTTTATTCTGATTTACTTAATGTTAACTCTTTCTCGTGTACTTCTATATATGTTAGCAAGTAAGTAATTAGGATAGTAAGTAAGTAAATAGTTAAGTAGGTAAGTAAGTAAGTGATTAGGTATGTAAGTGGGTGAGTTACTAGGTAAGTAAGTAGATAATCAAGTAAGTAATTAGGTAAGTAATTGAGTAAGTAGGTAAGTACGTAGGTAAGTACATAAGTATGTAAGTTGGCATTCTTATTTCTTGGGAGACAATGGAGTTGGCGCCATGGTTTGGTGAGTTCGTGGTTGGGTGACAGCGCCTGCTGTGGCTGTGGAGTCCAATTCTGGAGCGGCAGGCTCTGTTGCAGTCGTCACAGGTGAAGTCCGCGCCTGGCTGTATGGGGGCTGATGCTAGCCTCTGCCGTCTACGCTCTCTTTTCTCCCCCCACTGGTTTTCTCTCCTCTTCTCACTGGTTTGAATGCCTGCCTTGACAGCATGCCACCAGCTGCAGCGGTCAGCGTCCACTGCCT
>OX453277.1:22716105-22828605 GCA_949710005.1 Ricordea florida | reverse complement strand
AGTGTAATGGCGTAAAAGCTTATTGCCTTGCAATGGGTGTGTTCTTTCATTAGTCTCACTTCGTCATGGCCACCTTTCAGGGTATTTGCGAGGCAAGCCTATCGCTTGCATTTGTAGTACTTTTGATTTGTCTTACTAAATGTGTCCTTACTGTACTGTCCTGTATCAGTCTGTTGCACCAGTGATTCTGCCTTGTTGGACAACCCGGACAGCGAGGATCAACCCTCAATGGTGACTGTGTCGTGCAGCGCGTTACGCCCATCAGCCGATGAATATCGCTTTGTACATCTAAGTTCTGAAGATGAGGCTAATTTGGTCGGTGGCCTTGATGACATAGTGTCCTGTAGCACCACACCTCCTATTATAATGACCAGAAAGATAAGCTCACCAACCAGCTCTAGAGAAGATAGCAGCCTTATAGTCAGTGGTAAGCCGTAGAACAGAGAGCGAGATACGTGATGTTATTACTATCGTTTAGTGGTTTCAATTTATTTGCGAGGTGTGAGGCTGTATGTCACTGATCCTGCAGAATGTCAGAAACCGTTTAAAAGGGCTTTTGTTGCGTATTAAATACTTTAACAAGAATATGAGAATTATTAGAAAGTAAAGATGGTTGCAGTAACCTCTAAAGAAAAATCATATTTTGGTGGACATTAAAGGTCATCCAGTGAAAATCATCCAGTGAGCAGTTTGTCTGAGGGGGAAACTTCTAATCGTACAGTCCACCAATCAGAATGCTTTCTCATGTCTCAGATCAGGGGCCGGTTGTTCGAAGGCCGGTTAGCGCTAACCCAGGGTTAAATGTTAACACGGGTTTCTTTTCCTCTTTTTAAAAAGCGTTTTTTTCCGATAACTTTCTTTATTTTATTCACAGCATACAATCATCAAATTGTATTCAAAGAGAATTATACTGAATGCTCTTTTTAAGCTCTCATATCTGCATTTAAATTTTGCACTAACCCTGGGCTACCTTAACCCTGCTTCGAAGAACCCAGCCCAGGTGTCTCAATATATAGTAATCTTTGTTGGAGGACATTTCTGTTCCTTCTTTTGTTTTAAACAGACAGCCATGATGTTGCTTTTTTATAAAATATGGAAGGGACTATAATCTTACGCAGACGTGGCTTGTGCTTTGTGGCATGTTCCTCCCAAAGAGCGTCTGCGCGTAGGAGGCTGGGAAGGGACTTGACCTGATTGAATTCCTGCTTTCTTCTTAGGTGATTCCAGCCCTCAGATGAATGACACAATGGAAGAGGAAAGTGGAAATGCTGATAGATAATCACAAAGTATATATTGAATCGTAAACTGTAAAAAATTGTACGTGATAATCATTTTCAGATTAAAGGAATCATTCTTTTCTACAAAAAAAAAAAAGATTCTGTTGAGGGAGCATGTGATCTTCCGAAAGTTGTCCGTGTTGTGGTTCAATGTTTTCCTTGGTTTAGACTTTTTCCTTTTGTTTTTGATATGGTAATTTATAATAATGAGTTTGAAACAAAGGAAAAGAAAATTTAAACCAAGGATAAAATTTAACCACAACATCTACATGAAAGTGATGTTCTGAAAACAAAACAAGTTAATGAGTGCTAAAAGGCATAGGAAGATGGAACATGCAGGAAGAGGAAACCAGGTTCTTAGCCATTTCACTCCCAAAATCTGAGTGGTGATTCTCCCTAGTAATTCTCTTATACTTCCCTATATGTATCTTATGAGAATTTGGCACTGGATTTGTCATTATTTAATATCCTTGTACTGATCAGTTATTTAATTCGGATCCATAGTTTTGCTTTATAATGTATTTGTATCTGGGGAAGAACAGGCTTGTCATTCACTGCTTGCAGTGTAGGGTTGAATTCCAGGAAAGGAAACACTCCATTATCTTGCTCTCGGTCAGTACTTTTCCTGCATCAAAACCGCCTCTAAAAAAGCAAGCTTCACAAAGCAAACCTAAACAGTGCAGTGCAAGCAAATCTTTTGTCAATAAGGCGCTTATGCTGAGTACTGTAAACGTTATGGCTGTGATTCAAAACAAGACAACTGCCAGTTGCTTTGTGTAACTAATTTAGGGCCCTGCACAGCTGTAATTTGGTGTTATATAATTATATTATCTATGTACATGTTTATTGTGATTTTTGTTAGTTATTGGAGGTCTTAACGACGAGTGTTTTGAAGGTTAAACATCGACCTAAAATACTGATATTTATATTTAAACTTCAGTTTTCTTTATATCAGACCAAAATAGCTTCTCGCGGTTTGATTTGCATGTCGAAATTGAGTGCAGAAATTTGAAATTGGGTTGTGCAGGTAAGGGTATTAATAGCTAACATGGTTGGTTCGTGACTTCCTTCTGTAAAAGTACATCCCTCTTTTCACTAATAATACCGTAGAGGGCAAAATTACTGAATGCTGATTGGTCAATGGAGAGATTTTTCTTAATTTTGCTTCTGAAGAGGGTAAAATTACTCGCTTACGATTGGTCCTCAGGTTGCATAGCAACAGCCTGTGCTATCGAGACTTGGTTGCTAAATTGGCGTCTCGTTTCGAGACAGTTGACGAGGAATATATTGAAGAATTAAAAGGCAAGAGCGAAAATGAAAGCGAGAGGAAAAGCACAGAGTACTGGAAGAACGTTTGCAAAACGTGGGCGAATGAAAGAAACTTCCAAGCAAATTTAGAATACGAGGGCTTCGGATTAGTGACTGATTAATCAAGAGCGCAGTAATTTGCCCCTCTATTTCATTAACAAGTAATCGCAATGGGCCCTCGTAAAATTAAGGATTAATATCACTTGTGTTTTCAGAAGTTGCTGAAAGTCGCGATTTTAATCCTTAATTTTACTCGGCCCCATGCGACTACCTATACTGATCTGTACTAACTGAGACGTATGTGCACTGTCGTCATAAACTCGCCATGCTCTGTGCTATCCGCTCCAGTTCAATGGTTGAGTTGGTGATGTTTAAATATTGGCTTGTAGATAATTATTCAACTGTCTTATTGTCATCTTTTTGTTGGTTAGTCTCTTATAGTTAATTTAAAGTACAAGATTGAAAGATATTTTGAGATTAATATTATTTAATGGTTATTGAAAAATAAATAAAAAATTATTGATGAATTGATGTCACTTGGCCGGTCCCAATTGTTCAAAAAGTGGGTGACACCAGTGATAGTATAAGAGAACCTGAAAACTCACATTTATCCAGTTGGTAGTGGTTACTTTATCCAGGGTTAAGTGCTATGATTTAGACACTACTGATGCGCTTCTTACACTATTTAACCCAAGATTATCGTTCATCCAAGGTTAAGGTTATGAATTAACAAAAAAAAAAGGATTTTTGTGTGGCTAAGTTACCGTCGAGCCTCGACATGTTACCCTCGACTCTCGACATTTTACCCTTGACAAGAACATACACTCGAATTTTTGTGTGGCTTACACGAATTGTTTAGCCACATTATGGCACGATCGGATTTCTTTATTTGTTCACGAGAGTCGAGTGCCTGGCACGTGGCCTTGTACCACACATGTACGCATTGCGGACCTATTTTTCAGCATGTCACGGGCAGACTCGGAAAAGGGCAATCTGAGTTCCACCATTAGGAGTCGAACCTATGATCCTAAAGTTACTATTTCGGACGTTTTAGCACTGAGCTAAGGGGACCCGTGGGAGCGAAACCATTGAACCTGGTTTATGGAACAATCATTTTGCATACTGTTGGGATTTGAATGTCAACTTAAATGGATTGTGAACTAACAAAAAGAGTACATGTTGAGAGTGGTTAATATGTGAAAGGAGTAATACATCAAAAACGAGATACAGTGTTTCATCACATATCAAACTCCGAGAAGAGAACTGAAAATACGACGCGCAGCGGATTAGTTTTAGTGTAATTCGAGGTGTTTGATTTTCTATGGTACACATGTATCACGTGTCCGACATTGCTTCTCAAATGAAATTATTAATTTGGAAGGAGAAATTAACGATGCAGAAACGAGCCGTGTTTAATCAGATATCCAAACACGTCACGGTGACTGATTTCCTTTGTCTTTTCTTTCTACATTATTGATGAGTTTGAGAATTTACAGTCATCATTTCACAGACGAATTTGGAAAAAGGAAATCCAAACTGTCCAAACAGGAGCCGAACTTGTGACCTGATAACTAGTTTAGACGCTCTACCACCAATTATCAATTAAGGACAAATATACTGTCTCAAAAGAAATAATCTAAATCACACCTTAGGGATGGATCATTTTATTTTTGAGGGAGGGGGGGCTGAGCAAATACAAAAAAAATTCTTGCACAGTTAAAGTACAGAAAAAGATTCCTGCACAGTAAAAGTGTACAAAAAAATCGTGCACACTGGGCCAAGGGAAGAAAAGGTGTTAAAAAGGCCAAGGTGCTAAAAAAAATCTTGCACAGCCCAAAGGAAAAAAAATTATTGACACGACAAAATTGCCCACCCCTCCCCCTCAAAAATATAATTTTGGTCCTTCCTAAGGTTGGAGTCGCACTTGAAACAAATATTTGAAATCTCTGCTGACAACTTTGTTTTGGAACTTTCCGAGACAATTAAAATGTTGTCGTTTTGCGGGCTGTAGAGATAATCATCAGAGACATCAACGTAAAGTAAAATTTCCAGGAATAAATTACTATTTCCCGCTCAATGAATCCGCGCCAGTTCTCTCTGTTTCTAGGTTTTTAATTCTATGTTCTCAACGTAAGTACAGCTAACGATACTAGAGGCAGTTGCAGTGTACAAGAGCAGCCTGTTTGTGCCGGTTTAAGAAGACTCAAAGGGGGCCAAAACTGCCGTCGCTGGTGGAAAGGCTCAGTCAAGAACGACTGCCCTAGCCTATGGCGGTCTAGCGCTTCATTTGGGTTCATCATTTGATCAGAATGGATCAGATGTCCCAAAAACCGGGTAATTGTTTCGAAATACTGGATTCTTGATTAGCCGTGAACGGTACAAAGGTCGCAGCGAAAAGTGAAATCTGAAGCGGAAAAAATATCAAGGTTCACTGAATTAACTGACTGGTTTATCACAAAAAAAACAATTTTTGTTTGTTGTTCGCAAATATTCGAGTTTATCTAATTGTCGAGGGTAAAATGTCGAGAGTAGAGGATAGCATGTCGAGGGTCGAGGGTAACTTAAATCAAAGATGGTTAATGGTGTACAATAATGTTCTACAGTCCTAAATGGATATAATAAGCGTGAATGCCGAGGAATGAAAGTTAGTGGGCATGTTTCTGTGCACCCCTCTGATAAGACTTTACGTTTGCGTTGACAGTACAGAGATCGCTTTTGGTATCACCTCCCAAAATCTCAAAACCATAAGGAGTAATTTTGTTTTATATATTTATACTATATTTAGTTTTAAGTTTTACTTTTTTATATTTTTAACTTTATTTTTATAAATTTTTTAAGTTGCCCTCGACCTTCGACATGTTACTCTCGACACGTTACCCTCGACTCTCGACCCTCGACAATTAGATACACTCGACGGAGGCACCTTGAAGATTTGTCTCCGCGGACAAGTTTTTGTACGAAGTCGAGACAAGTAGGTCGCACTTGGCGTGGTCAACCGATGACAGGAATTTGACGTATTTTTTGGTAATATATTCATGTCCTATCTACACCAAACATTTAAAGCATTGCAACTCTTCTGATTTTCAAGATATCTTGCTGAAAAAATTCATGTAAACAAAGCATCAAGTAAGAAACAACGTGTAGAAGTGTAAGATTTTTTTGCTGCAAACGTTTTCGTGTAATTATAGATTGAAAACTCAAACAGGTCAGGAAGAACGGCTTCAAAATATAGGATACGAATTACCTGTTTTTTAGTTATCAAAAACAAACTTGTCTAATACTCCGTTCACACCAAAGCTTAAACATGTTTGAATGCTGTTGACTTAAACACTGTTTAAAATTGTTTCCTTTATAAAAGTTGCTTACTGAAGTGGTCGACTACAAAATTAGAACAAATAGAAAGAACATGTTAAATTTTATTTGAATCCTGTGTAAAAGCCCGTGTTCCAGGGTTCGGTTACCAATTTTCAAGTTTTAAAACCAGGTTTAACTAAACATGTTTAGTTGGTGTGAATGGGGCCTGAGTTTTGTCCCAAGTGCGACCTAGACATTAGGTACCGGTCATTATTTATGTGGGGGGGGGGGGGTGGGGAGGGGGAAAGTCATGGGGTGAGCCAGGCCTATTTTTTTAGAGAATAGGGGTGGGCCAAAAGAGAATTTCACGATGATTGGGGGTGAAAGCGAAAGTGAATCAGATGATGACAGTCATACTGTAACAATACAAGAAGGTACATCAACAAGAAGTGGCTGCAGAGTAGGACACTGGTCCACAAGATATGCTGATTTCGTTCAGTGAACAGGAACTCCTTATATATAGAGATATAGATTGAAGGGGGCTGGGGGTGGGTCACCTCTTAAATAAAGTTATATGGGGGTGGGTCAAGAATTAACTAATGGCTTAAACGGGGTGGGTCACGCTTTTTCTTTCATGCTAAAACAAAAAAAATCCCCTCTTCCCCCCTCACATAAATAATGACCGGTCCCTTAGTAAATGGAATCTATATCAGGACAAAGGATTCGGTGGTAACAACGATACTAGATTGTGACAATTGGAGAAAACATTATGGGACGTTACGAGAGGATTCTTGGATTAATTAACTAACTATACACATCTAACTGACTGACTCTCTAATTAACTAATCCATATGCCGTCTACGTGCAAAGTTTTTTTGAAAAATTCCTGCCGTTCAGGTTCCATGTTTGTTTTTGGTCACACCCGGTCCTTTTATTGGTTATGAAACCTGAAAGTTGAAAGAAGGCTAGGCTCTAATGACGTATGATGGCGTCAACGAGTTGGCAGAAAGTTCCTTATCGGAGGGTGGTTGGTAGGAGAGAAGATTGTTGCCAACATGGCTTCATGGAAATCTGCGGTCTATGTTCTTCTCGGTGTAATAGTCTTAATAGTAGTCATTCTATTGAACTTTGATTATCTTCCAAAAAGAAGGCTCTCTGAGGAAGTAGAATTTACTGTGAAAGGCATTGAAAGGGACTCTTTGCAACTGGGCAGTCACCCAACGCCGAAAGCGAGTATCAACACTGTAACGGAGGTAAAACAACAGATTCATGCTAGCCTTCGGTATAAACGTCCCGAAGGGTCTTTCGTGTTATAATTCAGAGCTACGTAATTTTTTTTTGAGGCGTTTCTCAGTTTTACATGTATTTAACAGATATAAGGGATAATTTGTGCCGACATCTGCTGATGTACCGGTAGTCACAAAAAGTACAATCGAGCTGCAGTTTGCCATGATACAGTGCAGAGTAGTACAGTGAAATGACAACATATTCATCATCGTCGCGGTGGAAAAGCTCGGATTCATCAGACTAGTAATCTGCAGGTTTATAGACTTGCAAAAGGTTAAAACAGTGTTCGAAAGTGGGATTTTTTGGTTACTGAGGTGCAGCTGTATTAAGATGCAATCAGAGCTCAACAGTCATCAAAGTTGAACATTACAAGTATTGTGGGGATAGTTTCTAAAGAAGTTGAACATTTTGAATTTGTATTTGTTGGCCTTTGCCAAATCCATTTCGAAATCATTTGTGATCCACTATTTCACCGCCAACCAGTTGGCTCAGTTGGTAGAGCACGGGACTACCGTGCAGGAGGTCGTGGGTTCAAGTCCCGGCCGGACCAACACTCAGGGTCTTTAAATAACTGAGGAGAAAATACGGAATGATTTCCGCACAGGTCCCTACTTCATTATGCATGCTGTAGATATATTATTTCGTTCCTCCAAAATATGTAAAGTTTGCGCGTACAATGCCCAAGACAATACAGCTACAGCGCGCATAATGAAGTTGGGACCTGTGCGGAAATCTTGCCGAAAATACTGCATTTGTTGTGACATCTGCAAATGACTAGACTGTCTAGTCTTCTCGGACAAGGACGATAAACCGTAGGTCCCGTCTCACAACCCTTGGTCATGATAACTTTGTGGGACATTAAAGAACCCACACACTGATCATAAAGAGTAAGGGATGTGGTTCGCGGT
Source organism: Ricordea florida (assembly GCA_949710005.1). Lineage (NCBI taxonomy): Eukaryota > Metazoa > Cnidaria > Anthozoa > Corallimorpharia > Ricordeidae > Ricordea > Ricordea florida. Next base: position 22,820,531 of record OX453277.1, on the reverse strand, counting down.
GTTGTGGTCTGGTCTTTGGGTTGGCGCTTCACATAGGGATAACCTCATTGGGCCTTTCCCCCTTGGACAGAATTGCCCAAGAAAAATAAGTATGTTCTATGTTCTACCCCGTGCAGTGCAGTTTACTCATGAATCACACTATGTTGACTGAAAACTTCATTTTTTTTCTTCACCCAGTGAAAACGAACAGAGAAAAACCATTAGAGGATGATTTTTTTTTTCAACTTTTGTCAACCCAACGTAACCTATTATAGCATTGATAAAATATTAGTACTGACCAAGAACCTACATTTGGGCAACAATATTGTTGAATTCCATAATATATGTAATAAAGTGACAAAGATAGTGAACTTCCTGTTATGCTATTTTGGTCTGAAATCATATTTTCTGGCTCCTACTCTGTTTATTGGAACAGGTGAATAGCGCATTGTTTTACCATTGTCTGTAAATTATTCAGTGACATCTTTTTTATTGTCTGGCCTTGTTTTATGTCATCTGTGCCGGTCCACAGAGTTGGAGTGTACTTTCCTGTGATTTCAGATTTGACTTGTGTGCTGGTTTAGTTTTTAAAGCATGCAAGTCATATGATTACTGTGCAAATAATATGCAAAATTTCAACGCACTGATTGGCCGGGAGAACATCAATTAATCCCAAACAGTGCACAAAGTTGAAATTAAATTTTTGCATGTATATTGTTAACAAGTAATCAAATGGTTTGGAGTGCAATTTTGTATAAATAAGCACTTGTAAATTTTTCAAAGATAACAAGTTGCACTTGCCCTGCAGGCTTGTGCAATTCTTTTAGTCTTTGAAAAATTTACTTGTGCTCATTTATTCCAAATTGCACTCAATAAACCTGATTTGATTACCTATACAGTCTGCTCCCTTTTCAATTCAATCACCATTATAAATCTTGCACACTGTAAGATTTCATCAAATTCCTCAAAATGAGGTTACACCCATAAAAGCTGGACAAAAGCTGTGAAAACACTCTGCCACTTAGTTAACCTTCAATGATGTGCCCATTGTTTTCATGTGTAAGATAGATTAAACGTGAAGCAGAGTAGCCTATTCAGCAATGAAGCTGGTATCCAGAGAGACCCCAATACCGTTACTCACATTAGGGTTGTTCCCCAATATTTTTGACACAAAAACCTGAATTTAATCACAGAAGTGGAGAATAGTGGTGGATATTTACTGAGCCGCGAAGCGGATACTTACTGAGCCGCGAATCAGTAAGGTAAATGTCCACCACTTTCACCAACACTGAGGTGAATAATTATTTTAGTATGTACCTCACAAGCTAAATAACTAGCATTTATTCAAATAATTTCCTCTTTGGAAATGGGAGTAGTGAATAGTAATTTGCTAATCACATCAGAGTAAACTAGTCAGAACAGGCAAAATGCACTATTCACTTATGTGGTATATACTAAAAACCATTTAAGTCTTGTGTTTGACCACAGAATATAAACTCCAAAAGAGCAAAGGGGTTTAATTTGGGATGATGGCATCTTATAATTTGTCATAAATATTTGGTATTCATTTACTTTAAATTGGAATGGTGTTGTAGCTCTAGACAGAGATGACATAACAGGCTTTTAAACACAAATGATTGAAAAAAATTACTATAGATGAAGAAAAATGGCTTTCGTAGAATGCTAAGAGGTGGGACCAAGTCTGTCTGTCAAAAAGAACATTGGCCCCTCTATGACAAAGTTTCAGGATGTACAACCAAAGACAGTTTTGCAAGGAATGTATTGAAAACTTGAGCTGCAGCCTTTCTTGTGAAAACTTATATTTCAACTTTTTATTAAGCTTTACGTTAAGGAAGCTATTTTATTTCTTAAACAGGAGCGTGTCCCACCGTTGACAATCAGTCAGTATATGGGAAAAGTTATGGCCTGGAACTGTTCTACCATGCCAGTTATGGTAAGTTGTATGATGTGTTGTTGTACATGTGCGGTGTTGTTTGAGTCATAAGAGATGTAGTTAGATGGAACAGTCTAATGGTGTGATCGGCTGTCATATTGCTTGTGATGGAGTCTAGAGTGCATAACTTGTGTCACGTTCCAAGTAAACAACAGTACTTGTTTGAAAGAAATATTAATTCATTAAAGAATATTAATAAGACCTTAAGAACTCTTATCTCAGAAGGTGCAGTAGATAAGCAGCACCTGCAATTTTTCCTTGAATTTTGAGTAGAAAGGTGTGGCTTAAACATGGAGTTCTATAGTACTACATCAGGGTTTTCAGTAAGAATTGTAGCAGCAGGAGAATTGTGTAAAGTAACAGCGGAGAATATTCTGAAAGCACTCCATGTCTGAATTTAAAACTAGCACAGACCATCTAAATTTGACCAGAGAATTCTTCGTAGTAGCCGGAAAATTCTTCGTAGTAGCCAGAGAATTCTTTGTAGTAGCTGGAGAATTGACATTTATTATCATATAGAAAATAAACCAGGAAAATGAGGATTGAACCAAAAGCTGCTGTTTTTCTATTTTTTTTTTTTTGTTGTTCATACACAGAAACAATGACCATAGGATACTTTAGGATACTTTACCAGTAATTTTCTTTGCTCACATTGTAGATTGTTTTGTGGTTTCGAAGTGTGGAAGATTATAGTGTTCTCTGCATCTTTTTCCATTTTGTTTCAGGATGGTTACCCAGAGTTGACTGTGGATGAATTTGAGAAAATTGACTGGAATTGCACAGGATTTCCTAGAGAACCAAAGGTTTATATATTTTGTGTTTTTGTGTGCAATAATAATAATAATGATGAACTTTATTTAAGTGTCAAAATTATCTAGCACTGAAGTACTAATTGGGGACACTGTAAAGAACAAATCAAATCAAATCAAATGTTGGTTTTTGTGGAGAGGGAAAAACCGGAGGACCTGGAGAAAAATCTCTCAGAGCAGAGTAGAGAACCAACAAACTCGGCCCACATGTGATGCCAGGACAGAGAATCGAACCCGAGCCACAGTGGTGGAAGGCGAGCGCTCTCACCACTGCGCCAACCCTGCTCGCCCTGCTTGTGTGCAACATTACTGAAAGCTAGAACAACTTGTCAAGGTTAATTGGCTTTATTATCTGGCAAGTTCCACAAGCAGGCAGGAAGGGCCAATCATGCACACTCAGGATTTCCAGCAGTGTCCCATGAAACAAAACAAAGCAAAATGGCCATATATAATGGATCCTTCAGGGCTAAAAATCGGCGGGCGCACGGTTGCCAGTGGCGAGTTAAAACGGACCAGGGCTACCAAAAGTTAAGGTTTGAACGCCCGATGTGCGACTATGCTACAGAATTTCGAAAACTTGCCATGTAAATTATGCGAAGTACAAAGTTAAAAACAAAACTCAACATGTAGTTTGCTACTGAATTGTTAGTTCTGAAGTGGAAATTCCGAGCCATTTTAACAGTGATTTTATGGGCGATCCACACTCACAACATAGAGATGCCATTTTGATTTTGTGATTGCCACATGACTCAGAAAAAAAAATCGAGGGCCACTTCATTTTGGGATGGGCCACTAAGAATTCAAGGAAACTGGCCCGACTGGCCACCAAGCACTGGAGTTACTTTTTAGCCCTGGATCCTTTATTGTTCGGTCAAGGTGGCTGGATATAGGCCAATTCTTTTTCGCATTTTCATTGACCGTGATGAAGTTGAGATGAATAAAAACGCAAAGAAGAACAAATAAGCTGGGTTGATAACACATAGATTGTGACTGGCAGAGTAGGGTATGCATTATATCAGAAAAGAGAAATATTGATTAAGGAGAGGAACTGATCGTAAATACAACCAGAAATGTCCTGCAATTCAAGTCTACGTAAGTCTGTCAGCACAAAGATAGTTTATTTCCTTGGTTTTTAGTAAGTTACTCAATGAGGTATACATTTACCAGCTTACTTGTGACAGTTTTTGTTTTTTCAAGTAAGGTAAAATGCATTAATGCTCAAATTGCCTCAGTTTCTACTGTAAATGAAATCAATATTCCTTTCTATTTACAGGGACTTCCTGAGAATGTTAGCAAGTCCATTTGCTATGAATATGATGATGTAAGTAATATTTTATTTAGTTTCCTTGTACTGTGATGTGCAATGAAGTAAATAACTAATTTGTTTACTTCTTCGCACAAGGGGAATAATTATATTAAGTATAAATGCTCAGGTGATTATACAAAATTGCGCACTCTGATTGGTTCGCTATCTCAGATTATCAGCCGATAATCACTCAACCACCTGTGTAATTATACTAAAACAATTATTCTCCTACACTGTAAGTCATTTTACTCGAGAAGCTTAATCAAACACTTAATGCATGTATTTCCTCACATACTGTATGAAATAGGTCGAATTTTGCTGAGAATACTCTGTTACATGTCATATTTTCAGCTTCATTCTCAGTATTTGATGTGTGATGGAACACTGTATCTTGTTTGTATTTCATCAAATTTTTTTAATTAATATTGTCTTTTTACCTCAACTTTTAGCCTTTTAAATGTGTGTGGGATCCTTTACATTGTAAGCATAAATATGAAAGGTGAGTTGACTTATGCAGAATATTATAGAGAAGAATTCATCTAACCATAAGTTTTACATGATTTTCACCTTTTTCTGGAGTACTTGGAGCAAGTCCTAAGTGATGTTCAATCTAACATCAAGACTTTTTTTTTCAGACTTATACACCTTATTCCAAAATGGCGGAAAATACATTATTCATTTGTCTTCATGTTAATTGGCCCTCATTGCCTCGATCGCAACTGCAGAATTCAAAAGAATCCTTGGCTTAAAACGAGGCAATGAGGGCCAATTAACATGAAGACAAAAGAATAATATATTTTCGGCCATTTTGGAATAAGGTGTATGAGAAATAATGATGTATGAGAATTCAGCCCCTTGTATGCTAATACGTTTGCAGTGAGAGACGATATGCCTCCTTTACTAATTAAATAACCTTGTGGATCAACCACTGTCGTAGTACTAATAACTGTTCAGTTATCATTAACAATAGTTATCTATGAGTCAATGTGATATTTGCAAAGATTTTCAAACTATATATAAATAATAGCTCTGAGAAGTTACTCTGTGGCATGAAAATGGGGAAGTAACAAAATGTGGTCCTGCGTTTAGGTTATGCACAATAATTGTATTCTTATTGCCAAATTTAACGTTCTTTAAAACAAGGCATGTATTTTGTATCTATCAGTTGTTGAATTTTTATACAGCAATACCGATAAGCGGTTCCCAGTAAGGCCAGTCTATGGACAATATGCATACCTTCCCAAGTCAATGTGGCTCAGTGCTGTCTTGGTAGGTACAGAACCTGTTATAACTCTACTGTTAACTGTATTAGTCAGGGATATATAGTACTACTGTAGACTATAATTTTCATGTATATTATCCATTACAAGTATTACTTTTATGGTAGGAAATTTCGACAGAAATGTGCAGTGATCTTACAGAAAGTGCACCCCATAAATACCAAATTCAGTCTGTTTTTAGTCATTATGCAAGCTGCATAATGTTGTTAAATCAGATATACCTTTCTCATGGCATATATACCTCTTATTAATTGAGTTTGAGGTCCGTACTGTAAAATAGTTTTTTCCCGTCGATTTATGGCCCAAGCGCGAAGCGTGCGGGCCATAAATCGACGGGAAAAAACGAGGGTCCGTATTTTACAGTACGGACTGAGAAAACGAGGTTAATAAGATATTTATTATATCTCTGGAGTCATTTTGGCGACCAAAACAAACTTTAGCGGGCCATACAGTGAAGTACGGCCCGCTAAATTGACCAATCACAGCATGCGTACTAACTGAGAGATATAATAATATGATTTATACCATGCCATAGAAAAAAACAGGCAATCAGAATGCAGGAAATCCATTGTATATTCGTCAGTATTCCACCGAACCTTCCCATCGATCAGAGTAATTCAGTGGTATCACAGCCAACCTTCCCATTGTGTGTAGTGATTCCCAGCAGTTTTTTTGTATTTCTTTGGTATACACATTCACCTAAAGGCTCATGTGTATACCAAGAAAATACAAGTGACTCATGGGACATTTCACGACATACCACTCAAAAGTGTTTCATAACTAGTATTTAATTGAAAGAGCTCTTTGTCCCAGCCAAGAATGAATTTGGCTGTTTCAAAACAAGGAGTTGCTCAGGTACCATTGAATTTTGGGAGACAACTTACCTATGTCAAATTTTGGAGGTCAAAGGGACTGCCTTGTCTAGCTGGAAGCTAGGTTTTGGTTGTAGTTACCTGTGGATTGTTTTAAGATGTTTGTGTCATTCAGCAGTCATTCCACAGACATTAAGACCTCAAATAAAATTTGAGGCTCATGTTTTTAGTCTGCACTCTATTTCCATCCTGCAGCCTTTAGTATTTATTTTCTTTTTTATTTTTTTATTTTATTTTTTTGCCACACAGAGAAAATATTTGAACAAAAAAGGAAAAAAAAACTTACAAATATCCAGCACATGAAGAGCTACAGCAATAGATAACATTAACTGTATAAGAGTAAATCTTAGCTTGCACTTTTGTGATAGATAAGGTGGCAAGGAAGCCCAATAGAAGCTATATATCTTGTAAAAATTTGGGCTCCTCATATATATATATCTTTGTCCATCGGGTTCGATGATGACCAGGACATCAATTTGTTTTGCGATGGACACGACTGTGCCCGATGAGACCAATGCGGGCTAGGAAACACTTTCCACACTTGGGGCACTTAAAGTCTTCGTTTTGAGGAAGAGCTGCGCTTCTGGGTTTTCTCGCGGCATGTTTTATTCGCACGTTCTCTATCTTCTTGAACTCAAATGTAACTGCTCCAGTAGCGGTAGTGGCTCTCCAGGAATTCCGATTTAGGGCCAGAGATTCCCAGGATGGCACATCGATTTCGAAAGATTTGAGTGACGCTTTAAGAACATCTTTGAAGCGCTTTTTCTGTCCACCTTGGGTGCGCTTACCACTGGCCAGTTCCCCATAAAACAAGCGTTTTGGAAGTCTAGAGTCAGGCATTCGGACAAGGTGACCCGCCCATCTAATCTGGTTCTTCTTCAGTGCTCCTCATATATAGTTATGATTAAGTGTAAGGTGCCATGTCATGGTTGGGCAAGTTTAATTCATAGCTCTCTCGATAAGGTAACTCCCAACTGGTTAGCTCAGTTGGGAGAGCTAACCTGCGGAAAGTCCTGGGTTCAAACCCTGGCTGGACACTCAGGGTCTTCAAATAAGTGGGAGGAAAGTGCTGCCTTTGCAGTGACATCAGTAAATGGTTACACTTTCTAGTCTTCATTGGATAAGGACGATAAACTGTAGGTCCCATCTCACAACCTTTGTCCGTAATAACTTTGTGGGGCATTAAAGAACCCACACACTGTTTGTGAAGAGTAGGGGATGTAGAACCCGGTGTTGTGGTCTGGCTTTAGCTAAAACTGTGAACCCCAAATTATGTCACGCACAAAGTATGTCACTCCTTGCACATCTTTTCGCCTGTTTCCTACACGCAAATCCGCTCTCTTAGGAGCGATTTTACGTAATACTAAATATTCTTAGTACCTTACGTAGGTATATATACAGGTCCCTTGTGTTGTATTGTAAAACATCCCTGAAAAAGTGTGCGTTAGTCACACGAAATGCGTAGGATAAAATAAATCGTTTTACATCTCCAAGAGTTCACAGACGTGCTGCTCACTAGTTCAAACTCAAAAAAAATTCTTGGATAAGGATGATAAACTGTAGGTCCAGTCTCACAACCTTTGTCCGTAATAACTTTGTGGGACGTGAAAGAACCCACACACTGTTTGTGAAGAGTAGGGGATGTCGATCCTGGTGCCGTGATCTGGCTTTTGTGTATGTACTGGATCCACAATAATTGGCTGTATGCTGTTGTGGTTACCCTGCCAATGACTTGGTGAAGCTAAATAAACATATGAGAGTATTGTCTTAATGAAGTCTTGAAACTAGAGTAACTTGTCAATTTTGTGAGTTTATGGGGAAGGGAGTTCCATAGTTTACAGCTGTAGGTCTATTGTGAACTGTTTAATTTTTGTTCTGTAGAAATCTGGGTGGTAGTTATCAGCATTACGAGCCTTGTATGTATGAACTTAGTAAGAAAGATGATGTTTAAAATATTGGAAGAAAGTAATATTTAAAAGGATGATGTTAAAGTATATCTATTGGACAACTGTACTGAGTCTCGCTATGCAGTATGCTCAGAAAAAGTACTGGATGGTTTTTGTTTGCTTACAGCAGTACCAATATAATTTTTGAGCTTTCCAAAGTGTTGCTAGAATTAGATTAGGAAATGGTATAATAATTGATCTTTCATCCAGGTACAACTTACATACGTCAATGTTTTCCTATCCTTATTTAACTGAAGTTCATTGTTGTGTTTCATTGTTGTGTTTCATGTTGTTTCAGCATGGAGGTGTGGCATTCCTGTATCATCCCTGCACAGATGAAAAACTGAAACAGCAACTGCAAAAAGTGGCTGTCAGCTGTTTAAAAAGACATATTATAACTCCATATGAAAATCTGAGTCCATGTCAGGTGTGCAGTATTTTTTTTTTTTTGCTCAATAATTATTTTGTTGTTTGATGAAAAACCACCACCACGATGATGCTTTTATAAAATAATGGTATACATGTATAGTGTTGGTACGGCATGACTTCAGAAATTGAACATAAAAAGCTTGGAAACTGTTGTGAACTCTTGGGCCACTGATTGAAGACATTCTTAAGTTTCTTTTAATTTGATCTAATTTCCCTTTTTAAATATTTGATGCTCACTGTGCATTTAAAGCTTATACCCCAAGATTACACTTTCTGATACGTGGAATTCTTAAAATCAATGAAATATGCTGTTTTACGTTAGACTCCAAAAATTGTGGTCCACTTTGTTGTTTACGAATTTTAGTGTACATGTATTTCATCTTTTCATAAGGTTGGGCTGTTGCCAATTTAACATGTTACATCAGGAAAAAGGTGCCATTGTTTTTTGCCGAAGACAGGTTAATTTCTTGATGGCATCATTGTTATCTCACATTGACATGATGTAACAAAAGGAGGCTTTGATTATGAAATATAAATATTCAGAAAATTGGAAGATGCTGTGGCCCTCCTAATCCCAGCTTTTTCCTACAATTTTGACACTTTTGCTGTTAATATAACACCCTGAGAGTATCCCAAGATTAAACAGTTTAACCAGTGAAATCTGTGGAACCTGTTTACAAGGATTGAATAGTGTCTTACAATCTATATTGTGTTCTCTTGTGCTGTGTTAATTTGAGTATACAATCTGCCGAAAGTAATATTTGTTTTTTTCCCCTTGATGTTGAACAGCCTATTGCCATGGTTGCTTGGGGTTGTTTTTATACAACAGCCAAAATCAATGAATCGGAAAGTAAAGCATGGATTCGACAAAGGGCCATGCAAGCACCTGCAAGCCATGTTTCTGAAAATGGGCAATTTGACAAAGGACTTCTTCAATCTGCATTGATTGTCTCAGATAAACATGAAACGCATATCTGTCCACCAAACATAAGGGTATGTAATACAAGATTAAAAACTATGTCCTTGACCCTTTAATCCCCAATAGTGTCTTTACAGATTTTACTCTGGCTAACCCCAGACGATTTTACTCTGGCAAATGCCAGACGATTTTACTCGTCCCAGGGAGACCCCTCGGGGCTTAAAGGGTTACATTAAGAATACAGATTTTACTCTGGCTAACGCCAGACGATTTTACTCGTTTCAGGGAGACCCCTCGGGGCTTAAAGGGTTACATTAAGAAAACAGATCAGACAGTTGATGCTATTCTGGTTTGAAAAAATGAAGGTAACTGAAAAAGTTACAATTCACCAACCCAATGTTTTGTGGTGGTAATTACAATATTCATTGTTCATTAACCATTCAGTTTATGAGAGTAACAAAAATGATCACCAAAAAAGAGTTGTATTGATATTTAAACAAATTCTTCTCACTAGTAACATAACAAATATATGAGAACAGTTGGGAGAAAATGAATATTTTTATTGGGGCTTAAAGGGTTAACTTGAACTTCTCAGTGTGCGTCCTATGGTATAGTTAGCTTTGCAACATTTTTGTTACAACCATCATTTATTTATTAACAGGCTTATCTTTGCCTTTTTCTCTCAGTCTTTAATCTCGCAAGATGAGGGAAACGAGATTGTGATAGAAGAGTCTTTATCAGTTCACAAGTTTGATAGGTACAATGCTGCATGGGCCCTTGGTTGCGTCATTTTCCTTTGCCTGATTCTTGGAGTTGTCTTGATGTATACACAGCCGTGGCACAACAGAAACTATTGGTGGACCGTTGATGATTATAACAGCAATACAAAATTTAGTCTACTCAAGCCTAGAAGATTCAATTGGAAGCGAAAAACTCTTCAGAACAAGAAATCATTGGCGTATTCACAATTGCTTAGCTCTATTCCAGAAGAAGTAGAGGATGATATCTAGATTTATATTTAATATTATTATTCTTTCAAGAGTATTACCCTATTGAGTTTCTCATAGTTTGATATGTTTGAGAATTCAATTTACAATTTTGTAATAGGGTAGGTCTTGTGTTAATGTTTAAGCAAATTACTTTCTCCAAATTGCAAGCGACCAATAACAGTTGAAAAAGACGAGGAATATTTCATTCATTTTTCATACAGCTATTGTTTATAAAGTAAGTAATAAATTATGGTAAATGTATTGCACTCAACTTAATTATACACCATTCAATACAAATAATGCGTGCGTTAGACAATATACACTTAATGTATATATTGCCCCAAGGGAAACAGTTAATTTTGCTTTCCCGAGATTTCAGATGTTTCCCGAGACGAAGTCGAGAGTAACATCAGGACTCGAGGGAAAACAAAACTAACTAGTTTCCCGAGGGACCATGCGTTAAGTGCTTTGTTATATATTTAGGCTTTCTCTTAGCAAAAACAAACAAACGAAGACGGTTCAACTTGCGCGCGGGCAACAACTGCGCAATTGTATCCCGGTCGAGATACATGCAAATTTGATCGGTGGCACGTGACCTACCAATCACAGTGCTCGTTTTGTTGAGTGAAAGTCTAGGTATGTAACAAGAGGCTTTATTAGTCTTTTGAAGACATGATTTCAGACATTGTTCAACCAACCACTGCATAAAAAATAAGTAATAATTTATGGTAGGCGTGGTGCATTAGCTTAATTAGACACCATTCAATGGAGTTGATGCTTGCATAAAGCAGCAGCCTTGACTGGCTTTTTTCATGTGTACATTATGGGGGGGTGGGGTGGGTGGAGAGGAATAATGGAATAATAATAATGGAATTGTTTTGTTGGCGCAATGGAATATTGCCATTATTTTAGGTGAAATAACGAAATGACAACCTTAGGAGTAATTTATGGAGGGGGATACTGGACAAAATTGTTATTAGATCGTGTGTGATGAGGCATTATGCCGTTTCATCGTACCACATGCTGCTATATAGTAACCGGTAATGCTATATAGTAACCGGTAATGCTTTATTGTAACCGGTAGTGCTTTATCGTAACTGGTGTGTAGCCGGTTATATCGTAACAGTGATGCCGTTTCATCTCAGTATTAACTTACTGTAAACCGCCATGTGACTGCTAGGTACTTCATATATAGTAATTATAATGTACCCAATAGTGTTTTTCTACAATACTTCAACTACTTTGTTACTTTGCTTACTTGAGATACTGTACTTACTTAAGATACTTTATTTACTTGAGATACTTTGCTTACTTGAGATACTTTGCTTACTTGAGTTACTTTGGTTACTTGAGATACTTTGCTTACTTGAGATACTTTACTTACTTGAGATACTTTGCTTACTTGAGTTACTTTGGTTACTTGAGATACTTTGCTTACTTGAGATACTTTACTTACTTGAGATACTTTGCTTACTTGAGTTACTTTGGTTACTTGAGATACTTTGGTTACTTGAGATACTTTGGTTACTTGAGATACTTTGCTTACTTGAGATACTTTGCTTACTTGAGATACTTTACTTACTTGAGATACTTTGCTTACTTGAGATACTTTGGTTACTTGAGATACTTTGCTTACTTGAGTTACTTTGGTTACTTGAGATACTTTGGTTTCTTGAGATACTTTGCTTACTTGAGTTACTTTGCTTACTTCAGATACTTTGGTTACTTGAGTTACTTTGGTTACTTGAGATACTTTACTTACTTGAGATACTTTGCTTACTTGAGTTACTTTGGTTACTTGAGATACTTTGCTTACTTGAGATACTTTACTTACTTGAGATACTTTGCTTACTTGAGTTACTTTGGTTACTTGAGATACTTTGGTTACTTGAGATACTTTGGTTACTTGAGATACTTTGCTTACTTGAGATACTTTGCTTACTTGAGATACTTTGCTTACTTGAGATACTTTGCTTACTTGAGATACTTTGGTTACTTGAGATACTTTGCTTACTTGAGTTACTTTGCTTACTTGAGATACTTTGCTTACTTGAGATACTTTGCTTACTTGAGATACTTTGCTTACGTGAGATACTTTGCTTACTTGAGTTACTTTGGTTACTTGAGTTACTTTGCTTACTTGGGTTACTTTGGTTACTTGGGTTACTTTGGTTACTTGAGATACTTTGGTTACTTGAGATACTTTGGTTACTTGAGATGCAGTATGATGAAGTATCTCAAGGAACCAAAGTAACTCAAGTAAGTAAAGTATCTCAAGTAAGTAAAGGAGTTCAAGTAACCAAAGTATCCCAAGTAACCAAAGTAACTCAAGTAACCAAAGCATCTCAAGTAACCAAAGTATCTCAAGTAAGTAAAGTATCTCGAGTAACTCAAGTAAGTTAAGTATCCCAAGTAAATTAAGTATCCCAAGTAACCGAAGTAACTCAAGTAAGTAAAGTATCTCAAGTAAGTAAAGTATGTCAAGTAAGCAAAGTATGTCAAGTAAGTAAAGTATCTCAAGTAAGTAAAGTATCTCAAGTAACAAAAGTATCTCAAGTAAGCAAAGTATCTCAAGTAAGCAAAGTATCTCAAGTAAGCAAAGTATCTCAAGTAAGCAAAGTATCTCAAGTAACCAAAGTAACTCAAGTAAGTAAAGTATCTTAAGTAAGTAAAGGAGTTCAAGTAACCAACGTATCCCAAGTAACTCAAGTAACCAAAGTATCTCAAGTAACCAAAGTATCTCAAGTAAGTAAAGTATCTCGAGTAACTCAAGTAAGTTAAGTATCTCAAGTAAATTAAGTATCCCAAGTAACCGAAGTAACTCAAGTAAGTAAAGTATCTCAAGTAAGTAAAGTAGGTCAAGTAAGCAAAGTATCTCAAGTAAGTAAAGTATCTCAAGTAAGTAAAGTATCTCAAGTAACAAAAGTATCTCAAGTAAGCAAGTTATCTCACGTAAGCAAAGTATCTCACATAAGCAAAGTATCTCAAGTAAGCAAAGTAACTCAAGTAACCGAAGTATCTCAAGTAACCAAAGTATCTCAAGTAACCAAAGTATCTCAAGTAACCAAAGTATCTCAAGTAACCAAAGTAACTCAAGTAAGCAAAGTATCTCAAGTAACCAAAGTATCTCAAGTAACCAAGGTAACTCAAGTAAAGTATCTCAAGTAAGTAAAGTTACTCAAGTAACCAAAGTATCCCAAGTAACCAAAGTAACTCAAGTAACCAAAGTAACTCAAGTAACCAAAGTATGTCAAGTAAGCAAAGTATCTCAAGTTAAGTAAAGTATCTCGAGTAACTCAAGTAAGCAAAGTATCTCAAGTAAATTAAGTATCCGAAGTAACTCAAGTAAATAAAGTATCTCAAGTAAGTAAAGTATCTCAAGTAAGTAAAGTATGTCAAGGAAGCAAAGTATCTCAAGTAAGCAAAGTATCTCAAGTAAGCAAAGTAACTGAAGTAACCAAAGTATCTCAAGTAACCAAAATATCTCAAGTAACCAAAGTATCTCAAGTAACCAAAGTATCTCAAGTAACCAAAGTATCTCAAGTATAACCAAAGTATCCCAAGTAACCAAAGTATCCCAAGTAACCAAAGTATCTCAAGTAACCAAAGTAACTCAAGTAACCAAAGTATCTGAAGTAAGCAAAGTAACTCAAGTAAGCAAAGTATCTCAAGAAACCAAAGTATCTCAAGTAACCAAAGTAACTCAAGTAAGTAAAGTATCTCAAGTAACCAAAGTAACTCAAGTAAGTAAAGTATCTCAAGTAATTAAAGTAACTCAAGTACTCGAGTAACCAAAGTAACTCAAGTAAGCAAAGTAACAAAGTAGTTGAAGTATTGTAGAAAAACACTATTTGGGTACATTATAATTACTATATATGAAGTACCTACCATGCTGACCAGTTCGACGTACGATGAAACGGCATCACCGTTACGATGTAACAGCACACCAGTTACGATATTTGGTTACGATTTTTGGTGCGGCATAATTGCAACATATCGGATACTATATAGTATCGCTGGGCAGAGATCTCATGTATGTACCCACCACGAGTCCCATTGTATGTAATTGTTTCCCTTTGCAGGCAGAGATCTCATGTATGTACCCACCACGAGTCCCATTTTACGTAATTGTTTCCCTTTGCAGACAGATCTCATGTATATACCCACCACGAGTCCCCTGTACGTAATTGGATGGTGCATTGAATGATTTAACATGTGTTACCTAGTTGGGGACTCGTGGTGGGGGTATACACACGAGATCTTTCCCGTATCACCAGGTACATAACCATGTAGTACGATATAACGCCTCATCGCACACGATCTAATAACAATTTTGTCTAGTATTCCTCTCCATAGTAGTTAATTACATTGTCCGGAATAAGTGGATTTTTTCTACGGAATAACGAGTTCTTTTTTACTGGAACAATGGAATAATGGAAATTTCCAAGCAGGAATTTTGGAGTAACGAAAACCCGATTATTCCTCTTTACCCCTCGACATATTAAGGAGTTCAAGATTTTCGAAGGCAACGGTAGACGAAAACGTTACCTCAAAATATAGCTTGGCTCTATCATAAGTCTTTCGCGATTATTCAGTCTCGTTCACGTCCTACAAAATGGGCGAAGTATCCTAAATATACAAGAAATTGGGATGATCAAACAAGTTGTTTGTACCATCGTAAGATAAAAGAATGGGGTGCTGACGTTTCTAGGGTTAGCCCTTCGGCTTCGCTCCAATAATCCGTGCTGCACGTGCAGCACGAATATTTATACTCTTTCAACCAATGATATTGTTGTTTTGTGGGGTTTTCGTAGTTGTAGCCGTCGTCGTTTCTTAAACTCCCTATTATTTGCTCTGTACATACGTGTTTTCATTGTTTTTTTTTCCTTTTTTAGGGGGGTGGGGGAGGGGTTGGGGTAGTGGTAAGTTAGTGTAACTCGGTGAGGGAGGCTTGTTCCTTTGTCAGGGTATTACTGATTAGTTCGCTCCGTTTTAACCATAAGAACATACCTCACCATATAAGTTAGCCATATATTTTTAAACGTATTGTCGCACTGGAAATAAAACCGAAAAGTAAAGGTTCCAAGCTTGGCAGTGAAATGTAGGTTTTTTTCGGTGTCACTTGCAGAAGCCAAGCGTCCATAATAGAATCAGAAAAAACTGTATCCTGGCAACAGGGGTTGCCAGACACGTGAGAAATGTGGAGCTCGTTTGGGTTTGTAATACGACTGAGATGACACGCGCAAATGAGGCATAAAACCATGATATGATATTGAAAGCAGCTGGACCCGTCTCAAACGTCAAACTTTTCATGTGCCGAATCTAATGCTAATTAAGAAAATCTTTTGTTCTAAGTAATTTGCATTAGATTCGGCATATGAAAAGTTCGACGTTTGAAACGCGCCTTTCTCTGAGTAGGGAAACTGAAATCGTTCAGATCTCCGTAAACATGTTTTTCACAATTACAGTTGTACATTTATTCATAACATTGAATGGCCTTTTTTATAGGTGTTCAAAGTCTGCAAAAGTTTGGGAAGCATTCAGAAACACCTTAAAACTCTTTTGAGGTGTCAAGTTTTCAGTGTATTAATGCGTTCGCTCACAAACCTGTTCTCAACCCAGTCCCATGGTTTTAGCGGTGCTCATAATACTCAACTTGCAACTCTGGATATTGTAAATACAATTCAAAGAAACATAAATAGTGCCGTATTGTGGACTCTATTGATCTGAGGAAAGCCTCTGATACTGTTGATCACTCTATTCTTCAGAAACTTGATTTTTGTGACATCAGATGTATTATTAATGAATGGTTCCGTTGTTACCTGATGTACAGGAAACAAACCACTTCAAAAGGCTTTTATATCTCTAATAGTGAAACAACTTTGTGTGGTTTTCCACAAGGCTCTGTGTTGGGCCCACTTTAAATCTTATTGTAGGTGGATGACATTGCAAATTCTCCAAAGCACATTTCCTTTATTTATTTGCTGATAATAGAAGCATTATTTATGCAATCAAGAATTTCTACAATCTTCAACAGATAGTTCATTCGGAACGAAGTAATGTCAGTTACTGGCGTTTAGCCAATAAGCTAACCGTTAATTTCAAAAAATCTATCGACGTGCTTTTCCGTCCTCGGCAGTGATGTTTAATCATTAACATATGACTCTCCGTCAAAATCTATGACCCAGCTATTGATGCAGTAAGTACCTTAGAAAAGAGAGATTTCGTCAAATACCTTGATGTTCTGATTGACTACGAACTTTTCTGGAGAAACCTTATTGATCTGATCTGTTTAAAGATCTGATAACTGAGTAAAACTGTGGGAATTCTAGCAAGGATTAAACATTATTACATTACGTCTCCTTGCTCTTAAATATCCATCAAGCTCTTGTCAGCTCCTTCCTTTATTATGGCACCTGTGCTTGCGGCTCTGCACGTAACACTTATGTAAGTAAGATACTTTTTGAGTTTTACGCCTAATTTAATTCATGGATTGTAAGCAGCGAGCCGGTACCACTCTTCTTAATTTCAAACGTCTTTCCCCTATCTTTTATTTACTTTGTTGCCTTTGTAATATCATTTGGGATGTTGCTAACAATTCTGCACCTGAAAATATCAAGCGAGCCTTCACTAGGATTTCTGAGATACACTCGCATAGCGCAAGTTCGATTTGAAATCACAAGTATGATTTCAGACCAAAGTTGCACTCCACTCAGTTCAATTACCACTTTATTACACTCATTTTGAAATCACAGTTTTTTGTCAATACTATTTATTTATTTATTTATCTACTTAAGGAAGCCCAGTTTTTGAAGAAGAGTAACTTTTTAAAAATGATGCGATTTAGAGCAAAAAAATGGTGCAATTTGGGAATAAATCACACTGCTATGAACCAATCAAATTGCAAGGATCACCTGTGATTTCAAAATGGATGTAATAAAGTGATTAATCCCTCAAAGAATATACAGAGTAATGTGGGCGCCGGGGGTCCTCGTGATCAGGAGTACCCTACGAGACTTTTTTCAGGATTGAACCATCTTTGCCTAAAATGGTCTCTAAATTAGTCTGAAAATCGATTTCTGGTTGATTATTTAAGACCGTGGGAAAAACGTATCCGCTCATCAGAGCCAGCTAGCAACAAACCTGACATCTGCAGTTGCCAGCCGGGACCAGTCACATCAGTACTTTTTCCCAGCCAGGGAGAGATCACATGGGCAAGAGGTTACTTTTCCCAGCATTCTGGCTGGTCAGTGTTAAGTGTTTTCCAACGGAGAAAGCGACATTCGAGTCTGTCAGCAAGGGATGTTTTTAAACTCAGTCAGCCAGCCAGTAAAAAAGTATATCGAAATCGCAGAAATCCAGCAGAACTGTTTTTGTGTAAGAGTGCCAGCGAGGAATAAAAACGGCGAAGAGCGGTTGTCTTTGGGGGAGCGGGTAACTACGTAATGCAGGGGCACCCAACGAGAGTATAGTTCAAAACCACTTAAACATAGCATTGTTAAAGTGTTTTAGTATTTAAAAGGTAGATATAAGCATATTTTTATCCCCTAAAATTTTTTAATCTGTTCGGATTTCCTAGCTGAAAGTCTTGTGATCCGAAAATTATAGCGATCAAAACTTACCTTTTCGAAAATTTCAGCCAGAAAAAAGGCTCCCGAAAATTCTAGGTGACCTTTTTACGCTAAAAATCCGTTAAAAATGGGCAATAATATCATTTTTTAGATGTTCGAAAATCCTAGGAGAGGCAAACAGGCAAGAAATTTTTTTAACAAATGTTCCGAAAATTCTAGATCTCAATTGTCTTCCGAACAGATATTTTCCGAAAATTGACGTTGGGTGCCCCTGCTTGGTGCAGGCTGTGGTTTGAGATGTTCACCCATTAAATGAGTGGTCTGCGTTATAAATATAGTGGCCAAGCTTTACCTCAGCTGTACTCTAGCCGTACTCATCCTTAGCCGTACTTCAGTGTTCTTAGCCTATGCTTACTTTAGTGTCCTTACTCTGTGAGTGCCTACACCAAGTATTTACCGAGGAGCGGCTCCTTGGGTGCTCCTGCGATGATGGTTTAAATATAGAAATGGAATTGTCCGTGCATGAACAGTTTCGAATCTGGACAATTACAGGAGACCCCTTGGTATTACTGCCTTTATAATATAGGCCGAGAAATTTGATTGGATGATAGTATCACTATTTCCGCGTAATAGTGGTATAACAGCAAAATTGGATGGTATAACAACGTTACGATGACAACTTTTAACACGATTACCTTTTTCTTTTGTTTTCAACTGAAAATGGCGGAGATTCCCTTATATTTGCGGTGAGGAAATACAAAAGCTCGCCGAAAAAGCAGTAAATGAAAATACAGTCAAAACTATTAAGACGTGGATGAATGTTTGGAAGTCGTGGACAGAAAGCAACGGCCTCACCTCAACGACGACATTGTCAGATACGTCGTGAAACGAAAATTTCTCGGCTTCTACTATATAACAATTATTCGCCGAAGGCGAAGTGATTCACGGTGAATATTCACCTCGACTTCGTCTCGGTGAATATTGTCCGAGAATCACTGAGCCTGAGGCGAATAATTGTTTTAGTGTAAATGCACAGGTGATTATTTCAAAAAAGAAAAGAAAAGCATTGTACAACATGAAAAAAATTTATTTCATCAAAAGCGAACGAGCGACTGGCAGCCGTTTTGTTCGTCGAGGTGATTATCGGCTGTTATAACCCACCGATTAATTGTTGAGCAATTTTATTGGCTATTTTGAGTCACGTGGTACAAAATCGGAGGACGGGTATCACGCAATAACCCCCGTCCGAAGCGATATTTGTCGTCCGATTTTTGGATCACAATTAAGAAACGGAAACATTCAGTGTTCGGTGTTTTCTTTATTTAATTTCCACGGAAAACAAACAAACTCGTTTTTATAATCCAGTGACATCGTAATTTTAAAGTAGCTAGTCGCAATTGTAGCTCCGGATAAACAGAAAATCAACAAAATAAGCTGCTGGTGTTTTTGGCATGGAGGTGAGCAAAAGTTACGAACCCTTGGGCAATCAAATTCTTGAAAATCTCCCCACTGAAATGTGCAAAAAGGCTGGTTTTGCACAAGGTACACTTCCCCTTGTATTTAAAGCTGCCGGTTGAGAAACTTTTCCAAGCCAAAAACGATAAACTACGCAAACGATAAATCGCTCCAGTGGTACAGTACACGACTAACAGTAGAACAACATTCGAGTCATCCCATACTATCGCTCGATTTGTAGCTCGAAAGAATTCGGTTCAGTCAGTTCAACCTGTTCTTGCAACTGGAACTAAAGTTCGCCTACCCTTGTTTTTCTTCGATCTCCTCGGCGCCCGCCATTCAACAATAAAGCCAAGTTTGCGAACAATTCCTTCAACTACACCATATTTTCCAAATTCCCTGTTTCATGGGTGTAATTTCTTTCGCAGTGTTAGTGGTATGGTTGGATTTTCTGTTCTAATCCATTGGAAATGTTTTGCTTTGACTTGTTTTCGAAAAAAACAGTTGGTAAAATAAACCAGAAGTGCCGTGTTTTCCAGATTTTCATGTAAGGGGCGTTGCGAGAGTATGTTTGACATGACAGCTTGTCTAGCTCTGGTCCAATCACAGTTTATATAAAACAATTTTAACCAATCACTGTACATGCAGTGTTTGCATCAGTCGCCTGAATCCCCAGTCAGACGACTTGTTTTTCTTTTTCTTCAACACGTACAAAGTAGAAATTAATTCACGATCGCGGAGGGTTATAAAATAAATAAACCCCTTCCTGGCTTACTGGTATATAGGAGGATAATGCCCTTGGCTGAGAGATTGTCCTCAAAATTTCACATATGCCCTCGAAGCTTCGCTTCTCGGCCAACTGTTCATTTTTCGGACAATCTCTCAGCCGCGGGCATTATCCTCCGATATACCAGCCGCCGGAAGGGGTTTATTTACTAAATAATCCGAGATAGCGAACAAATCAGAGCGCGCGATTTTGTATAATCACCTGATTATTTACACTAAAAACAAATAATAGCATGACCTGTACGTGGTATTTGGCAATAATACTTGCCTGCGTGCAGACGTCTCCTATTAAGACGTCTGCACGCAGGCAACAATAGGGAGCTTAAGCACGCGCATTTTTGAGACGCGGACGGCAACCGGAAGTGAGCTGTTTTCCCTTTTAACTTGTCTTCACACAACCACATTTACACTGATAAGTATCTTTTCTCCATTAGAGATGATCACTATAAAAATCTGGGAGACACCACTGTCCTGGCACGCATAATGTTCTCTTCTGGTTACCGTCCGCGCCTCAAAAACGCGCGTGCTTAAGCTCCCTAATAATACGGGCTCGTAATATTTCAAAAATCTCTGTTTTGCCATTTTCTTTATGTGTTCTGCGTTATGTGTATAGTTCTGTGCGACACAAATTGTGGTTCGCGGCAGGACTCTCTTCGCAGCAACAACTTTCCATTAGAACTCTTCCGACGACGCTTGGCCTAGTTGACCCTAGTTTTTGGGTAAATCAAAAGAGTTGATTAAGTAAGTTATACCACCGTAAGGTAAAAGGGAGGTGCTGACGTTTCGAGCGTTAGCCCTTCGTCAACTCTTTTGATTTACCCAAAAACTTGTGTTTCAACTTCCCACCGACGCAGCACCAGTTTCTTTAGAAACTATCCCCACAATACTAGTTGACCCTAGTTACGTTGCAGAGTCGCTAAAACAACGGTAAATCTATGCCAAAGTGTCGTGGCTTCGATTCCCACCGATGTCAAACAATTGTTTCTTTTCCTCATGCCGGGGCTTCCTTGGTCTTCCTTATTCCCGACCATTTTAGGTCTAACGTTCATAGGGAATTTCAGGAAGTGATATTCAGGACTAAAATTTACACTCAGAGTTTACTTTCTCAGTTTTATCAGATATTAATACTAATGCACGTCTGAAGTGAGTAAGGCGCTTCCGCTTGCAGGTGATTACGACGGCTAATTTTGCGGAAAATTTTGTCCAGGAAAAACCAAGTTCTAAACGGAATACCTAAATGACTTAAATGGAGTTCCACCAAGAGAACATAAGGGACACAAAGAGGAACAATCCCAGTCGAGCCCTTGGGATATAAAAACTTCAGAAATGTTTTTTTTGGACGCGGAAGTCTGTTTTCCGAGAGGCCCGCATGCATCTCATGGTCTACCGAGCAGGACTTGTTTGTCAATTCCGCCTGAAACTCATACATAGACAAGAGCCGCGACCGGCCATAAAATACACATGGCTTGAATTAAGCCGGATGTTGGGTTGAAGTGGAGTCATGCGGACCTCCTGGAATACGTACTTCGGTTTTTATGAATGACTTTACTGAACTTTTCATGTCCAGCTTAATCCCCTGGTGTCCCTCTCTGTTCCTTATTTTCTCTTTGTTCCACAGAGGAACGCGCTAAGCCCGTCCATCCTGTAAGATCAGGGGAATGAAACCTCACTCAAACCTACAATCTAGGAAAACAATTATAGACATCGAATTTTCCTTGTACCTCTTGTTTGTAGCACTTATTACTTTCTTTTCCTTTTGATTGTTCTTTACAAAACACTGTACGCCATATTTTTCTACTCTTCTGGAAACTTCCAAGTGGGGAGGGGTCAGGAAACTTTGTTTCATCATGAACGAGCTGCACGATGGGAAGGACGTTTATGGCGAAGAGCTTTAAGAGGGTAATGAGAATTTCGTTCCAATTTAAAGTGTTCACTACTAAGTCTGCTTTTGCTCTTCTTGAAATCAACTTGTGCAGATACATTTTATCTTTGGTTCTCTTAACTTAACATTCTGCAGTCGCTCTGCTCACTGCTAGGAAAACAGTCTGTCTGAAAATTTCAGGGATCAACGTCAGGTTTCCCTAAATACACAAGCTCTTGAAATATTTATTAGTTTAGTCACAGGATTGGCTACCAAGCTCTTCTCTCCCTGAAGAAAAGTTAAAGCAATCTCCTGGTTCAAATATTTTTGGGTAATTGCTATTCGAGATCGTATTCTATAAAGAAACTCGAAAATACTCTTGGTGAACTTCTGATGAGGGCATAAATTCTCCTCAATTGGCAGGACAGAAGGAGCACCAGTACGCGGGAGCCTTTTATTACGCAGGTTTAGTGAAAGGAAAGGAAGTAAATGCAGTCGTTATCTTTACGACTGCCCTGAAACCTTTCCATTTCAGATGTTAAAGCTAAGAATTGAGTTCTTTTTTCTTGTTTATAACATCTACGCTTAGAGCGTTTTTACCACGAAAATGTTGCTGTGAGACTCTGAGTGGTTCATGGAACACCAAGTCCGAACTTCCTTCAAGCATGAATTCCACGAAACACCGCAGCAGCAAAGGACGTGGAGGGAACAGGTAGAATGAAAGTCTTGATTTAGTACAGGCATTTGTAGTTTCTGCAGTTAAATCGTAGGTACTCAAAGGACGCAACTCAAATGGTAAGTTATTTAGTTAGAAAATACGACGCAGACAAGCCGGGAATTTATAATCGTTGCCTGTCAGTTCAATTTCAGCAGAGTGGTTTATAAGATTATTGTCTGGTTCACTCTTCGTAAAGTTCGCTGCCCCTGAAAATTGTCAGTGCGTGTTATTATAATTTAGTCATCACGTCTGGTGACAAGAGGACGTTTTCGTCTATAGCGTTCGAGAGTCGTGTCAATGGAGCGCTTTGGTGGTTGCACATGTTCGATACTTCAATGACAGTTCCCCGTCTTGATTGTCCACTATTCATTATCTTCTTGTCTAGGAATCAGTACTCGTGAACGAGTTGTAAGTTTAGCGTAGGAAGGTCTTCGTCGAGAATGAAGTTTGTAAATCAGACGGAAGTGCTGTTGTTTCTATCTAAAGTTGATTGCTTACATCATCTGGACGCTCAATCGCTACTTGAGCAATCGTTTGGTACTACTATGCTAATGATTGCATATTTCCTATACTTGCTTTATAAAACAGTAAATTGAAAGAATAAATGCTACATTTGGTATAAATTTAAGTATACGTTGAGAGCTTAGGAGGTACAAAGAGAATTATACGCTACTATATGTAGTTAATGCTACCAGGATGACTCTTCAAACCCGGCTTTTCACATTGGCAAGTGTACGATTTCTTTTTTCTGCCCGGCATACCTCCAAGAATTTGATTTAAACCTTGTGTCAAACAGTGATCTGTTGTGTACATCAGTTGATAAAAAACACAGACCACGGTCGTGGTCATTGGGCAAACTACTGTTTGTTTCCAATGCATGTGCATAGTTTATTATGCCACAAGTTGATACCATAGTTAAGTTTTGGAATTGGCGAAAAAGTTGTGCTTCGTCGTTGTTCTTTCCGTTTTTAAATCTTTTCAAAATGAATACAGTATGATTTGATAAAATTTGAACCCTTCCGCTTAGATATATAAATATATGCCATAGGGCTGCCAACTCAACACTCCTTTTGTCTTTATAATTTTCAGAGGCCAAAGAACCTTTAGAACAGAGAACAGCCCACCTCTTCAGCATGTAAATGCATTCTCAAGTGTAAGTCAGACTTGCAAATGGTTAAAAGAGTAATAATTTAGTGATTTAATACTTCTTTTCCTTGTTTGATTTTTCTGTAGATTGAGGATGGAAACAGTTTAAATATTTATGAAAACAAGTATTTTGTTTATTATATAACAAGCAATTTGGTAAGTGTCGTTTGACTTCTGCTGCTTTTTGCCCTGTTTACTCTGTTGTTGTTGTTAACAAGAATTGGAAATTTTGGTTACATAATAATAGATTATTGCACTAACATTCTATTGTTTCCCTCTACCTGAAGTTATATTTATTATGTTTAAAACTTGTATATCCTTTTCCAGGGTGAAACAGCTCGGATTGTTGTACGTAATGGTGCTATTTATGAGGGAATTCTCAGAGCGGTGTCTCCCAAGGTAAGGGGAACTTAATTAGAATGTTTCCAATTTGGGCTTTTTTATTGGCTGTGTATGTGGGCAAAAATTAAAAAAGAATAATCATCTTTTAACCCTTGAGGTCATGAAGTCAAAATAGTAATTCTCCCTCGTGGTCCTATAGTTACCTTCCAGTTCAAGTGAGGAGAATATAGTAGAATGGTTCATCATGGGTCATTGTCCTCTCATATTCTCTGATGGCCTTTCGCAGGTTGTCTGTGTGGTTAAACTTATAAATTTATATGTACGTTTTTGCAAAAATTACTTTGAACAATATGTGTATTGAACAGTGTGAATTGAACAGTATGTATATATACTTTGCTCCCACAGGTGTCAGTAAACTCGAGGTCAATTGCTTGAACTTAAATCCTAACCCTGTAGGGTTAAATTTCTGCTTTGTCCCTTTTTTATTCTTTTCAATCCTTCCATTTGTGTCCTTTTTTTGTATTTTATTTTTTTTTCCTTTATAGGTGTATAATGCAAAAAATGTACAAAACAATACATATATGTTATTTACCGGGTGGAAGGTCTGTATGGGAAAAAACTTTGTCCGAGGTCTTGAGTATGGACCGAGGCCGAAGGCAGAGGGCCGTACTTAAGACCAAGGGCACAGTTTTTTCCTATACGGACCGACCTAGCCCGGTAAATAACTTATTTATTTTTTTTGAATGTCTCCTTTTTAAAGTAAAAAATTAAATAGGAAATTGCTACAGCGGGCAAAAATTCCAGCCCGTGGCCCGTATCGTAAAGAGCTGGACCGGTCACGTGCACGTGATTAGCCAATCAAATTAGAAGATTTAGCATTCTGGCCTTCGGCCTCGGTCCATACTCAAGACCTCGGGCACAGTTTTTTCCTATACGGACCGACCTAGCCCGGTAAACAACTTATTTATTTTTTTAGATAGGAAATTGCTACAGGGGGCAAAAATTCCAGCCTGTGGGCCTTATCGTAAAGAGCTGGACCGGTCACGTGCATGTGATTAGCCAATCAAATTAGAAGATTTAGGATTCCGGCCTGCTTGAGAAAAAAATAAAGACACGTATTACCTTAATTACCAACTACAGCTAAAAAACTATACTACACTACACTATACTACAAACCAAGAATTACCTAACAAATTTAAACAAATAAAAAGATATTAATAGAGTGTATGGAAATTGTAGAAAACGAAAATTAAGATAACATGGTAATTAATGGAATTAAGGGTTTCCATTTTTTGTTGTGGAAATGGATCTTGTTGTTTTTTAAATTTATTGTCTAGGAGTCTTCAGATTAGGGAACCCAGCAATAAATAAAAGATTTACTTTCAAGGAAAATGTGATTGATTAAGATGCTTGTATTGCTCATGTCAAAAATCCTGAGAAGAGCATCCTTGATGTCAAAGCTAGCTATTATATTCAAAGAATTATGGACAGTCTTCAAATGGTCCCCCAAAACACACACTTTTGTACAATAGAAGAAGAGATGGTCTGTGGTCTCCACCTCCTTTTCACAGAATTCACGTGAAGGAGAATCAACTTTTTTAAGCCTTAACCCTTTCACTCCCAAGAGTTACGTAATAGATTTTACTCTGTCTAATGCCAGACGATTTTACTTGTCAAATGGAGACCCCTTGGGAGTAAAAGGGTTAAAAAACTATCTTCCTTAAAAGACTATCTCCCCTGACAGCACTTTTGTTTGTTTCAAAGATCCTGTTTAAAAGTTTATATTGGAATTCTCTTAATTTAGTGTTGTGTTGAAATCCATGTTGTCTTGAGACAGGAAATTTATCTTTTCCCAGTCTATCTGGGTTGTATGGGTATTGAAAAATTAATTGTATTTCTTTTGTGCTGTTGATGTAGTAGATATCTTGGAAACAAAGCTTTCATATACTGACTTCTATTGTAGATTTAAAAAATCTACTTTTTTCCTTGCAATACATCAATAAAAATCATTTGGGATTAGGTCATTTGTTTTGAGGAGGTAGAGATTTTATGTATTTTTATCACTTTGCACCATTCTTGCGGGAAAGCAGCAAATAGACTGAAAAGTAGGAAATGCTCAACTGGTGAGAGTGTTGAATATAATGGATCCTTGTTTGACTTCAGCTCTCGCCTTGTGTTGTTAAGGTCTCCAATTTTGACAGTTCCAACATTAATCAGCCTATTGTTATAAACTGACTTAGATTCAATACAAATAAACCGATCGTTCCATATGACTTTATTTGCTATTTCAGAAAGTGAGGAAGGATTGTTCTTATTTAGAAAGGCCCATGTCACAATGCATTCTTTGTAAAATTCTGGAAGAGCTATCGGTAACTTAGTGTAGTTAAAATCAAAATGGAACAAGAATTTCCTCCTGACTTTTTTAAGATAAAAATAAAAAAAAAAAACTCCAGCTAGCAGGTTCAGTGGACAGATATCTCTTGATACAAATTTTTCTTTGGGCAGATATCATAGACTCAATATTGGGCATTTCTAAGTCTCCTTTATCAATAGGGTTGATAAATGCTATGTGCTTGACCTTGTCTTTTCCTTTCCAAACAAAAGAATCTAATGTAGGCTTTATTTTCTGCCTTTTTTTCCATTCTTAAGTCTTTTAATCTGGCTATTTTCCCTTGAAAAGCACTATTGTTTTACAGTATTTCCCAAGACTGGCTATAACTTCTCATGTGCAAACTTTGGCATATTTTAGCTGTGATTTTTTTATTGCTTCAAAGTATTTATATCAAACATGAAATCTAGCATTAAAGATATTTACTTATTCGAGATGTGAGATGAAAATAAAATATTACAATTATGTCTCTTGAAAATGTAAAAAAGGTGTCACTTTCATGAGGTTTCCCTAATTTGAGAATAAGGCAACCTACTCAGCTTTAGGCAACATAAAATTTTCATAAACAAAATGAAGCAATTCTAGATCTTGGCATAGTACCTTTCAAACCATTACTGAATAATTAAAATATGTTAGCCAAGGTTAACTGTCATAAATGAGATGCCCCACCTCCACCTCCCTACATTGATTTGAGGAATTTCCCAAGACTACCCCTGAAATAGTCTGGACTCCCATCCCCAACAACTGGACAAAGTAAACTACCTGTATTTCATTTTTGTCAAATAATTAACAATTATTAGATTATGAGCTGGATATTTCTGTGGGGTGATAGTTTACAAAGCTGGCATTGTTTTCTTGAAAGAGACTCCCAAAGATTACTTTCTTCACTGCTTCATGCTTGGCCAAGCATGTGGCATGTTCACTAGACCACAATGGGAGTATGATTACATGCCTCAACAAAAATTCCCATGGAAACTTTTATAATATTTGGCCGCAATTTTGAACAGTGTGTGTGCTATGTTCTTCAAAATTTGTGTGCTGCCCGTACAAATAAGGTACTGAAAATTTGTTTGAAGGGGACATATTGACCCCTTAATAATTTCTGATGGGTCATTTTAAATTTTATTGCAGGATTGGTGCAATGGTGTGGCCTGTCTTAAACCCTGATACTGTGCAGTAGCTCAGTCAATCAGATTGCAGCATTTGCATTAGTATAATAGTAGATTTTTACAAATAATTATTTAGAATAAAAAGATTATTTAAAAGGTTTGAAGTTTACAATTTCAGCAATTAGCTTGTAGATAAAGATTGTTTAATGATTGTTTTATCACACAAGGTAAAGAAATGAGGGGATAGAGAACCAGGCAGGCCAAAGAAACAAGTTTAAGTGCTAAAAATTCTAAATCTTAGCTTGAGGAAAAACCCAAAGTTTAAATTGAAAGTAATTTTCCTTTAACCTGAAAATTGTATTTAGAAGAATTTAAGAGAAGTGACATGATATTTTTGTGCTGGGTTATTCCCCTGTTGGATGGATTGATTATAAGTATAGCTATCCTGTTGAAATAACACTGCTCAGGATTAAAACTGTTTTGAGAACACTGTATCCTGTAAACTGAATGCAGAACAAATAACATTTATTATCTGATACTCCATGTCATATTTAATCTGCTTAAGAAACCCGGACAATGTGATGGTATGTGAATGTTCCTTTACCATTTTGTTGACTACATGCCACCTTGGCCGGTTAGCTCAGATGACTAGTTAGCTCAGTTGGTAGAGCAACAGACTACCGTGTAGGAGGTCGCGGGTTCAAATCCCATCTGGACCAACACTTACAGTCTTTAAATAACTGAGGAGAAAATGCTACCTTTGGAATAACATCTGTAAATGGTTAGACTTTCTAGTCTTCTCAGATAAGGCCAATAAACTGTAGGTCCCGTCACACAACCCTTGTTCGTATAACCTTGTGGGATGTTAAAGAACCCACACACTGTTTGTGAAGAGTAGGGGATGTAGATCCTGGTGTTGTGGTCTGGCCTTTGTGTATATAATTTCATCTGTAGTTTCATAAGAGTTGTAATTTCATAAGAACTGTAAACTGCCTTGAACAATTAGCAGATATGTGCGGTATATAAATCCATTTCCATTACCATTACCCCACCTGCTGCTTTCCTCCAAGACTCTTGTTTGGGCCAAAGTTAATCCTGTTGTCACCAGTCTTATCATCTCCCTGTTGGTTGGTGTCACTGATGCTAAATGGGTTTTATTTCTGTTTTTCTTTTTTACAGTTTGACTGTACTTTGAATGAAGCCCATCTGGTCTACCAGAGGCAGGCAAAAGGACACATAGAGGTATATAGGCATTATTGACCTAGCATGAAGTCTGCACATTGACCAAATTCTTTTTTGCACTTTTAATGATTGAGACATAGTCATTAGGTCAGTAATAATGCAAAAGGGAACGAGACCGATATCCAGCCATCTTGTCTGAACAAACTTGGTCTGTAAAGGATTTATTATAAGGCTGTTTTGCTTTGTTTTGTTTTGTGGGACAATGTGGAAAATCTTCAGTGGGCAAGGTAGGCCCATCTTGCCTTGTCAGGTAGCCAATCAGAACTCAGGATTCACCTTATCTTGCTTGTTCGTGGAACCAGCCATAAAATAAGTTACTTTATTATATCTCTCAGTTAGTATGCACGCTGGGATTGGTCAATCTAGCTTCACTGTACGGCCTGCTATATTCAAAAATTTGTTTTGAGATATAATAAATATCTTACAAAACTCGTTTTGTTGGTCCATACTGTAAGTTATGGATTTATGGCCTGCGCCTATAGTACGGACCTCAAACTTGGTTAGTAAGAGGTAGTTATTTCTTGTTTGTGGCTTGGCTTGTGACACACCACCTTGTTTCTTTTTTCAGTTCTCTATCATGTTTGAATGTATCTTCTTTGCAGTGTGGAAATAAACAAACTTTAAACTTGAAACAATTCAGTGTCTCTCAAAGTGAATTATTTTAAAAGATTCATTCTTTTATTTCCAAGACTGCTGTCATTTTGTTTTGTTTTTTCTTATTTTAACCAAGTGGAACTAAATAACTGAATATTGTGAGTTTGCTTTTCCAGGATGAAATTCTAATACCTTGTAAAGACCAATTGATTAGTCAGTTGGTCATAGCTTTGAAGGATATGGTCAGTGTAAACATCACAAAGACACATGATCCTGAAATCAGGACTGCAGTTGGTAAGGTGTTGTTAATAACTGTAGTAATTGTTAGTTCATTAAAACCATTTCAATTCAGTGAGTGATGAAGATAAACCTTCTCCTGTCAATATTTATTCTTTGTTTGGGAAAGAAATGAGGGTAAGATATCAATTTGGTCTGAGGTTGAGATCTTTCAATTGGTAATAGGCATTTTCAAGCTAAAAGATTGTTATAATCTTTTACTCCCAAGATCTACCCCAAGTAGCAATTTTCATTATTACAGGTGTGAGTGTAGAGAATCTTCTGGCTGGCCTTCAGAGCTTAGTAATTATTAGCGGTCCCATTCATTCATAGTTAATATTCTTTCTAATAATAATAATAATAATAATAGTTTTTTTTTTTAATTTAATTCACAACTCAAAGAATATTTACATAATGTGATAACAATCAATGAAACATTGGAAACATACATGCACTTGTATCTATAAAAAGTAGAGTCCCTGATTGAAATTATACCACTAAACAAAGGAAAAAGTTGTTTGAGACAGAACCATAATAATAAATTATAATTTACAACTCAAAGAAACTTTTGCACTAAATTTAATTTAAATTTTAATCTATAATAATAATAATAACAATAATAACAGACGGCCAAAACCCAAGGCGGCACTCTAGCAGGAAAAATCTCAGTTTTTAAGAACATGTGTCGGAAGGATTGCTGAAAAGTATGCAAATGATTGCCGAAAGTTTGCTGGGGGTTGAATGAACACTCAAAGGATTCTGGGAGTGGAGTCTTTGCCACGAGTTTCTAAAGTCCAAAGGGATTAAAGTGTGTATAGCTTTCTAGAAAAATTGTAAGTTTATAAAATGTTGAAAAATCAAATCGAAGGCCATTCGATCTAGATTCAAAATTGTGGAAATTCACCTTGTTTGTCAAGGTCTTTGATAAAACTTGCACTGTTCATCGATGTCTTTGACCGAAACACACAGTCACAAAAGTCCTGTGTTGGGTAGCGTGTCATGCATCAGCGTAAATAAAGCATATGTCCCGTTTTAAATTGTTGTTCATACGGTTATACTACTACATGAGAAATTTCTGTAATTTGATTGGCTAAGAGCTGTGGTATTTCTGCTTAATTTGAAATACCTACATGTGAAAATTACAAACCTTTTGCAAGTAGTAGTATAAACAAATAACAGCATGATTTGTACGTGATATTTGGCATAAATACCACTCGAGATATTTCAAAATTGTCTCAAATTTCACTCGCCTAACGGCTCTTGAAATTACATACAACAATTTTGAAATATCCCTCGTGGTATTTATACCAAATATCACTACAAACCATGCTATTACTTATACTAATACCTCAGATGAAACCTGAGCTTAGTAATACTGAAACGAAAAGCCATTTCATTAATTCAGGTTAAAGTGTTCCTCAAACATTTTCTTGTGCCTTGAATAGTTTTCTAGAAATAGCATTGTGTTTGTTTTTGCAACATTTATCAACTCTGATTGTGAGAAGTGAATTCACAGAGCTTCTTTTTAATACATAGTCAAGATATGAGTCATCAGAAAACATTAAATATTATTGTTGAATGAAATCAAGGAACCTCTTTGGGCCTATTTAAGACCACAATGCCCGTCTTTTTTGGCAAGAAATTGCATGATGGTATAAAACCTGTCAGCTTGCACTTTCCAGATTTATTCAACATTAATCAAGCCTGTCAGATAACAAAAAAAAGTTTGGAAAATAAATGGTCACTCCCTGTACAAAGTTTCACTTCAAAAGATATTCTACACTCCTTAATATAAAAAAGTGGGGGCAGGTTGGGTGATAACTATTACTAGTAATAATCAACTCTTTTGTATCCAAACTTCCATGGTTTGGACCTGGGGCTTGAGAGACTAAGCAAACAAGCCAAGGATATGGTTATGATAATGATAATGATTATAAAGTTGTCTAGAATGTCTATAGTATAGAGAAATGGACCCTCCCTACAAATGGTGCTTGAAGATAAATCATAATATACTAGGAGTTGCTAATAACAAGTTAAGTGCTGCAAGGGGAAAAACGATATACAACAGCACCGACAACCAGCTTTACTGGCACAACCATACATTTAAAAAATATTGCAAAAGTCAACTAAATTTACGTGGGAGGTTTTTTAAGTTACAATGCTTACTATTTTCTCATGTAAATCAAAGGAAAATGAAACACTGATAGTTTGACTTTCAAGTGCATTCAAGTACATTCTATCTCCTTTGATTGAAATTTGGTCAACTGTAGCAGTATCCCAGTGTTGCACTGGACATGATTGTGCACACGACAGCGCTGAAAAACATTGTATTACCCTGGAAATGTCACTAAATCATTTCTGACCTTGATAAATAGTTCCAACGACTGATAGAATTGCATTTGACGTGATAGATCAGTTCAAAAAGAGCAATAAAGACTTACCCGCTGGTTGACTATTGAACTCTCAAGGGCTTGATGCATACTCAAATACTGCATCTTCAAAATCATCGCCACCGAACAAACAAAAGTCACATTATGATGGATTGAGTGTTGAACACACACACATATATAAGAATGATGTTGCTGCTCGCTTATGCTCGCAGCAATTAAACTAATTACTTGCCTTGATAAATAGCACCCTCGCCTGGGAATGGGTATTACTGACCTTGGACTTGTGTCTTCACAGATAACTTCACAGATGAGGCAATCAGTGGATCACAGAGAGAAGCCAATGGTCAACAGAATGAACGGCCACTGCAGGTACAGTAATATTATGGGCTTGAGAATGTTGTGTCTTCCAGCCTTGCAGGTGGTCAACTAAGACTTTTTAGGGAAGCTTCCATTTTTTGTCTCGGAACTGAATGAAAGTAAACTGTTTTGATTATTTGAACTAAAATTCTGCGAGAAAAAGTTTTGTGCATGTAGGTCAACTTGGAATATTGGTCAATTGTACATGTACTCTTTTGGTGGTTGTCAAACTGGCCAGGTCTGCACCAACCGAACTTTGGCATAGTGTTGATTAAATTTAAAGAGATAAGAAATAATCTAGCAATATTTTCTGTATTAAACCATTTTCAGTGATAAAAGATTAAAGGAAGACTCTTTTGGGTGTAAATTACAGTAGAGCGCTCTTAGCACAGCTCCGACTTTTCTTCTTTATTATAAATTCAAGAGTGGGAGAAAATACAAGGAAATTTTTGCTCATGGGCATGTGTATTGGCTTTTTTGTGTTGGGTCCCCGTAGTTTTATATGGCTAAAAGAAACCATTTACTGTAATTACTCAGTAATAACATGTAAGCAGGCTTAATGTTTTAAAAGAATGCTTTACAAATACTATCCAAATTAGTCCTTTACTTGGATAGAATTAAATTCCAAGAAAATACCATAGAAGGGCTAAGGGGATTATTTTACTATAATGATATGATCAAAAGTATAACAAAGTTAGGTTTCTTCTTTTTGATAAGTAAGACTGTATATTTTTTTAATCTGTCGTTTTTTATAATTTCTTGTAAAAATTCCAACTTGTTTCAAGAAGCAGTTCAAAGTTGTTCTTTTTTTTTGAAGAAATGGATACCCCAAGAAGGTGATCTAGCATTTCATGGAGGTCTTGAGGAGGATTTGAAGATGGTAGTGTACCAGAAAGGCTTATTGTTTTCATTTAGAGGTGTACATCAGGAGAAACCTTAACTTTGTTTGGTTTAAAAAGATTGCAACTCTATCTTCCACAAGTATTATGGGAATAGTTTCTAAAGAAACTGGTGCTGCGTCAGTGGGAAATTGAAACACAAGAAACTGGATAAATCAAACGAGTTGATTAAGTAAGTTATACCACCGTAAGTTAAATAGAAGGTGCTGACGTTTTGAGCATTAGCCCTTCGTCGGAGCGAGAAGCGGGCAGAGAGAGAAGGGCTTAGAGCGAAGCGCATTCGCTCCGACGAAGGGCTAATGCTCGAAACGTCAGCACCTTCCATTTACCTTACGGTGGTATAACTTACTTAATCAACTCGTTTGGTTTATCCAGTTTCTGTCTTTCACAGTTGTGTATAGTGTGGTAATTATTCAGCTGTTACCAGGTTGAGCACACCAGCTAATTATGTCAGCTGCTTTAAGCTGGATCTAATAATCAAAATGGACATGTTAGTTACATATTTTATTGACCAAGTTTGGGGACCTTACAGGGAGAATATCGGCCCTAGGTCTTGACAGTATGGACATTGTAGTGAGGTCTGTACAAAAAAGACGGAGTGCTGATATTCTCCCTGAGCAAACTTGGTCAATAAGAGAGTAATTTCATCACAACTGGAAACTGTTTGTAGCATTTGCACATTGAAAATATGCTGTCATGAAGTTTCAGTGAAGATGTTTGTATTTCATGGTAGAAAAAGGATATTTGCATGTTAGCGTCCCACTCAGGAGTTTTTTATTGTTTTTTCTTTTGTCAACAAAACAGTTCATACTTTACCTTTGGCTGGTATGATTTGAAAGACAAAAATCTGATTTTGAATTGTATAGATCATTAATTTTTGGGACATTACCCGGTCTGATACTGGGAAGTTACTGGCCCCTATGGGACCAGAAATGAAAAAATCTGGTTGGCTGACTTAAGTTATTCACTCTTGGACTGCTTTAGCTGTTTTTTTCTTTTTTTTTTTGCAGCATCAATGATTAAATGAAATTTGTCTAAAATCAATCCCCAAGGTTAAAACTGCTGCTTCTCTGTCATTTGAGTTTGTCTATCTGTCATGAAGATTGAGGTAGTGCTCACACATTATAAGCTCTATTACCATCAATAACAATTTACTGTTATGTTCTTCCTTGTTGTATTAAAACCACACTTGCATTCAACTTAACTTTTCTTGCATTCAATTTAACCATTTATTTTGTAATCATAAGTAGCGCCATCATTGATTCAGGCAATTTTCTTTAAATCCATTTGACTTAGAAACCCAAAAAGTTAGTCGATCTTATAACTAGAATGAAGAACTTTTTTAGTGAAGCTCCTGGCAAAAAATGGCCAAGTTGTTTATAAGGTTCACCCTTTTACTTGTCCAGAATAATAACATTGTAACCTAGGCACTCTTTTGTAAAGAGGTAGTGCTCAGATTGCTGGAAAGATAATGTCATATTTTGAAATCTATGAGACTTGATAGAAAAACAGTCAAGTCCTTGTGATGGTACGGGTGCCCCTTTCATACTGGCTTTATTTAAATTACAATTTCAAGCATTTAGCATGTTGCTCTAAAATTCATGTTTCTCATCTAGTATTAACTAATAAGAGTGGACATGTTCCCTTTTTTGAAGGAATTGGCTTGTTAAAACCAGTGGTACAACTACCAGTATTTTTTAATTGTTTCTAAAATATTTCTTATCACATGATAACATGCATTTTTTGTTTATTATCGGCTCAGCATTTTACCATTTGCTTTGAAATGTATAAGACCGTAAACTGTAGAGGGGCTAACTAAGTGTGAAACGCTTTCTTTAATTTTATCATGGTTCAGTTAGTTTGAATATTTTGGGAGCAGTCTTGTAAAACTATATTCTTGCTTTTAGGTGCAGTGGCTGTTTTTACTCTTGATAATTCAGTATCTAACCCATGTCATAATCTGTGTTGTTTCTGTATTGGCATAAATGGATGTGATTTATGCTCTGTTCTGTTAGTTTTCCCCTCTTGATTGACCTTGAAAACCAGCTTTTAATGGTACCTGTTCTTTTTGGTATGCTTGATTGATTTTACCAGACATTTCTTCTCTTAGATCATTGGTCATGTATTAAACATCTTAGATGGTCATTGTGTGAAGGAGTTCCTATTTTTCTCTTTTTGGCAATTAAGTTTTTAATTCCCTTGCAAGTTAAGCCAACAGATTTTGTTTGGTGTGTGTAGTGTCAGAATCTCTTGCAGAGTCTTCATTGCTGGGCGCTCGTCTGTATTTAGCTTGTGTCAGAGGAAAAGTCAACAATTGTTTGTGATAAACTTGTGGACTTGTGCTTTAAAACTGTTTTTTGCGAAGAGCCTTGTTTTACAAGATATTGGTTTGCTCACTAAACATGGAACTCGATTCAATATGCTTGTAATTTGAGTCAATGAACTCCTTATGTAGTCATTGTTATGGCAGTGAGTTGTTTTGTCATGGGGCAAAAACTGAGTCAATTTGCAAGCAGTGATGTGGAAGTTGAAGTTGATGTTCAGGTTGGGTAGTCATCCAGTTGCCATCAGATCGTGTTTCTAAAGTTACCTTTTCTTCTGGTTCATGAGTAGTCCAGTTTGCAAGACTGCAGTTAATCTGAAAAATTTGTAAAGGCACTCTTGGGGCTTAAAAGGATAGGCTATAAGATCTTGATCTTGAAACACTTATAATAGTTGTAATTTGGCAGACTTAAAAGTATGAAATGTTGCAGTTAAATTATATCTGTATTGGTAACTTGTATTTTCTTTCTTAGAATGGCTGGGATGCTACTGATATGTTCAAAACCAATGCTGAGAAGTTTGGAGTCACCTCCACTTACAATGACAACCTTTTACAATACACGTAAGCTGCAAATGTGTTTACCTGAAACTTTCCATACCCCCCCCTCCATAGTGTTTTTGTTTTACAGTTTGAATGCCCCTCCTGACCCCTCTTGAAACCCTAGCTTAGCTCCATACTTTCTTATAACTCATCTTTTCACAGTATCTGAGTGGCAATGACCGTCATAACATTTGTTGTAAGTTAGCTTGGAGAATTTGGTGGTAAATAAATTTATCAGGTTGAAGTTGATCCTTTCTAATATCAGGTTGCTTTACCATATAATGTAATGGTATGGAGAATTCCTGCGTTGATATTTTGGTATTTTTGATTTGATTTTTGAGGCATAGTATTCTAATTATTTATGTAATGTGCTGATGAACTTGAAATCAACTCGGAGTCCAACTGTTTTCTGTTCAAGCATGCAGATGAGTTAACTCTAATTATTCCAATGGTATGAAAATAGCACAGTTAAAGTTTTAACTAGTTGTACAGAATGGTCTATGAAAAAGTTTATGAAAGGTTTTTCCCCCATTTCAATAGAAGTTGTGTTATTCAAAAGAAGGCATAGCATTCATGAACTACCAGATAGAGAGAGTAAATGTTGTGATGAACATCCAGTGACTACATAATGTGACAAAAGAAGAATTTATATTATCATCACATTTTCTACGATGAACAACAACCCATTCCTTAACAGAGACAGAGTACACAATGTTCCAAAATATTTTGAGGTCACATCTCAAGGAAACCATGTTTTCTGCCCCTTTCAAATATAAATTAATTGCAACAGATAGCTTTTCGTGTAAAAAGGAAAATGCTGAAAGGCCTGATTATTATTGCAGTACACCCCTTCCAAAGGATAGCACACGGGAGATGGAACTTAGAGCTGAACAAACAGCTCGTGAAATTGAGCAGGTTTGTTTAGATGCTTTGAAAGTGTTCATGTACATGCAGAGAAAACTGCTTAATTTTGTTGTGGTTTTTCAATGGCCAGAGCTGGCATCAGCTTTATTCTTTTACAGTATGTAAAACACTGTTTTGAGTGTGATCGTGTTTTTGCCCTCCTATTGCAGTCAAAAGGGTATAGTTTGCGTGAGGAAGTGGACAGAGGAAGAAGTGAGGAAGAGTCATTTGCATCTGTGGTAAGACCACAGCCCACCACCACTGCTTCTTCAAAGCCTGCACAACCAGTGATTGAAAATGCTGTGAATTCACCAAAACCCCAAGCAGCTGCACAGGGTAAGTAAAGAACTAAAAAGTACTGTAAGAAATCTGGACCACAGGCTGTGAATTGAAAGAAATAGAAAATTTGATACAAAGGATATGTACACAAGATAATAGAAGTCTTGTAGTTGTCTTCTGTATGTCTCATTTTCTGCCTTGCATAGTTTGGCAGTTTTATCACTCAAATGCCTCAAACGTTTGGCTATTTTCCTACTCTTCTTAGGCAGGATGGCACTGTACATAGTCAGATCAAAATCAAACTTTGTATATCTTGCAGGATAACTGTCTGCTTCTTTTCTGTTTGTAGCCCAACCAGCTACAGGCTCCTTGCCTGCCGAGAGAAGTTCTACAACAATGAAGGTTGATCTACCAGCAACATGTGTGGTGAGTGATTATTGAAGTCACAATTGTGGCTCAACAGGGTTCAGTAGACATAATTCTAAAGCTTTCTTTGCTTTATTTTAAGGTCACATCAGTTTGCAGCAGTAGTGTTGTGGTCTCTTCACCTGTTACCACTGTTACTTCTGTAAGCACTGTAGCTAAAACAACAGTGTCAGTTGCTGATGTGGTGGCCACTGTCTCTAAACCTGACAGTACTGAACCTACTAAAACACAGCAGTCTAGTGAAATTTTAAAAGGTGCAGTATATGTTTATTGAGTTGTAGTTATGAATATCTGGTGTGATTACCATGATATCCAGTGATGTACATTTGTACTTTTTCTTTTGTACAATAAAAGTTTAAAAAATATGGAAACTTACTTACAATTAGAATTTGTAAAAAACTGCAACTACCGTATTTATGTGTATAACACGCACCTGCGTATGATACACACCCTAATTTTTGAACATGCTTTTCCAAAAAAAATTAAGGAAAAACTTAACAGCAAAAACTAAAGATTAAATCCCCGAAAAGTTATTGAATGTAGTATCTAGAATTAAAAATTTGCTAAATCTTTTTTTACAATACCAAAAAAACTTCTTCTTCACTGGAGTTTTCTGTACCATACAAAAACCCACCGTATTTTACTGTGGATACGTTGATCCTGTGTATAAGTTGACCCTCAATTTTTAAGGCTCAAAAGTAGATTTTCCTAATTTCTAGTTAAGAATTTCTTGGAAAACGTATCTTGTACTTCATAGAATTTTCTTTCAGCTACTTTGGATGGGTGATAAGTTTAATATCGTCATGCATATACTAGTGTTTTACCTTGTTTAGCAACGCATGTGTATGCAGTCATTTTAACCATAATTTTTGTAAAATACTTACAAAATCAAACGTGATGATTTCAAGTTAACCTTCTTAAGTGTCAAGAGATAGTAAGTGGCTTTATAAGACAGACAAAATGTCAAAGAAGATCAGGACTCTATGAAAACGACTCGATAAACAAACGTACTCACCGCCACATTTACCTGCTGGGTTATTAAGCAGAGAAGTTTTTAAAGTGTGAAAGATTTTTTCTCCCCGAACAGATTTTCAGCTTGACTTACAGGAAAACAAAAGGATTAGTGTATGATGCGCATAACAATTTTGAATGTGAATTTTGCGAAATAAAGTGAAAAGTTATTTCATAGGATTGTACATAAAAAGAATACAATATACGTTGTAGGATAATTTTACTGCATTGTTGTAAATAAAGACAAATTCATTTTCTTTTGCTAATAGCTTTAATTAGGTTATTGAATACATTGGTGGAAATTACAGTTTGATCAATCATTAACCCTGTAATTCCTTGTAAAAAGTAGCTTCCAATTTCTTTCAGTAATTTCAATATAGAATAGTAAATAACAATTATGTAAATATAGAGTAGAGATCACCACTGAAAAAAAAAGACAAACATTGTTACAGGCACTGTATGAATGAAAAAATGAAAAGAAAAATTATGTGATTGTGATTGTCTAAGAGCCGTGCAGTTCAAGAGTAACACCAGTGCAAAAAGTGTAACACCAAACAAATCTAAAGTCAAGAGTTTCTCTTAGTAAATAATCATACAGTTTTCTTGTTCAAACTGTGATTTATTTGCACTAGTGAGTTATCCGAAAACCTTAAATTGCACACTCACTGCAGCAGCTTGTGCAATTTTAGCTTTTTGAAAACTCATTTGTGCAGGTAAATCACAAATTGAACTTGAAACCATATGATCTCCATTTCAAATTCAAATTTTCATACGGTTTCGAGTTCAATTTGGAATTAATTTGCATGAGTGAGTTTTTCAATAGTAGCTCATGCAATTTCAGCTTTTTGAAAAACTCTCAAGTGCAAATTAATTCCAAATTGAATGAGAAAAACCGTATGATTACTTATTTATAATATAAACATGAACAAATTCGCCTGGAGGAAGTGCCGGAAGATCTTATTGCAGACAGGAATTTTCTCACTCGAGAAAACTTTTTTCAAAGTTTCTGCAGAAAATTTTCGTCATCATTTTACGTGATATCATTGGCTTAGAAAATTTCTATTGTCTTTCAGCCAGTCATAATCCAGAATATCGAAGTGTAATTTGCACTGGTGTTACATTTGAACTGCACTGCTCTCAACCAATCAGAATCGAGTAATTTTTTCATGTATATTATTAATACTGTAATACCAGTCTCTCATTATGACCACATTATTGAACTGACCACATTATCACATTTAACAATTATTTGTAGCAATTATAATTAATGATAGTGTAGTGCCAGTCAGTTTAATTCCTGGTGAAACCAGCTGCCAAGTGACAAATCTGATAATCTTACAAACAGTGCCATAAACAGTTTAAAAAATAAACATCAAGTGATGTATCAGTACCCCGATACCATTGGAATTACCACTCCATTAATAAAACAATATTTTCATGTGCCTACAGTGGTTTTAGGACTGTAGTATGTCTTTGTCAGTTGGCACTCTTGTCTGGTAGACATGTTAATGAACCTTGATCTACCTTTGACTCTAATTTGCACTGACTCTGTAACAATAATAATTTTCTCTGGCAGACCTGAAAGATTTGAAAGATTTTCGTTATAACTTTCAGGTAAGTGCTGTTTTATTTTCCTTGATTGTAAGTTTTGCAGTGTCAATTAGTAAACAATTTTTTTCTGTTGCATGTATAGAAAGACTAGTGTGTTTGCATGTGTTTGTTGATGAGTGTAGTGCAATCAATTTAAACTGGTCACTGATACTTACTGTTATATGAAATGTTACCGTACATTATGTTTAAAGTAACAGTAGGAGCGCACATGAGCCTTAGAGCATTCACAGCCGGAGCTTATCCTGGTTTCAGTAGCATGAAGCACCTGGGAATATTGTTACCCCCCCCCCCCCCCCCCGGATGGGATGCTAATCCAACTCGGGGCTACCCCCAGCATTGTACATTTGTATCATCAGTACCCATTTGTACACCTAGGCAGAAAGAGACAGTGTGGACTTAACTTTCTTATCTAAGGAGGACTCAAACTCCAGATCTCATTACTCACTGACATCTTACTGACTGACCGTTGGTACTTACTGACCAATGTGAAAGACAAGGTTGAACCTAACAACAGACAGGGAGCAGTTTACAAGATCAAATGCTCCGACTGCCAGGCTTCCTACATTGGTGAGACTGGCAGAAACCTTAACACGAGACTGACTGAACACAAATGAGCCATGAGAAATGGTGATGCCAACAACCACATTGCTGTACATCATCAACTGACAAACCACAACATTGACTGGGACTCTGCTCATTGCTTAACCTACAGTACAAACTATTTTCAACGACCGACTCTGGAAAGCTGTACACCAACCTAGAACAAACACCTCGTAACAGATGTCAACAACTGCCAGTGCTTTACAAATGACTTATCCATGACAGAAACGAAACTGACAAACAGACTTCTAACAAACCGACATTTGACTAACTATAGACGGACCTAAAACCGACCTAGTTGACAAACAATAGATGAATCGAACCCGGCCAATGACTGGTAACAAGCTTTACATGAATCTTTCAGCCAATACTATCATGGCTAAACT
The DNA here is from genome assembly GCA_949710005.1 of Ricordea florida. Classification (NCBI taxonomy): domain Eukaryota; kingdom Metazoa; phylum Cnidaria; class Anthozoa; order Corallimorpharia; family Ricordeidae; genus Ricordea; species Ricordea florida. The sequence goes on along the minus strand of OX453277.1, from coordinate 22,778,834 downwards.
GACCAATCATGTTTAACAGACCAGATTTATAACATCACCGTCTGACAAACACTATTCACTTGACTCTGAAGATGACTTCTGCTCAGGTTGTCAAAACGTCAGTCACCAACAACAGTGTACAGTGTAGTACTCATTGTAGGTATTTGAATTCATTTCAAGTGAGATTTAAGTACTATTGTAAATAAGTAACCATAGTGCTTAAGTACAGTGAAAACTAGCAAATTGTAGACAGTAGGTTTTAGGAACTCTTTTTTGTTGCTGAATTAACCTCTTGAAGGACCAACAGCCTTGCAGAGTTAACTTCCCTTTTTAGTCGTGGATATGCAAAGCGTAGAGATGACTGTTGTTGGGGGTCAGAATATGCAAATTGTCACTCACTCAGATGTAAACTACTGTATTCGCACGTGTACTGTATTTATCCGTGTATAATACGCACTTTTTTACCGAGAAATTATAGTTCGAATTTGCGATGCGTATTATACACGGAACCCATTGTTTAGAAACATTCATATCAGCATACTCTAACAGCAAAACAAAAGCTTAAATGTAACTGTTTGTTAATGGCTACAATTCAAGTTACGACGACTAAAACGTTTTCCATTGCGGTCTGTGAAGGAATTTAAATGACTTGAAACGAAACATTTAACAAGAACAACGAAACAAAATGTCTATCTCGAGCAATCAAAAGTTTAAGGAATGAGAAGAACCAAGTGACAGCGGGTGGTGTGCTGAGAAGACGGACAGCTCAAAAATTTTTAACCAAAAACCGTAAGGCCTGCTTTTTTGTTACGCATTCCAGGCAATCGTGACAATGTTGTTCAAACCAGATCGTTGATCAGCCGCCATCTTGGAAGATATTACATAGAGTGGATTGGGACGAGCACATTTGACGTATTTCTAACATGGCGGCCGAACTTTATTACGAGCACTAGTATTCGTACACCACAAACGCCTGCTCTACAGGCTATGTTCAAATAAGAAAGCAAGCCATTTTTCTTTCAATACATGATTTAACAAAGATCGACTACTGGTTTTGTTGGCGCAAAACTTTTTTTTCAAAATTATGGTCAAGAATATAGGGTGCGTATTATACATGGGCGCGTATTATACACGGGTAAATACGGTATAGGCCGCACTTGTTTTTCAAATAAATTTTGTGCAAAATGGGGGTGCGGCCTATACACGGTATAACTAAAATCTTCATATGATTTAAGATTAGTGAAAGCCCCTTTAGTTGTCGCATAATTCTTCGTACAACAAAAGTGTATAGGCTTGGGCAGATATGGAGCTTTGATATTTTAGTCAATTGCTGCTGAAATGAACATTTTGAAGCCTGAAAGCATCCATCCGATCCTTGAACCTCGCTGAGATATAAATCATTGAATATGGAGGCTTTAAATATTTCTCATAAGCGAGAAATGATCCACGTATGTAGAATCTAACAGAACACGTGTACAAGTAGCGATCGCATGTCTCGCGTGCGACATGCTTAGAAATAGATTTGAGATTCAACGTGGGCTTTTTCTACCCGATAGTTACATTTAATTACAACTTAGCTTGGTTTCTAATGAAAGCATAGTCCAAGAACATCAAACACTACATAGAAAACACAGCATAAACCCTCGTGCGAGTTGACACAATCCGCCGCCATCTTTGATTCATTCAGTAACCTTAGCAACCGATAACAATTGTGCGTGAACGAAACGAATGTCTTGAAGTTTGATCCCTGCACCTCACTGAGTCAGTAAATCCTTCAGAGACAATCTGAGGGGTCTCAATGTTTCTCATAACAAAGAAATGATTCACGCATGTGGAATTGCCAGAATCTCCGTTGACATATCTGTGACAAAGCGAGTACAAGTACACCAAAGTAGCGATCGCATGTCTCGTATGCTTATGTTTTATATTAAATTTGAGATTCAACATTGATTTTTCTGTCAAATAATTTATCCGTTATGTGTACTTACATCTGAGCTTTGTTTCTAACGAAAACAAAGTCTGAGAACAACAAACACTGCATAAGAAACGCAACATGAACTTTCATACGATCGAGTTGACACAGTTTTGTTTGTTCGATCGAATGCATGCTGTTTTAGATTATTTATTGCAAGGAATTTTGTCATATAAACAAATAACAATATCTTGATGGTACTCGGCACTCGCCAGGCCTTTGCGTTTTTAAGAACGCGTGAATTTTTTTTCAAGAAATATGGCAAAACTCGGGGTGCGGCTTATACACGAGTGCGGCCTATACACGTGCGAATACGGTAATCAATATATCAACAACCAATATCGATTGTTTCAAAATGCCAAATGAATGTAGTACTTACTCAGTTGAATATATAAGGTCGATATGGCAACAACCAATATCAATTTTCCAACGTTTCGACTTTGCGAAGTAATGCGACAACGTTCAAATAATTCTTCAACTTTTCGTCGCTCTAACAGGATTGATACCAGTGCAATTGGCATTGCTCCGCACCTCTTTGGAAGACTAAAGGTGTTACTGTGTTTTGTGTGTAGAAAATGAATGTGAAGAGTCTTCGACTCCTCAAAACATTTGATAGTCAATCTGTTAAGCTCACAGGGGATTTATAAATTCCAGCTGGCTGGATAGTGAGATATTTACGAGTGAATCTTATGCGCAAAACTTTGAGCGAAATGAGCAGTCACATCAGCAAAATATGACTCAAAGATAAACAGAGCAATTGGAAACAACATTAACACAATTTACCAGTCTATAATATCCAACTAAAACACTCTTGTGGCTAAGGACGAAACGCAGTAAGGGACTCATCTAATGCTAACGCTATCAGAAGTCATATTGGAAAATTACAGAAACGAAGAAGCAGGTCAAAGTTAACTTGTGTAACTGAGCAAAAGAGCACGCCGTGACAGAGAACTTGTTTAACAAGAGCAAAGCAGTTAAGGGGTATGAAAGGGCTCACTGTTCATAGTGTACCGCATTTGTCAGTGTTGAAAAAGATTTGTCGTTTGATAACCATAATTATTTTGAAATCAGAATGTGTAGAAGTATAAGTTAGTCAGACTCGTACATGCGAAAGGTATTGTATAGAATGGTCAATTGGAGACTGCGAGACCCTTGTTTAAAAATTTGATACCAAGACTTAAGCATTTATGTCAAATTCGAGCCCGAGACTCCAGTTGCTGGAAAATGTCGTGCCGATAGTACTAAAACTTGACTGAAATGTTGATCATTATGTTACTCAATAAAGTGTAAGATAGAAAATGACAAGTACTGTGTTTCATGAGCAAAGTTATTTACTTCAGGTGATATTGAGTTAAACCAGGGACCTCTTACTTAAGGAAATAATCCAAACGATATTACTGTATTAAAGTCTTTACTACCTCAGTATGAACTGAGGATATAAGATGTTGGTGGTGATTGTTTCTTTAGAGTGGTGTCCCATCAGTTTCAGATCTAAATACACCGTTTTTGTCTCAATACAGTTTTTGTACAAACAACTGGTACAGTGAAATTTTATTATTTAATAAAGAGCAGTAAACAGTATTAGGTGTTCGAAAAAACAAATCAATTGGGGTGCTTATTAAAGAGGATGGGGAGGGGGAGGGGGGGGGGAGTTAATAGAGCTTTTACGGTAGCAACTGATTGCAATGGAACTCTCATTTTCTGAGCAATATATCCACAACTTCTTCACAGTTGTACTTTGATTCTAATGAAATTGTCAGTTGCAACTATACAGTTAATATGCAGAGTATCTTCTGTTCTTTGGATTTATAGTTAGCTGACAAATCACCCCTTAAGACTAAAGAACAAGACGAGGAAAGTGAAAAAACAGCTGTTTCCAGTGTGACAGCTGCACCGCCAGAAAAGACCCCAACAGAAGAACTGCCTCCATCTGGTAATGTTTTGTCATTTTTGAGTTAATCATTACATTTGGAACCCTAGAGTGGTAGAATTCTTAGATATTGATATAGGCTTGACACTATTTGCTTAACATACAAATTGAAAAGTAATTCTTATGGGACATGACATTGTGAATATTTTATCGATGCAATGTTTTCGTTCTAGTGTGCGGTGTATGCTTTTGCACACATGGATAAGACCCCCATCATAATAACTGGTAAAGTTTGAAAACTGGTTTTGTAAAATGTTTGACTGCACTATTTATCACATTAAGGTAATTTTTATCAAATTTATAAAAGTTGATTCAAGCACTTTTACATGGTGACTTTAGTGAAAGGAGGGATCTGAATGAACAGATACCATAGTTTGTAGGTTATAAGGCGCAACATTTTTTCCTATATGGACCGATCTTGCCCGGTAAAGAACTTATTTATTTTTTTTGTTGGTGGCTACTGGTGGATATTTACCTTACCACTTCGCGGCTCTGTAAAATCCACCACTAGCTACCTCCATTTTGGTAAATAGTTGTTAACTATCAAATAATCCATTTAAGTAGTAAGAACTTTACATTGGACACTCTAGGGTCTGAATAGAAATAACCAACTTGCAAAAGTGACTTTTTTTATTAAAGTCTTTGATATATCAGTATTTGTCACAGAAGTAAAATTGTCCCTGTTATCAAGATTGATTGAAGACTGCCCAGGCTAAAAGGTTTAATTACCTTGTTTCAGAACCAGCTGCAGATGACACTAAAGGTGCCTCCAAGAAGACAAACTCCAGTTCATCTGACAGGTACAGAAGTACAGGTTTTGTACATGTAATTTCAACAAAATGAAGCAGCAGTAGCATGGGCTGTTTAATGTTATTCAAGGGCAGAAGTCTAGAGCAGTCATATATGCTTATACTGAGCTGTATAAATAGGCAGAACATTCAGCCCCATTTTTTGAGGGTTGACAATGTTGCCATATTCACTAGTGTGTACTTTCATTCTTTCACAGAATCAGTAGAATTCGGCATGCATGCATCAGTAGAGTTGACTTTAAGTTGCATTACTTTTCTTTATCATCAACATGCCATGTTAATGTTTTGGCTGTGGTTCTTTACATGTCCTGTATGACATTTGGTTTCACTGTTATACATTAAGGTGCAGGCTTTATAATAGTGGGAATTGTGGTTACATATTTGTTAATAGATCATTTTGAATTTTTTGACCAAACATTCCACCTACAGTGAAACGCTAACTTTTGGCAAGCATATTTGCTTAATGTCCTTTTTTAGTTACTTTTGCGATGTAAGGTGTTTTTTTTAGGGGGTAAACCTCCAATTCCCCTACAGATTGAACAAGATGGTGTTTTTACATTTGTTTGGCACTGTTATGCATAAAATTCTTTTTTTGTGTGTAACTGTGTATCAACTTTTTACTGTTTTTGCAGCATTCTTGTTACATCAAAGTTAAATCCTCTAGCAAAGGAGTTCAAGTGTTCTCCAAAGCCTCAGGCAAGTACCTCATGGGTCTTATGGCTATCAGTAAATTAAAGAAGCCTGACATTGAAAATGTACTACAGCCAGTGCTTTAATTACCTCCTTCTGCAGTGTTTATTCTAGGCCATGTTTTGACTTAATCAGTGCACTGTGATGGCCCATTGATGCAAGTAAAATTGTTGCTCCTGTGTGTCGCCATTGCCATACTTTTTTACAATAGACCAGGTGTACACATTGAACATATGGTTTATTTCACAGCTGTACACACATTACAAAAAGGCATTTGGGAGTTAAGCATCAACATGATTAAATTTTAGGGATCATTAGAGTACAGCACTTCTGATTTCTGTTTTTGTTAAGAGCATTAGACTTGGAGCCTCAATGTTTTTGGATTCTCTTCGACTGCAGAAAACAACACCACCACCCCAGCCCCAGCCATTTGCACCTTTAGTAGCAGCAGGGCCACCGTATTCACCAACGTCTGTAAGACCAGGACACTCCAGTGGAGCTTTTCCACAACCTGTGGTCATGATGCAGCCACAGGCGATGAACATGTTCAGACCAGGGAAACAACCCTTTAATAAACGTATGTCAACAAGTGTTGATTGTCACCAGTCTCAACAATAGCAGTCGATCCTTTGAGCAGTAGTTTTAAGTAGGGGCGATATGACTGACTGACATGATGTTTTTAGTTTTTTAATGCTGGTACATGACACATGTATAAATTAGAAAAAAAGGAAGACAAGCCAAACATAAAGGATAAAATGATGGATAAGTTTAGAATCAATATCAGATGTAATTTGCAGCACAGACAAAATTGCATTAGTCTGAAAAAAGGCCACACTTGAGCTGGGTGGTTGGATTAATTTCTACTTACTCAAAGTAGATGGTTACAAGTCAACTATATATTTTAACTTACAGGATCCCATAGCAGGAAACATATAGAGTAACATAGTTATTACATTACTGTGTTATTAGCAAGGAGATTAAGATGTCAAAAGAAACCCAAAACCTAGCATGAGATCTTCCAGGAATGATTTTCTCTCTGGTACCAAATTATATTTTGCCTTTCCATACACAGCAAGAGGACACTCCTACAGTGGGCGTGAACAGGGGGAACCCTTCATTACAGCTGCTGCTGCTACTGGTAGCCCTATCTTTACCCCAGGAAGTACATTTCCACAGCCAGTGTACCACATGCCTCCCCCACCGCAGCCTCTTTATGTCCAGCCTGCCCATGGAATGGTAACTCAAATTCCGGGTGGACAGGTTTGTCACAAATGTTGAAACCTAGCCTTGTGATGAACTAAATGTAATTCTTTCTGTGACAAGTCAAACCCCAAGTCCCTTTCCAGATTTCTGCTTTTAAAAAAATAGCTGTTCACTCCACTTTGATATAGTCATTGGCTGACTGCATTTTCTATTAAAAAAGAACAAAAAAATGTTATTACATGTAGCTAGTCATTTGTTGTTTGAAATGTATGCTATTGTGTTGTTTGGGAAAATCCAGGTACTATATCCGTAGCTTTTCTGATCTAGAGTCCTGTGTCCCCTATGACACCTTATGGATCATTGACAATGAGTTTTTGTTCTTATAGTTTGTCATTCCTCATCCAAGATTCATTGCACCAGTAAGTAATCAAATTATCCTCTATTTTCACTCTTGAATTAGTTTCATAATATTGTTTTTTTTTCACAGGTCTCTGTATGGTCTTTAAGTGATTTAGTTTGCTGTAGACTGTGTAGATGGTCAGATCAAAAGTTTGCTTTGTGAAAATACTAGTGGTGGTTGTTGTTTTTTCTTTCACTGCTGATGGTTGTGTTAGAGTGCACCACTTATGCTTTTTAAGTCTCAGCCAAAAAGGAAAACATCTATACATGTATATGTGTTCCAGTATTTTGAATGAAACATGCCACTTCAATTATCATGCCTTCTTTGAACATTTTGCACTAGTCTAGTACATTAATGCCCCTGAAACATGTCAAGCTAACATTTCTTTGAAGACACTTTTGACCACTGCAAGGACTATTATATGGCCATTTAGTTTGTTTTGTTTTGCTGGATAACGTGGAAAAACATGAATGGGCAAGATATACCCATTGTGCCCACTCGGGTAGTCAAATAAAGTATTGGAATATTTGGGTAGCCAATTAGAACTCCGAGTTCACCTTATGTTTTCCACTTGTGGAACCAGCCATATAATAAGGTGCTTTATTGGATTGTCTTTCTAAAGCTCCCTATGCAATAAACCTCGATCATTCAGTGGACCTTCAGAGAGCCAATCAAACCATTACCTTTTGTCATAGATCGGTTAGTCAGTAGTTTACATCTAATAAGAATACATGTATGCTGTTTGTAGGTGAATAGTCCAGCTGGGGGTCAACCTGTATCTCAGGCTTACCAAGATGCTGCCCCTATGCCAATATATGGTAAGTGCATTGCCTGACCAAACTTAGGCTGATCAGATTGCTTCCATCACTCGCTGTCATACAGAAATACCATGTGCCCACCAACCAAGGTCAAGCTTAAGTAGAATCTACCTGGAGTAATAGTACATCTGGCATCAGACAAATACCACCTTGGCACCTATTGCTACCACCCTGTGGGATAATGGGTAACAACTGGTAGCTAGTGCATAGCTAGCGGAGCCTAACATCAAGTCTACCTTCAGGTGTGGTAACAACAGGTAACCAGCTCATGGCACAGCAAGCCCACTCCTCTCCCACATAGTGCGTACCTTGGTGTACGATCACTTCCCACCAAGTGGTAGTAACTGTGTGATAATAGGTAACAACTGATAGCTAATGTGTAGCGAGCAAAGCGGAGCCCCTTACTACTTCATATATCAGCAGGCAGAATGAAGGGTGCACACAGGTAACCAGCTTGTGGCACAGCAGGCAAAGCAAACCCCCTCCTCTCCCACATGGTTCTTACTTTGGGGCACGATCACTTCCCACTCCGGTCCACAAGAGCCCATGTGTAGTTCACAACCTGGTGGGGGTACCACAAGGGATAGGCATGCCGCTGTCAGTCTGTAAATATTTTTGTAATTCTTAGTGTTGTCCACCAGAGCGCATGCGTAGTGGTGTGGACTAATGATTTGTTAGTTCACTGATTTTTGAACCCTGTTTGACAACTCTTGCAGACGGTCACCTACAGAGTAGAAGGGGTGAGGTCTTCCAGTGGATGATAGCCCCTGGGTGAGCCCACTCCGGCCCTCCTGATAACAGGGGGGTGCTCAGAGATCTCCTTGGGGATCTCAACCACAGTCCCAGTGGTAAAGTGGGAAGGGACAGCGGCCTTGTCAGTGGGGGGGGGGGGGGAATCCTAGAAATGAGCACCCTCCCTGACTAGGGTTTTGGCATTTTTTGTGTTTTCATGCATCACAACAGTGAGTGTCACACTTTTTTGCCATTCTCAGATCTCTATACGTTTGATACTGAATGTGTGTCAGGAATATTTCCTCTTAGATGGATAATTTTTCCTTGTATACAGTAGCAGAAAATGGGACATGGTTGTCGCGATGTCACTTACTCAAAGTCTAAAGAAAGCTGTAAGAGATACTGTTTAAATAAAAAAGAAGCTTCAAGAACCATGACAAAAAGGCTGAGAATGCCATTTTTGCTAGGGTCAAGCATAAGACCCTCAATATAATCTGGTTCTATCTCAGAGGTGACCCTTTCAATGAAGTGGCCTTCCTCAACAACCTAAAAATGGTTGATGACTTTAGGATAGGATAGGATAGGATAGGATAGGATAAGTGCTTTATTATCAACAGAGCACCTACAGACACGTGTTTACAACGACAATAAAGATTTTCGTGCAATAATTACAGAGGTGTACATTTTTAAAATTTATACAACTATCAAACAAAGTTACATTTAATGCATCTATCTCTTTCGCGGAAGTGATCATATACGTATTTAGCCACAATTTTTTTACTTTATCAGGGACCATTGCATACCACCTCCCCCTCCCCCCGTCAAAAACTTGCCTTTATGCCTGTGCCTCAGTAGGTCTTGGTAGGTCTCCAGTGCCACCATTGCCTGCCTGTGCACAAGGTTGGGAAGCTAGTCTGGCAAGGGGCCTGTACCCAACAATGATTGTCAGTCAAGAACCACTTTTACATCAACATCAGAGAAACCATGGAATGTCCATACAGTTGACGGTCTCCATACCAAGACGCTCCTCTTCCCTCTCCCCCAACCACTCCTCCGCCTCATCCAAGTGGTTCATCCAAGGCCAGACGATTGAGAGGGTACAATAATGGATAAGGTCTTGGCCTCAATATTCTCTAATCAATAAGCATAGTGGTGACCCTCCCTTGGATCCTATCTATGAAACCCTCTGTGAGGGTCCCCTACAAGTCCTGCCTGATCCTCCAGTGAATGAAACGATAGCCTGTCAACACCTCGTCCCCCTAAACCTCTGGCTCTAGATCCATTTGCTGAAGAATGTGCCGGTAGTCCTGCCTCTCCTGAGGTGCCACAGCAGGATATGAATCAAATTCCTCCAGTGCTGCTGCCCTTTTCCTCCTCGGGTTGCAGTGGCTCACAAAACCGATCTTGCACTCCTGGTGGGATACATGCCTCCAATATGTTCCAAACAGCCGTCCGAAGGGGGGCTGGTGGTGGTGGTCCAACATCCACAGTCAGTTGCTCAACACACTGCGCCATTGCAGGTTCCATCCCAGCAAGTAGTTTGAGAAACTCTTCAAGATCTTGTTGGGTAATGTTGTCTGCCATAGCCCATTATATATATATATATGACAAGAAACTTTTACTGTCCAATAGCATGTACCTCCTCTGATGGGTCAATATTTGTATAACACCTGAGACACATACCAAAGTGGTGTACCCCTCCAAATGGGATGTTTGTATAACAGTTGAGACATCCCTTTATTGTGCACTGAGATAAGCACTATGTGGGAGAGGAGGGGGGCTTGCTTCACTGGCTGTGCCATGAGCTGGTTACCTGTGTGCACCCTTCACTCTGCCTAGCTGATGCATGAAGTGGTACTACTACTTGGTCCTGACCACCCTTCCCAGAGTGGCCTGCTATTTACAAGTGTTGTTACAAACAAAAGACATATTTTTACTGTTTGTAGCTATCCTTGTGTATTGTAGGTAATTCGCTACGAATTAGCTATCAGTTGTTTCCTATCATCGCAGAGGTACTGCCACTTGGTGGGAAGTGATTGTGTGCTGAGGTAAGCACTATATGGGAGAGGAGGGGGCTCTCTTCGCTCGCTGTGCCACAAGCTGGTTACCTGTTGTTACCACACCAAGGTAGACTTGATGTAGGGCTTTGCTCACAACTCATAAGCTACCAGTTGTTGGTATTTGTCTGATGCCGGATGTACTACTGGAGCTGATTCTCAATTGAAGGAACCCTTATAGGTGTGGCCTGCACAAACTCATATGTAGCTCTTGAAGGTGACAGGGCCTCATTAAAGCTGTCCTCATCACTGACGTGAAAGAAGTGTTGACAGAATAATGGCTCAATGCAGTTGTGGGGGGGGGGAACGCCTTGAGACACTTGCCCAACACTGATGACAGTGTACAGTGACCCCTGAAAATGCAGTATAGAAAAATTGATTGGAATAAAAAATCCCCCAAAAGCTTAAAGAATGTGTCCAAACAATTGCCTAAGAGTTTCCGGTACTTGTCTTTCCATTACATCTTGTCAGTAGTTCCCCACCCCTGTGCAAGACTGGGTCAAAGTTTATTATTCTGTAAATCAACTCTAAAATGTTTGGGGGGGGGGGGGTGGGTAAGAGGTAGCAAGCACAGTACTGGTAGCTGCTAAGATGGTTGGTTGGTCAATTCAGTTCATTTTGTCATGATTTTCTCTACAAAGTGCACAACATGGGTACACCAAGTGCCAGTAGTGTCACTGACTTGGGGGAATAACTTGTTTTCTTTGTCGTTTGTTAGTTGCTGGCAACATGGGAACCGTTCAAGGCAATCCCGCACCTCAGTCTCAGCCGCCACCGCAGCCGAGCCCATCTCAGCCTGGACAGTTCATTTTTACCACAGTTCCTCAGATGGCTGGGCCACCACAGCCCAGCGGACCCCCACAGGGACCTGGCCCTGCCCACTATGGCCAGTCACAAATGTTCTACATAACGCAGCCCCCTCCACAAGTGGGTCCATCTTCCAGTGTCCCTGTTTCTGCTTCCACAGCACCTGTGCCTTATATGACAGGTAAGATGCTCTGCACAATACTGTAGCCATCAGCTTGTATGCAAAATTGCATGAAATCTGTATTTAACTTGGAGAGTGCATGTGGAAGATGATCACTGTATCAAGTGTATAGTGTTCTTTTCAGATAAAGTAATTGTAGATGGACAAAGTGAAAATGAAAAAACAAGTGGCGTTTTCTCCAATCTTCAAACCTTTTACTTTGTTTTATCATCTTTGTTTGTGAAAACCCCTTCTATTGAAAGTTTAATGCACTCTTATCATCTTTACAATTGTATGCCATTTTGCTCTGTAACAGGTAGTTACCATGGTGAGAGATTACAGTGAAACTCTGAGCTAGTTCACACCAGATGGATTTCACTTTGCTGTTGCTGTGAGCACCTTATTTTAAAGAGCTTCGTGGCTGCAGCAGTGGAGAAGGAAAGGACAGATCACAAGACTAACTTAATTTTTTTGCAGAACCAAATAAAGTATTCGTTGGTTTAAATTTTGATGAAGTTCGTTGAACTACTTGTGGTCCTTCAGTGGGTAACCATAAATGCTTCCTGAGGGATCATTTTCAAACACCTGTTGTCATGGCAAAGAAAATGGCTGCAGTTGATTGCTCTCTATTTTATTGTCCTTGACCCACATTTTCCAAGTTTTCGCATGCTCTCATTGTAAGGGGAAGGAGACTTTGGTAAAAAAAAATACAAAAGGAAGGGGGCAGGCCCCTGGATGTTGGATCAACAGAATCCTGAGTTAACCTTTTACTCTCCTTTCTGGACTAACATCCCTGATAAACAGTAAATTATTCAACACACCTATAAACAGTCAAACAGGGAACGTTTTTGTTGAATAATTTAATATTGGTGATAATATCCATAAAAATTCTCTGCATTACTTTCAATATACTTTGTCAAAAACTATTGACAGTGAAAGCTGAAGTTCCTCCAAATTTCTATGGCAAATAGCTGAGTCTGAGCCTGATGTCTCAAAATCAAGCCACGTAACAAACAGAATCATTGCAGAAAAGTTTAATAATTACAACATTATGGAGGATATTTTATTTGCTACAAAAAATCAATTTGATATCGTCTAACTAGTAAGTCCTTCAATAAGTCTATGTGATTTGACAAAAATTTGCATTTTTCTCTCAAAATTAATAATAAAGTAATACAAGATCAAGATTCAATGATCAAAAATAGATTAAAATGTAATAGTTGGTAATTCTTAAATTTGTCATTGGTGAATACGAGTAACAGCCAATGAATCAATCGAGACAAAAAGAAAAGCAAGCTCGACATCTGTCATTGTAATTGGTTTTCGTTTTACTTTCATTGGTTGATAAATTGAATCAAGATGCTTCAGTCAATCACTTATAGAAACAATGAATTTCTCAGTGGGCCACAATTAGCTTTAAGAGATAATACTGTAATAATAATCAGGTTAAATGCAAAAAAATTGTGTTTATAAAACAGAAAATATGTAAGAGAAGCTGACATTTCAAGCGCAAGCCCTTTAACAGAAAAAAGTGGTATTAGGGAGGTAAAACTCACAATATCAACTAGTTATAACTAATCTCTGTGCATTCCAGTTTCCTTAGAAATTAACCCCTCTACACTTTTCACCTTGAGGTTTTCACAGTGACTGAAATGTTTGCCCACATTCCCCTGCATAATGTTAAGAGTAATAATAATAATAATGATGATAATCACAAGGTACAGGTGATTGGCTACACAACCTTATGCCTCTTTCTTGACTAATCATAAGAAGAAAACCTAAAATGGATTGTGACTGTGCCTACCTGCGGGCATTTTTCTCAGGATTAGTGCTGACAGAATATAAGAAATATTTCTTTTAAATTCTGATTGGTTCATTGGACTGTGATAATCTCTAACAATTGGTAATAGTAATTAATCTGGTTTGTGTTTACAACAGTGACTTGAAACCTGCTATACACTTCATGGCTAGGATTACAGTACATGAAGAAGGCTAAAAAACTATCTCCCTTAACCCTTTACACCCTAAGAGTGACTTAAGCCCGTTCCAAACGCCGCTCCACTCATGTGCCGAACCTAACTGATGAATTAAGTCCGGCAGAAGAGCGGCGTTTGAATCAGTATGGTTCAACAGTTTAGGTTAGGAGCGGCAAACGGTATTAAGTTCGGCGGAGTCTGCCGCATTATCCGACCTTGGAGCGGCAGCTGATTCATACGGCGCTCCTCTCATGTGCCGAACCTAAAGCATACATTAGGATAATTTATAATCTTCCCATAATTCACTCGGACATGCTTTGCGCATGCCTAGATTGTCCTCAAAGTAAACATGGCAGCAAAGGTAAATGACAGCAGCGTTTGTTTTCGCGACACGAAGTATGTGTGCATCGGATGCAAGATTCCTGTATGTAACTTGTGCAATGAGCCAGAGTTTAACGAAGGTACAGAAGGCTGGATTTAAGGAAAACAAGTCGGATGCTGCTACGGCTGTACCAGAAAGCTGAATTTTAAGAGAAAGTTTGGCAAAGGAAAATGTGTTGATGCTGCAGATGCTGCAAATGATGATCGCAGGGAACCTAGCAGTGATAGAGATTTGAAAACAAGCGAAAGGTCGGTATATGATTTTTAAAGATTCTTTTATGTCACTTAAGTCGAGCCATGTTATTCTCCTTGTCCGCCATCTTTAAATTTTGGCGCGAAACCCCAAATACCAGTCCCCAGGCCCCTTACATAAAAATCAAAATTCAGTTTGGTTCGACCTTGGTAGGGTTAATGAATCAGCCGTCGCTCCAAAGTCGCTCCAAGGTCGAACCTTACTGAGTTAGGTTCGGCACATGAGTGGAGTGGCGTTTGGAACGGGCCTTAATAGATTTTACTCTGGCTTACGCCAGAAGATTTTACTTGTCACAGGGAGACCCCTTAGGGGTTTAAGGGTTAACAATCAGCATTAATCTACAAGTAACATAAGAGCTTCCTGCATGTCAATACACAACATTTAAGAACATAACCACAATATAAGCACTGTACACTATGATCCACTTAATCACTGTAGCAGGAAAGAATGACTGGTAATTTGAACAAACTGCATTTCATAAATACATTTAAATAATTCTATATAATTAATTTTTGAAATAATTTCGAAAAATTATTTTGAATTCATAAACATTCTTTGGCCTGTCTCCTAGGCAACAGCTCATTCAACAAATGATAAACAATTCAAATAAACTGCTGACTGGACTTTTCCCAAGATGTCTAGGGTAATGAATGTACAGGATGGCAAAATTGACTTCAATTTGAGAGTTTAAGATTTCACCATCTTTAACATTCCCAACTCCCAGAGAGATCGATGTAAAATAACACAGTGAAGGATTTTACCAAGCAATATTTTCAGGGTAAATTTGTGCAACCTAATTATAATGAAGTAACACTGTTTGTGGTTGTCTACCCTAGTAAGTAACAAGGACTACACAACTTTGTTTAAACAAACTGCTCTACGTCTTGACTCTCGAACAACAGGGCTGCAAAACATGGCTTCAACTGATGATGTGTTGGGTCCTACAGAGATTACTCCATGGAAAATGCTTTGTACGATTTTTATTCACGAGTTTTCTGATACAACTCAACGAGTGAATAAAAAATCGTACAAAGCATTTTCCATGGTGTAATTTGTTTATTTTATAGATACTGAGATTTTTGAAAAGCCAAATTTTGTCAATCTTACGCGCATGTTAAGGGAACCCATTCAACTGCAATGTACGCGTGTAAAACTAGTCAGAATAACTAAAACATCAGTTTCTCTTTCAAAATCAAATACATGTATTTAATGAAGTAACACAAGAAATAAACGTCAGTTTATACCTTCATAACTTTTATAAACATTTTTCAGCTGAAAAAAAAAAACCTGAGTGAGGCTTATAGGTTCAAATTTAATTGAAATCGCGATGCGATGTTGTTCACTAGTGAGTTTTCGTCGTTCGTGTTTGTGATTGGAAGAACAACATTTTTTCACTAGTGAGTTTTCATCGTTCGCATTTCCTATTGGCTAATGCATTTTAGGTATCATTTTTATGGACTCTCTTTTTCGTGAGGAAATCTCAGTATCTATGATATAAAATAGTTTATGCTATGGCCAATAATGTTCTGAATACAATATAATTTACTTTTAGGCAGCTGTAACTCTCAATTCTCTACAACTTGGCCACTTTCTGTATATTTTGCAAGTACCTTAATTTATATACCAACTAGAGCAAAATTCAGACAATAAACCTCTCCCCGCCCCTCTGCTACTCCAAAATCCCGAAAAAGGGAAACAATAATTGAAGTGCAATGGGAAGGATCATTACTCAATGCAAGCATTTAATACGATTAAAATCTTCTTGTAATCCTATACTCTATTCATTCTATTCTATGGTCTTTGCATACTCATGAAAATGGGAACTTATGCAGCAGGAAATCACAAGACTATTGCTAGGATTTCACCCCTCCCCAGATACAATGACCAATTATCCTCTACTTCTGGAAAAATCTGTTTTGATTTCTGCTCATGTTCTAAGGCCATTTTATTATATTTTGTCATTGTGAAGATTCCTTATATTAATCACAATCATCGTATCACAGGTTCTTTTAAATTTACAGGATAAGAATGTTCTATTGCTACTTGGCTAAATCACTCGAAACGTGACCCAAGAAAATGCTGTGCATAGATAAAGCATGGATGTTTATATTAGAATCCTGCAATCATCCTAGTCTGGTATCACCTGGCTGGTGTCCCTGCACTGGGTCTCTTGGCCAACTGATGTTCATGTTCTCTTCTCAAGTCTTTTATGGAGAGTTTCAAGTTGAGGGACTGACAAAAAATGCATCATAAACACATTCAAAACAAGATCAAGCAACTATTGTATATAGAAAGTGAATTAACCTACAGCACAATACATCTATGTTTGATCAATGTTGTATTCAATTTGAGAAACTTATCAAAGGATTGTGACAAGTAACTATGTGGCCTTAAGCTGCCAGTACTAGCTTTACAAAGAATTAGCTCAAGTTGTCTTAATAGGACAATCACATGACTTTTGGAGGGCATATAGTTTATTTTGTGGCCCGAGTAGCATCATTTGCGCGCTCGCACGAGGGACACAAATAAACTATATGACCGACAAAAGTCATGCGATCATTATTATCAATACACAAGGCCAAATCGTACAAATTCATTTAATAAGAAAAAAATGTTTAACAGAGATGTAGCATGAAACTATGGTATGGAAAGTTAAGCGGGCCATTAATGCATTAACGGCCCGCTAGGAGTCATTTGCGGCCCGCAAAGTGCGCGTTTTCAAGAGGGCGGTTTTCAATTTGGCCGCATATCTTGATAATAATGTAAATTAATGTAAGTGTCTCCTTTAAATTAAAAGCGACTTCGCAAATTTCTGAATTTATGACAGCCTTGCAGCTCAATCAAGCCACCTTTGATGGATTTGCATTCACTGTGACAAAATAAATTGATGACTACACCATAGTTCATAATCAGTAGACTGACTGAGAGAGGGCAGATTTGAAGCTAGTATAATACTAAATGTTGAGATTAGTTATTGGAAGACTGGTAAAATTCTTTAACTTTTTTAAAGTCATACTTCAAGGTGGAAAATTTTAAACAAGTAAAAAACTATTGCAACACTGAGTAAGTGAAACATTTGGTAAACATAATGGTATATAAAACTAAAACATACAGCAAAAAAAGAAGAAAAGAAATAATTTCATGACAAAATTCAAACTCCAAAAATACCCATTGAATGCTCTTGAGTTTTATACTAAAAGTATGTCCTCTTTGGGAAATGTTCCACACAAATTACTATTGTGCAAATTCATCAAAAAACTTCAATACAATGATGAATGCTGCAAGTAGCATTTGCAGAGTTTGTCATTTCAAATGATGCACAACATAGAAAATTAGGCCAAAATCCTGATCTACAGTAGAAAAGTGATGAGAAAGATATCATTGCAGCTGTGCGTTACAGACACACAACATAAACACATTCATTTTTAACCTAATCTCTCAGCCATAATGTAGCAACAGTTTAATACCAGTGCAGACTAGAAAGGTCAGTCTAATGAAAATGTTGTTAGTACTAACCATAGGTATAAGGGAGTCTTCCTGCATTAAGTTCATTGGCAAATGCTTCAATCTTTCACTTGTCTCAAACAACCTGTTGTCACAACAACATACAAGCCTAGATTACAGGCTAATCAACACAAGCTGGCTAAGAGCAGTATATAATCACCTGTTTCGTCTCTCGCAACCACTAACCGAACCTGTTTGAACTAAAACAGTAAAGAAGTTCAACTTGCTGGTAGCCATTGTTTACAATTATTATTCCTTGTGCATGTGATCACTGTAAATTTTATTGGAACTCTTGTGATTGGTGTGACTTGAAGCAATGAAGCAACAAAAGACCTTATAGAAACAATTAAACCAAAGACCCCTAAACAATGGAAAATGAAGACTTATGTTTTTGCACACAAAATACGATGCATTTATACTTGTGCCTCAGGAAATTAAGCCCATTCTTTAAAATCCAGGCAGCGTTTGTACCAGTTCCACGACTAGTTTATTAAATATCTTGAACTGTCAGTGAGTCACCTAGCCCTCCATACGTAGTGGAAAGACTTACCGGTACCATAGCCCTCTCTTTGATTCTTTTATCAATTCCTCTTTTTGTTAAGTCCAACAATGGTATCTCTTCATTGCATAAAACGCAAAGACCACAGAACTGAATTTATCCAGAAGCAAGAAATTCAGTTCCTCAGTCAATAAAAGGCATATACATCTAGGGGTAACCTAACTCGTTTAAGGTAATAGTTTCTTGGACATTTTCAACTCACCCTTGACAATGTACAAGGTCTCTTGGAGTTAGCGTCAGCTTCATTATAGAAAGAGTTGTCCTAAATAGTACTTTTATACCTGGAATGAGACAAAAAGGGTGACAGTGTTTTCAATATGTTTTTATAACCTTTGATAAACACTGAAATATGTGATACACGAATAAACTCTGTTTATTCCAACCATCAGAAAAAAATGCTGTTTTGGCAAACTTCCTCATTATATGAACAGAAACAACTGCAAATATGAGAATATACTGCTAATGTACTGTTTCTGAAATATTTCACCTAAACATGGCAAGGCCAGCAGTAGAGTGAAGAATGTGTGCTAGTTTCTCCATTGAATGTCATACAAAAATGTTGGGCATTTTAATGCCTGGTATAAATAATGAGCCATATTACAAGACTGAATCATTTTTATTTATAGGTCAGATCAATTTTACTGCTGTATGCTTCACACTGTAGATATGAACCAGTAAGTATCCCAAATCTCTGTTACGTACCTTCACAGAAAAACATATCCCACACACGAAGAACAGTGGCAAATGGCAAGTTCCTGAAAAAGACAAAACCATCAAAAAGTAAGTTCATGAACATTTTAAGACTTTCCCACAGACTTCTTTCCTGTTATACTTTGTGGCTGCAATTGCTTTGATGGCTAGTATTAATACTTGAATTGGCTGATACTTGGCTTCAAAACCTTAAAAAGGTACTTGAATTTCATTGCAAACAGTAGTTATTTTCTGGAGTACAGTTAAAGTTTTAAATCTGTGTAGAGAACTGAGCAGTTCTTAACCTTCGTCATAAAGCAGCTAAACAAAATAAAGCCATGACATTTGCTTTCAGAATTCACAACACAATGTTACACATAATTCTGACGATAACAGTATCGTAAATGAGTTTCAACCTGCAAACACAGATTGATTGTGAGCCAGCAGGCCACAAGGGGCAGCAAACATTGTCTTAAAACGCACCTTGCCAAAAGACACATGAACCATTCTGTCATATAAAGCAGTGGGTCAATACTGTGAATTTTCTACAATATGAAATGAGAAAATAACTTGCCTTGATGCTTCATTCTCCAGCAAGACGTAATAACTACAAACTCTCAGTTTCACCCGTAGAAATAACTTAGCAACAAAATATGTAACACAGGGTGTTCATTGGAGAATTCTCTGGCTACTACAAAGAATTCTCCGGCCAAATTTAGGTGGCCTGAGCTAGTTTTAAGTTTAGACATGGAGCGCTTTCAGAATATTCTCCTGTTACTTTACACAATCCTCCTGCTACTAAAATTCTTCTTGAAAGCCCTGATAATATGACACACAAATGGTACTGGATTAAAATTGCAGTTTGCTGAAATTTTTGGGAAGATTACTAATGATAAAATTGCAGGTAGCATAGACAAAATAAGCATAATACTGTAAATCCTCTATAAGCGACCCAGGTGCCTCAACTATTGAAGGTACCTTTGGGGGTGGCTTATTAGAGGGGGTGGCTTCTTGATTTAGCTTAATGCAGCATTACAGGTTTACAATGTTTAAAGATTTTCCTTTTTTGTAGATCAGAGAGTTGTCCCACCCTTTAAGTTGCTTTAAGAGTCCATAAAACTCCAAAAATATACATCGCAAAATGAACTTACAAGAGTATTGCCTAGCAGGCTACCCACAGTCTTGGAATTTATAATTTAATCTTAATTGATTGTTTCCCAAATCAATGGTGCAAGGATGTCCCAAACTGAACTCCTTGAATGTGAATAAATTAATCATCTTACATAATCCAGCTTAGGACTTCTGCATGAATTTGTTTTTCTCCAGGAGCGGGAGGTAGCTTAATAGATTTCTTCTTCTAGAGAAGGGTGGCTGGATTGAGGGATTTATTGTAATTATGATGAATATAAAAAGTACCTGAATCCAAATCATTTTCTGAATGAGGTCTTGTTTTGTGTAAGAACAGTGAGTGAATATTTACTGCGATACAGTGAAAGTTCTGTCAACTTTACTGATAAGTACATGGCTGTAGTCTAAGTTAGACATTGCAAGATAAATAACAACCACTTTACTGAACAGGAAATAACTATTGCCTTGTTCACAAAGGCATCATGTAATGCCCTACAATCTGCATTTAGTTGCACATACATCAGATTAACTTTTAATGATAAATTTAATGTCTGGTCAACACGTTTTGCAAAATAAGTCATTTTAGATCGTCTGCCATATTCATTAGCATCACATGGGTTAGTGACTCTGAAGTGGATGCAGTTAGAGAAAAGGCATTTCCAGCATGTACAGTATTCAAGTGTCTAAATGAACTTATAAACCATGCATTGACTTTAGTAACACAGCAACAGCAACATAATTACAACACAAGAAATAAAGTCAATCTTAGACTCCCCAGCGTTAAGAGGAATTGGGCGAACAGAGAAATGCATCTCATGCTGTTAATGACTTTAATTCACTTAACCAGGTAATATGAGAATCTGCTAATATTAATACATTCAAGCAACATGTTTTTCATTTCTTAATATAATTTTTTTTCACATCTTTCTTTGTTTTCTTTTAATTTTATGTATATCCTTAACTTCTACGTATATATTTTAGTCTTTGAGGTCCTTTTCAAAAACCACATTTTGTGAAAAAGTTTCCTCAATAAAGATTATTATTATTGTTATTATTATTATTATTATTATTATTATTAGTGTACGAATACAACCTTCAATTATTAAAGTAACAAAGGCCCAAGACCTGCATTCTTTATATATCTCTGCCTTTTGTTCAACAACATTATGCTCTTAAGGACCCCATTCAGAGAAAATACTGATTTTTGCATAACATTAAACTGGAACAAAATAATTTTGATGTGAAACTAGTTCTAACCACACACCATATGTTTTGCAATGTGGGGAGCAGTTTTTTCCAGCAGTCCTCCAAACACAGCACCATCCAGCTGAACAGCCTCCTAAATATAGATTAAACATTTCACATGTAACTGTGTGTATTATCCCTTGGTTGGATAAATGGTAAATTATTAAGATTGATTACAAAAGGTTAGGCACTCCATGTAATGACTTACTAGTTTGGGACTGTAGTAACCTGGTATGTACTTATCACAGATCATCACAAGACACCAGAAAGCTTCCTAGAACGTAAAAATTAACAAAACCTTTATTATTACCATTCTATTTTCTGGGGGGGTGGGGGGTGGGGGGAGCTCATTCCCATCCTCTTTCGTTACCCCTTCAGAAAACACTAATAGTCATGCCAATGTGTATATGTTGCAGGTTAAAATGAATTTCAACTCAAAATGGTTCCAAACTAGTTTGATTTGTTTTTTCTTTTGTTTGAGATTATTGAAGGATTATGAAAGTTAATCTGAAACAAAGGGAAAAACAAATCAAACTAGTTTGGAACCATTTTTGACCAACATATACACGCGCCAAAAATGAATGAAATCATAAATGGTACATACAAACCTCAGCCGTCATGTGCATCAGAAGAACTGCCACAACAGGAGACATGGCCTTGATAAACAAAATAGAGTTAAATGTTATTTACTTCTCAGAGCTAAAATCACTTTTACAATGCATCATTACATGTATTTCTGTACTTGCTTGTGGAGTTCGATAATGCTGCGTATAAGTAACTCTGACAAGAACTGTTGTTGATAATGTTTGCTGACGTTTCAACAACCTGAACTACTTACACCCAGACAATCAAACCCAACAATTAACCCTTTCACTCCCAAGAGGTCTCCACTTGACAAGTAGAATCGTCTGGCATTAGACAGAGTAAAATCTACAAAGTCACTCTTCGGAGTGAAAGGGTTAAGGGAGATAGTTTTTAAGGGAGATGGTTTTTTAACTACTCAAGGGTTCAAACCATTTTCAGTTACAGATACGTCTAGAAAAACTAAAGATGCACATTAAATATCATATCTCTCCACTGTAGGATTATTGAAGAGGCATGAAATTTTTTATCATAGAGCATTAATTACTAGTTAATAGAGTAACTGCTGCCGTGTTATAATCTTCAGAGCAAAAGGCGTTTTGCAATTCCTAAATGTAAGACCGAGCATTTCCAAAATAGGTTTTTAGTAAGATCATGTATTGATAACGAATTTTAGCGCTCGGTGAGTTTTGTAAATGAGATCGATGACGTTGTATATATTTTAACGTTTTAAGTTTTGTTATATTCAGAGGACTTTATCATTATCTTTTATTATACTCACTATTGTAATATTCTGTTATATCATATTATATATTATATTGTAAATACACAATTCAGCTTAGTAGCTGCAAGCTTTTTACAAATAAACTATCTATCTATCTATCCGTCAATCTTAAGTCAAAGTTTCTCTCACCTGACAATAACCTGTTTTGGAGTCATAAACTGCATATGCCTTCAACACACTAAACAAATCACTCTGCCTGAAAAACACGATTTTGAAGGATATCAACAGTTCTCCAAAAGACGAATACCTGGCATCCCTATCAACAACATTCACACCTGACCCAAACCAACTTAAAACCATAATTTATTACAAATAATAATGATAATAATCATAAATCATGGTTTAATTGGCATTTAATTTTAAACTATGTCTAACAAAAACTAATGGTAAAGATGGAATTTTTGAATTAATTCAAACCTTTTTGTTTTAAGATCTCAGTAAAAACTTCATTAGTTACTAGAAGTATCAACACTTCCTTATTTGTTAGTTTGGAGAATTTGATGTAAAACCAGTTCGAAATCCTGAAGTTAACATTTGAGTTACATATTATCAGGACTAAAACTTAAACTCCAGTGCTTGGTGGCCAGTTTCCTTGAATTACTAGTGGCCCATCTGAAAATGAAGAAGCCCTCAATTTTTTTTCAGCCACGTGGCAATCATGAAATCAAAATGGCATCTAGATGTTGTGAGTGTGTATCGCTCATGAAATCACTGTTAAAACAGCTCAGATTTTCCACTTCAGAACTAAAAAGTCACCAAAATGGACGATCTCAGACTCCAGGCAAAGAAACGAAGAGAAAGGTAGTCCAATTAAACTACATATTACTTTTAGTTTTATTTTTAACTTTGTGTTTCACATAATTTACATTGTAACTTTTTCGAAATTCTGTAGCATAGTCCCACATCGGGTGTTCAAACCTTAACTTTTGGTAGCCCTGGTCACTTTTAACTCACCACTGGTGACCATGCGACTGCCAATTTTTAGCCCTGTATTATTCCTCAAATGGACTTCTTAAACACTTTGGGGGAAGGAAAGGGTTAATGACAATAAATACCTACAGGTAACAAATGACAGTTTGAACCCTTCCATGTACCGGTATATCACAAAAATCTCCCACCAAACTGATCATCATAATTATACTACCTCTGTTCACATGTGCAGACTATAACCCCAGTACTCTTAAATCTGGCAGACAAACAGTGACAGATTTCCAGTCTTCTTCACATCATTCTCTGTATTATCCTTATAAAACCTCATATTTTATGTCATCTAATATCAGCACTTCTGGTCTTTTATAAATGACAAATTATTATAAATAATAATAATAATAATAATAATAATAAGAATAATAATAAAGACAAGACATTTATTATCATAATATTGCCTGTACAATTTCTTGGCAGGCAGTTAGCCAATAAAACGCTAGTTCTGGTGTGCCAATGATGATGATGATGATGATGACAACGACGATGATGCTACATGTAATAATAATAATAATGGAGGCTTAACAATAGTGTTTTTATTAACATTATTGAGATAAAATACATATCAAATTTACCAGGTAAGAAAGGCCCCAACAAACAATATTAATAATACAAAGATTCAGACACCCACCCTTGTCCATCCTTTTTAGAAAATAGTTCATGAAAGGGAAAGGTTCTACTCAGATCCCTTTCAATGACCTTTCCCCACTCTGTTGACTCTTTTTGCTGCAATGCCTAAAGGGACAACAAAAGGATAATTGATAGAAAACTGAAAATATAGAGACATGTACAAATGTGTTGATGGGAATTTAAAAGAAACCATTCGGCAAAGATTTTGAAATATAGAAAAAAACCAGATATAGAATTGTGCATTTTAGCTTCCTTACAGACTATCATTATTACATGTAAAATGCAATTCTCTTGCATTTTCATTGTTAAGCAGTTTGTCATATTGTTATATTATTGCTGTTTTAACAACTGCATAGCTAGGTAGAGGTTGGGTTCCTGGGACCTACAAGGGTTTCTTATGTTGGCATCCAGCCTCTAGATAAAGAAACATCCTTTAACCCTTTCACTCCCGAGGGGTCGCCATCTGACGAGTAAAATCGTCTGGCGTTAGACAGAGTAAAATCTATAAAGTCACTCTTGGGAGTGAAAGGGTTAAGGGAGATAGTTTTTAACCCTTTCACTCCCGAGGGGTCGCCATCTGACGAGTAAAATCGTCTGGCGTTAGACAGAGTAAAATCTATAAAGTCACTCTTGGGAGTGAAAGGGTTAAGGGAGATAGTTTTTAACCCTTTCACTCCCGAGGGGTCGCCATCTGACGAGTAAAATCGTCTGGCGTTAGACAGAGTAAAATCTATAAAGTCACTCTTGGGAGTGAAAGGGTTAAGGGAGATAGTTTTTAACCCTTTCACTCCCGAGGGGTCGCCATCTGACGAGTAAAATCGTCTGGCGTTAGACAGAGTAAAATCTATAAAGTCACTCTTGGGAGTGAAAGGGTTAAGGGAGATAGTTTTTAACCCTTTCACTCCCGAGGGGTCGCCATCTGACGAGTAAAATCGTCTGGCGTTAGACAGAGTAAAATCTATAAAGTCACTCTTGGGAGTGAAAGGGTTAAGGGAGATAGTTTTTAACCCTTTCACTCCCGAGGGGTCGCCATCTGACGAGTAAAATCGTCTGGCGTTAGACAGAGTAAAATCTATAAAGTCACTCTTGGGAGTGAAAGGGTTAAGGGAGATAGTTTTTAACCCTTTCACTCCCGAGGGGTCGCCATCTGACGAGTAAAATCGTCTGGCGTTAGACAGAGTAAAATCTATAAAGTCACTCTTGGGAGTGAAAGGGTTAAGGGAGATAGTTTTTAACCCTTTCACTCCCGAGGGGTCGCCATCTGACGAGTAAAATCGTCTGGCGTTAGACAGAGTAAAATCTATAAAGTCACTCTTGGGAGTGAAAGGGTTAAGGGAGATAGTTTTTAACCCTTTCACTCCCGAGGGGTCGCCATCTGACGAGTAAAATCGTCTGGCGTTAGACAGAGTAAAATCTATAAAGTCACTCTTGGGAGTGAAAGGGTTAAGGGAGATAGTTTTTAACCCTTTCACTCCCGAGGGGTCGCCATCTGACGAGTAAAATCGTCTGGCGTTAGACAGAGTAAAATCTATAAAGTCACTCTTGGGAGTGAAAGGGTTAATAAGGCAAGCAAATCCCTGCAACTAGCCTCTAGATTATAAGATAGAGAAACATCCTTTAATAAGGTGAGCAAATCCCTGCAACCAGGCCATGACTCCTTACAATGGAGCTGATGAAATTATCAGGCTGCAAGTACATGCAACACTGTTCCAAACCACTGTCAACAACAGACCAAAGAGACACTTAGTTAAATCACACCCATTAAATTTTAACAGGAAGATTTCAATCCTTCATTACATACATTTTGAAATCACAGGTGATCCCTGCAATTTGATTGGCCCATAATAGTGTGATTTACTCACAAAAAGCACTACACTGTATCTTTTTTTTCAGCCAATGAGAATAAACAGAACTGAAATGTAAAAGCGTTTCTGTTTCCGTTTTTTTTTTCTAAAAACCAGCCACAAGATCAATAAAATATTGGCACTTGACTAAAAAAAGTCATGTCTAAGGACTATTTAAATTGTGTGATTTCAAAATTGGATGTAAGAAAGTGGTAATTGAACATTGTGTGGTGCAATTTTGGTCTGAAATCATACTTGTGATTTCAAACTGTACTTTCATTGCGCACTTGTTCAATATTTGAAATCGAAATCACAGGTATGATTTCAGACCTAATAATATACATGCAAAAATTTCAGCATGCTCATTGGCTGAGAGCACCTCAATTAATCCCAAACAGTGCAGAAAATTGAAATTGAGTGCAAAAAGTTGAAATTGAGTGCAGAAAGTTGAAATTAAATTTTTGCATGTATATTATTAACAAGTAATCACATGATTTGTCTCGTGCAATTTGGGATAAATCAGCACTCGTAAATTTTTCAAAGACTACAAATTGCACTCGCCCTACGGGCTCATTCAATTTGGTTAGCCTTTGAAAAATTTACTCGGGCTGATTTATCCCAAATTGCACTCGAAATCATGTGATTACCTATACAAATAGACCCTTTGCAGGATTAGGTCACGTGCTTGGATACCACTTAGCAACGCCATGCTGGGACGCAAGCGTTCCAGCCGCCATTTTGAAAATTATAGCGTGGCGAAGCGACTTTCTGGGTTTGCTGTCAACATACAAGCGATCTATTTATGCTGGAGTTCATGTTCAACGGTTTTTTCAAAACTTTTGAATTTGTTTTGTGAAGTAACTATAAAACGTTTGTGAATTTTGGAGAATACGGAACCACCGTGACTACCTTTTGGATTCATGGCGAGCAACGGAGGTAAGCAATTGTAAAATATATTCGTTGTTGTTTGTGCTTTGTTTTGTCATTTTTGCCTCGAAAAGGATTCGTATGCTCACATTTAAAATTCACCGCAACTCTGAGGAGTTATATCAACAATTATGGAAACTATAGTTACTGAAATGTGTAGCAAGCTTGTGATCGTTCTCATCGAAGTCATTGACTAATTTTACGCAGTTTGCAGTCATCTCCCTGAATAGTTTTGGTTGTTTTCCTATTTTGACTCGCAGTTGAAGGTAGTCCGAGTTGCCAAGAGCCCAAGAAAAAAGCAAAGGGTGGGAACTATCATTGCTGTGTCCCGCAGTGTACCGGAGACAGCCGCTATGACAGCTCGCTGTCATTTCACCGAATGCCCAATGAAGAGCAAATTCGAAAGCAATGGATCGCTAAAATCAGAAGGGATGTTGGTCCATATTTCAAGGTTAGTGGTTTTTTTTGGAAGAATATAATTCCACTGATTGATTTCCTATTTGTCTTTCATTCTTTTTATCTACATGGATACAATGTTTTAACACCTACTCTGTTATGAACAAGATAACTTCCAAGACAAGGGTTTGCAGTAAACATTTCAAGGACGAGGACTTCAATGCTCCCGATAATGCAGGCAGGCGTCTACTCAAAAAAGGAACTGTCCCCACCGTTTTTAGCTGGGCAACGGCTTCAAACAACAGGCGCAAGATAATCAGACATGTTGAAAGGTGTGTAAGAAAATCAACAATTATTTATGTGGGGCAAGCTATACCAAATCAATGATCAAATCATCATAGCCCTGTACTTTACCAATTGTTGTCATTCCTATTTTGCTGGTATTTTTATTTTTGGATGCACCTGATCTGACCCAACAATACTTTGAGTTTTTTTACTTTTTTCTTGACAGTGCCTGTCAAGCAGATGAGAGTGATAACAGTGATGATGCTCCAAGTGCAACTGAAGAATTCACTGATTCCCAAGCAATGATAGAAGAGCTTGAGAAGACAAAAGCGCTACTTCATGCTACACAAGCTGAGCTGGAGGATCTTAAAAGAGAATCACAGACAGCCTCTAAAGAAGCTAATACTGCTCTTGCCCACCTACAAGAAGAGTTTCGAAGACAAAAGGAAGAAGCTGCATCTGGACTTAAGATTTACAAGTTTGGCATTGAGAGATTCTCAACAGATGATGATGCAATCAAGTTTTACACAGGGTTCTGTTCATATAAGCATTTCTTACTTTTCTATAATTTGATAAGACCTACAGCAGAGAAAATGACATATTGTTATGCAACTGGTGTCCTAGAAAACCGCCCACATGTCCGAGCTATGCAACTGATAGATGAATTATTTATGTTCCTTGTTAGGATTAAACTAGGGCTTTTTCAGCAAGATCTTGCACACCGTTTCAATTTACATATCTCATCTGTTAGCAGAAAAATTACTACTTGGGCTAATTATTTATATTTTTTCTTGGGTTCTCAACCTATTTGGCCTTCCAGGGCTGATGTTTGTGCCAAGATGCCAGGAGAATTTAAGAAGCTCTATCCAACTACACGTGTTATCCTTGATTGCACAGAATTTTTTGTTGAGACACCATCATCTCTTCTGTTGCAGTCTCAACTGTACTCTTCCTACAAGAGTAACACCACTCTCAAGGGCTTAATAGGCATTTCACCACATGGTGCCATCACTTTTGTTTCTTCTTTGTATACAGGGGCAATTTCAGATAAAGAAATTACAAGATGTTCAGGTATACTTGATTTACTTGAGGCTGGGGATTCTGTGATGGCAGATAAGGGTTTTGATATTGAAGATCTTCTTAGGGAAAAGGAAGTAGACCTTAACATTCCTCCTTTTTTGGAGAGTAGAACCCAGTTTTCAGCAGCTGAGGTTCAGAAGACAAAAATGATTGCAAAAGTCAGGATTCATGTTGAGAGGGCCATTAAGAGGATAAAAGAATTTCACATTTTCGAT
This sequence comes from Ricordea florida, assembly GCA_949710005.1. Taxonomy (NCBI): domain Eukaryota; kingdom Metazoa; phylum Cnidaria; class Anthozoa; order Corallimorpharia; family Ricordeidae; genus Ricordea; species Ricordea florida. The sequence goes on along the minus strand of OX453277.1, from coordinate 22,749,814 downwards.
TCTGATGTTCCCTTGTCTATGTTAGGCTCAATTAATCAGGTATATACAGTGGCATGCTTATTAACAAATTTTCAAGGGCCCCTAATTTTAAATGGAGACAACTTTTAAATGGAGGTACAGTTATATAATGAGGTTGTTCACTAGTAGGTTTAATAAAGTTTTTGACATGCTTTTTCTTGTGCTGTATTTTTCCTTATTACATATTACATTGATCCTAGGAAATAGTTGAAAAAGAACATGTCCACCTTATCTTTGCTGTCTTGGAAAAAAATTTTATCAAAGAAGATTCGTTGGCAAAAATACTTAGTGTCATTCATATAACAAAAAAAGTCACACCATTCTAACCCTGTCAGTGCCAACTGGCACTGCACCTGTAAATAGTATTCATGATTTCTTTTCAGTGTTATCTCATCGGACACTGGGTCAATTGCAAGATATCTGACATTTTTGAAATCTGTCTCCCCCTCTTGTACAACTTTGATTTCGCACAAAGCAAATGGGTTACGCCCTTCATTTGCTGCTTTGATGTCATAGACCTTGCGGTCAGGACTACATCCCAACCATGGGCACTTTGGATTAATGACTAATCCACATGGGAATACATTGACCATCCCAGCTTTAGCGACATTAGCATACACTGTAGCTGCATGTGGCTCCATTTCAATTCCTCTCTTCATAGCTGCTGTAACAACACGACGTGAAGGATTTATTTGCCTCACCAGGTTTTCAAAATTTGTTACACGTTTTGCACAAGAACCAAACTTGCTGGCAGTAATTCGCTTTGAACGAAGAAGCTGCCAAAGATTACTTGCACCCTGTGTCACTGTCCTCGCTTCCAAGTCAATTGCAACTTCTCGAGTAACAGCTAAAGCATCAAGTGCAGCGGCTCTCTCCTGAGTTAAACAAACTTGAACATTGTTCGTTATTCGTTCTCCAGCACCCTCCAATGGTAACTTTGGGAAATCACAGGCAAGGAAGTCATTTATGACGTATTCTTGTGAGAGCTTTTGCTGGTATGACAGAGGACTACCTTTAGGAGCATTGCCAAATTTTGTTGGCTGTAATATTAAATTAGGTCTTTGCTCTGCTGTGGGTGCAATATCAGCTATCAAGGGCAATGGGTCCAAGCCAGTAAAATCACTCTTGCAAAGGATTCCATAAAAAGAAGATGGTGAGTACAAAGTACTTTTGATGAACTTGTTGTAGTTGGCACCCATTTTTGGCTTTTTTACCAGTACCGACTGAATCTCTTTTGTTCCAATGCGTTTTTCTCTTGGTACACTCCAGCGCTGTGGCATACTGGTGCAAGTTAGATCATCTGGTAGAGATGTAAGTCCAAACATTTTACAATGAGCCATATAGAAAAGCAGGCCTATTACATGATGGCAATAGCCACTTGCACCTGCAACACAGGAACATTTTCCAGTGATGCCCTTGTCCTCCAACTTTACAAATATTTCCAAAAGATGCGGGGGCTCACTTTTTCTCATGGATCGGAAACATTTACCGGAAACTTTCACTTTATCTGGCAGGTAAGTCACTGAAAGACATGAAAGATTGTTCATCAAAGGGTACGAAATACTGTGTGGCATATAGATGCACAACAATCACATTTCAGAGTAAATAGTTACTGGATAATTATTATTATATCCATTTCGTAGGACATAAAATAAATGTGAAAATAAAACACGCACTCACGTGACAAAATATTGCTCACCTTGAATATTGTGGAGATATCCAGGTTCAGCAAAGAATTTGTAGGCTTTGCTTGTGCTTGTGCAACCAGAAGAGATTTTCGCGTAGCTCTCTACTTCGGCAAACGTCAGGGTAGGAAAGAGGTGGATATCTTGCGTCGGATTACCGGTAGAACTTCGTTCTTTATACAACAAACAAATATTAGAAACAACGCGGTTTTGCTGAGTACTCTATGGTAACAACAAACCAGTTGTCACAGAAGACAACCACTCTTCGCGAGTAAACTAAATGGAATTCTGTCAGAGGTACCGTATCTTATATTGAGCGAATGAAAGTTCAAATCTTTTCCGAGGCAAAACAAAGGACTAACAACGAATATTTCAGTTACAGTTGCTTACCTTCGTTGCTCGCCATGAGGCCAAAAGGTCGTCACGATGGAATAGGTTCCGTATTCTGTCAAAATATGCGAGTGTTCCTTCCAAAATTCGAACAAGTATAATAGTTATATCATTTACAAAACTAAAAGTTTGAAGATGAACTCTTTTAGATCGCTCGTGTCGCTTAACTACACTATAATTCTAAATATGGCGGCTGGAACGCTTGCGTCCCAGCATGGCGTTGCTAGGTGGTATCCAAGCACGTGACCTAATCCTGCAAATGGTCTATTGCACTCCACTCAGTTCAATTACCACTATTAATCACAAACTTACATCAAACACTCCTTTATTCTGCTCTACAAGTTTCTTGCTGCCTGTCAAGTGCTGCCATGCCAACCCACGAACAGAAGGTGGGATACCTTTGCGGCATCTCTCTTTCACCTATAAAACAATCAAAAAGTTAATACAGCACCTGCAGGGAAAACTACTAATAAAACCAGACAAAAAAAAAAAGAAGAAAAATTAAGGATTCCATGGATGTACGATATCTGCAGCGTACACCAGACAACTTACTGGGTACTTAGACTGCATTCATATGTGTTATGGACTAAAACTTGCAAAGTCCATGATTTAAAATATTTTAATACCAAACCATACCCTTCTAAAATGAAACTATCTATAAGTCTACCTTTGTTGAATTTCTTCATTTTCTCATCCCTTGAAACCTTGCTAGAACCTCAAATCCTACAGGCTCAGAACCAACTCATTGTAACTCTGACATTTTAAATCCAGTATAACACGATCTACAGCACAACTATCTCTAAATGCATGCTGTAGGTCAAAAGCTGGTATTCCTTTTTTATAAAAAAAAAATCAAAACCGTAGATATGTGTACTATACTTCTTGAAGTCTTAATAAATCACACAAGAACCGCTACCACTTCATTAGCACTGGAAATAACAAATATATGTTATTTACTGGACGAGGTCTGTGAGGGAAAAAACTGTGCCCGAGGTCTTGAGTACGGCCTGATGTACGAAGGCCTTCGGCCTCGGGCCGTACTGAAGACCAAGGGTACAACATTTTTTAATAACTTTTTTTTGTGTCTTCTTTCTTGTCACAATCTATAGGTGTCATCTGGTTGAAAGTTTCTTCCTCTGGATAGCAAAATTCTCTTTCACTATGTCTGCTCTCATTCTAATCCTCTTTCCTTAACAGTTATATTTCTGTAGCATACTAACATTGTAACATTAATATTTTTAATGAGCCGTAATCATTACAGCAGGCAACAAATCTGGTCCGTGGGCCATATCATAAAAAGCTTGACTGGTCATGAGTGCATGATTAGCCAATCAAATTTGAGGATTTAGAATTCCAGCCGGCTCAGATGCTTGGGAAAAAATAATATATTATAATAAGTTATAATTTCATTTCAGGGAAAAATGACTGAGTGGTCTGCCCAGCCTACCTTTCTGAAGGGTAGAGACGGACAATAGACAGTGCTATGCACAGAACCAAAAAAGGAGGATAAGTTAGGCCCAAAACCATAACACACCAAGTTTATTCACCCATTTGCACTTTGTTACACTAATAATATAATAAAGCAAAGGTACATATTTGTGCAGGAATTAGAGCTTGGTGACTAAAATAACTGAGAGGTTTTCAAGTTAGTCTCCATGTTTTTGATGCTTGAGAAATATTACAGTTACTTCAGAAAAACGTTGTGACCACCACCCAAGTGACCACGTCGTGAGACCATAGAACTAATTCATATTATCATTTAGTATAAATACTCAGGTGACTATACAAAATCACGCACTCTGATTGGTTCGCTATCTCGGATTATCAGCCGATAATCACCTCGACGAACAAAATGGCTGCCAGTCGTTCGCGCGCTTTTGATGAAATAAAACTTTTTCGTGTTGTAAAATGCTTTTCTTTTCTTTTTTGAAATAATCACCTGTGTATTTATACTAAAACAATTATTCGCCTCAGGCTCAGTGATTCTCGGTGAATATTCACCTCGACTTCGTCTCGGTGAATATTCACCAAGAATCACTTCGCCTTCGGCAAATAATTGTTAAATAAATCTATATATAAATCTTTTCCATAACAGCATATCTAATATTATAATTATGGACATTACTGGTATATTGAAAAAAATCTTGAAATGGATTGACAGAAGTCCTTTATGCCACAGATGTGTAAACTGTGAACATAATGTGTGAACATGACACTAACTTTACCCATAGCCCTATAGAAATCTATATAACCTTGTCTATTTATTGTTTAGCTTATAATGCTATGGACAAGGTAGTGTGAAGAATGTTTGTTTTATTTATATGGTGGCAGTTTGCATTACACCTGACATACATTATGTGAGTGGAAGTTAATTAGAATTATTATACAATCTTAGTTTTCCCTTGTAATTGAGTTTAGCAATAAATCATTGAGACATTTTCATGTTATCATTAAGTACAGCTGCCAAGGCATTTGTGACAGTAGGTCAATACTCAGTGGGTAAGACTAGAGTTTCAACAATCAATCCTGTAACTGACCTTAACAAATTTCTTTGTCATCCACTTATCCCAGTTGTTTAGCATTTCAACCCACTTTAGTTCCCGTTGTCTCAGTACCTGTATAGGCAGCTTTTGGGTGGTCTCCCTAAAAACATACATATCATTTCAATGGTACCTACATAGCGTATGCCTGTATTATTTAAGTAGTGCTGGCAACCAAAATTGCACTAGGAAAAAAGTTATACAACTCTTACGAGAATTTTACATCTGCTGGTTGTGTGGCATCATCTAACTTCATCTACTAACTATGGTAGCATCAGGACTTAAAGGTGCAAAAGGAAAAAGGAATTTTTCATTTTGATTTTAGCTGAGCAGAAAATTCTACATTTAGAACTAAACAACTAAAAAAAAGACAGAAACAAAAACATAGACAAGCCCCACTATGTCAAAGCAATACAAAGTTAATAAATTACCCAGGTATGTTTTGAAATTAAAATTAGTTACAATAACATAAAAACACAACCAGCTAAGTAAAAATTACATCAAATTACATCAGGAAACGCAATGTTTTGTGCACCTGAGTTGAGTATATAATTTATCTCACGTGTAACTCTTATTTTTAACTTGTGTGCAAAATTTGCTCAACGCGGCAGCGGGTAATAATTTTAAAATTGATATATAAGAAATAATGAGAACTTTTATGCCTCACGGCCACTAGTACAAGTAAATAAATTTATGCACTTGAAAGCAGGCTTCTACCGCAAAAATTTAAGCTTACTACTGCAAGTATCGCTACTTGAGGAGTTTTCATTGCGTAACTGTGTTAACTGATATTGTACTCACGACGCCTGTTTGTGTTCACCAACGAATCCATAACGATCCACTGAAGGACCTGCGGTCGCCTCATAGTAATCGGGATCGATTGGCCTGACGCCATTCAACTGAACATTTCGCGGCTCGTAAAATTCCATGTGAAACAACTTTGACTACTTCTTAGGTCATCTCATAAGGCTACAAACAACATCTTACGGCGTGCGGACACCAACGGACAAGCAAGAGATATCTGATACAATGTTATTTCCGTATGCAGGAGCGAAGCATCCAAGGGCCTCGAGACCTACATCCTAAGAAGGGCAAACTAGCATGCGATGAATGTGGTACATTCTTCTTTTGCCCCCAATTGCATTAGACTGTCTTGCTGATAATCGTATTCGTGTTATTCGAAAGGAATTGAAATTCACTGAGAATTTCGACAAAAATATACTGCGTCCACAACTGAAAACCTCTGAGGAGAACTGGTTAGTCTCATGGGAAGGACCGCGGTCTAATCCTGAGCCTGTGTTTAGCAAAGTGTATGCCTTTGTCCTCCTGAGGGGTGAGCAGGGGACGGTTCTTTGCACTCCGGCCACACTAAGTATCAGCCATGTCGCTTTGCCATCACACACCCCGGTTATTGCAACACCTGACCCTGGCAGAGGGCGCCTCAAATACCAAAAAAAGTAATAATAAATAAAAACATTAACCCTATTTGCACGCGTGTTAATTTGTCAGACAGTTTTACTGGCGCAAGAAAACCACACACGAATATGTAGGATGTAAGTGACTTGAATCGCGGGTAAATTATACGGGGTGGAATAACCACGTACTCAAATAGTCACCTTGAAAGTGCATCACGACCATCACAAATGCGAACCTTGGGTCTACTCGTATTTTACTGCTCGAACATCTTAAAATTTAGTTCGGTGGAGACAAAATCAAATACTTGTGGGGGTAGCGGGGTTGGAATTCCTGCATGTGTACAAACTCAAAATTCGTGTTTCGGTATCATTGCCGCAAATCTTGAGGGCCTGTTAGGGGTAAATTCCGACAAGCGACATGGCCTTGAAACGGCGACACGAAGGAGCTGAAATGACAACGAACGAAATTACGACAGCGACCTGCAAACCTTCCGAATTTGCGACGTGAAAAGGTTTGAAACTCAGACGGGCGACATAAAGAACCTCCCTAACAGGGCCTCAATCTTGACCTCGACATCTTCGTTATACATGGCACATGGCAAAAGGTATGCTGTAAATTTAGCTCAGTTGCTATATTACTGGGTGTTCACGATTCATGAAGTGAACAGAACAAAGAATTGAACTTCTCTTTATGTGATCACGAGATATGACCGGCATTACATCTTAAAATGCTTTCCTTGGAAAGAAAACTAAATTGCTGCGCAGAACTCGTCAGTGAATGTGTTTGAGATAGATTATATATGATCCATAACCAATGAAATGCTAACAATTTCACACTTGCTAATGCACCAGGAGAGGGCTACAAGTTTGTTAGTACTTTTGTACTATTATGTACTACCCTCATTAAATAAAGCCGTTACTTACTTACTTACTAATCGGCTGAAAGGGTCCTAAATTTTTTTATCTTTTCTGGTAAGCGGTATCAAATCTGTTTTCAAACATGAAAAAAGTGAAAGAAACCAGTCCACAAGCTGTTTAACTATTTCCACCTTTGACTGTGTATTTTCTGAGATACGGTGAGAAATGCAGCCAGTAGCAGAAATGGCAGATTTGGCGAAACGTGCCAAATGGCAGATTTGGTGGATAAGTAACTCAATCAGCTTTAGTGAGGGTCCATGGAAGTTAAGCAAATTTGGCAAAAATGACACATTTGGCGATATTTCGCCAAGAGCATTGATATATTTGGCAGATATTTAAAGAAGTCAGCAGAGGCAGATTTGGCTAAATTTACATATAAGTTTGGCACTCAAAACCAACTGAGAAGGACCAACTTCTGGTGGACCCTAATTGAGAACAGCAGGAGCCCATCGATGGGCTCCTGATTACAGCTCAAAATAAAGTGGTCGAAAAACGACAACAACCCACATCAACTACTCCAACTTGCACTGTCTCTCACAACCTCGTTCCCAGGGTCCTCTCTCTACCTCGAGGTAGAGAGAGGACCCTGGGAACGAGGAGCGAATCAGACGAAGGGCTAACGCTCGAAACGTCAGCACCTCCTTTTTACCTTACGGTGGTATAACTTACTTAATCAACTCGTTTGATTTACTCATTTTCTTGTGTTTCAACTTCCCACCGGCGCAGCACCAGTTTCTTTAGAAACTATCCCCACAATACTTGTGTCTCTCATCGTCTGTCAAATTTCACGTGACGGCTGCTGACGTCATATACCACGTGATCTAATGATGTCAGCAAATCGTCTATTTTTGCCATTCAATTTAAAGGGAATCTCAACGCTTTAGACTGTCAGATTGGTACATAGCAAACACAACTAGACTAACTGTATAATTAACAATTATTCTCAGAAATCGAGGTAAATATTCATAAAGCCACCATTCACCGAGATTGAAGAGAATAATTGTTTTACTATATACCAACGAAGCAACCCCAGTGGGGAGCTTAAGCAAACACGTTTCGGATGGTAAAATATTGTAATTGTTACTGTTCGAATTTCATTCAGAGTTTTGCAAGGAAATTTTGTTGTTCAACACTAGTCTCCGGGAGAAAACTTGAAATATTCTCATTTCACGTTGTTGTTTTGCAATGATCTGCAAGAACGTACGGCAAATAAAGATTATTCCATGGAAAATGAGCAAAACGATTTTTATTCACTAGTTACGATGCATCAATAAAACGAAAGAGTGAGCGGAAGAGTGAGTTTTTTGATGGATTGCAACGAGCTAAGAAACGAACCTCCTGGTTCAGCTAAGGGACTGGTTATTATTTATCGGGAGGGGGGGGGAGAGTGGTGCAAATAGGGGGTTGGCCACCATTTCTTATGCATGGCTTAAAGGGGAGGCCATTAAAAAAATATGCAAACGTTTTGCCAGCAAAAATATTAAAAGCTGCATCTGGAAGCCATCAACATTATGCTAATACTCTGAGCGCTTACCATTTGAATGGAATTTTCGGTAAATTTTTTGCGACAAATGGTTGTGTACTTTTTCTCGTCAAGGAAACGGAACGGATTGATCTGTACCATTTAATCCCAAGTCTCGGATGCCAGTAAGCTGGGGCCTAGTATCAATGTTTTCCTGAGTCACTTAGCTCAAAAGCGCGAACCGTCAAAACAAAAGAAAAACAGAACTATCAACAACCAAAACTTAAGCCTTTCACACCTGGGGTGCGACAGGTGTGTTGGAGGAACTGGAAGAGATTTGGGGAGGAGAACAAGCAGTTTTCGCTTTGATAAACTTGTAACACTTGATCATGTTCATTCGTGATATCCTCCATGCTGTCTTTTCGCAAATATCAACGTGAGGAACCTGGCACTGGTATTGTCAAATGGTACAGAAATTTCCGGATATTTCGGTACAACCGAGAAAAAGGTAATAGCTTGGAAGGTATTACTTTTTTTCCGAAAACATTCCACTGGAATAAACCCTTCCATTTGAACTTTTACCGGAATTTCCGGTTTTTCCGTGCAAATGGTAAGCGCCCAATACCTTGGGGGCTTTCCATTCACCGAAAATTTTCGGTTTGAATTTTCGAAAATTTCGGTCTCGAATAGAACGGACTTATTCTCGGTCGTCACGTGGTCAGTTTTTGCCCTAGTTTTCGCCGCTTATCGTATGTGTTCAAAATGGCGGGTGTTTTAAAATTTTACGAAGCAACCGATTATGATCCCGATTTCATTTTCAATTCGCTCTTGTTCGATGATGAAAACAAAATACCTTTACTTGCTGCAGTTTCGTGCTTCATGCGGAGAAGTCAGAACCGTATAAATGGCTTCTGTCTTCATGCAAGAAAAGGTTCCTACGTATTTGCAGTCGGAATTTTGTTTTCCTTTCTTCCAAAGGGTAAATCGTGCACGCGAGGAGACTGGAGAGCAGTCCGACTGGAAGCTTTTGAATGGAACACGAGAATTTTCGAAAATACCGAAATTTCCACTTTTCGGGAACACTGAAAAGGTTGTCCTAAATTTTCGAAAATCTTTTCCTGAAAAGATCTGTTCCATTCGATTCCTACTCGAAATTTTCGAAAATTTCGTCGAATGGAAAGCGCCCCTTTGAAGGTATTACTTTTTTTCCGAAAACAGTCCACCGGAATAAACCGTATCATTTGCACCTTTACCGGAATTTCCTGTTTTTCCGTACAAATGGTATGCGACTTCTGTGATTTGGACTTAGTGAGGACCTATTTTTGGTATGTGAACCAGGCTTCCATCACCGCGTGGCATGATTGTCACCTTTACGGCTTTGCGTTTGTAGGAGTGAACAAGATGGACGCCGTTGAAGGGGATTCATTGGCTAACCTGGAACAAAATGACCGCCTGGAAGATCTTGCTATGATAGGGAATGATGGCTATGTAAGATATTTTCAAGTTTAAACAAATGTTCTTCCAGTTTTATCACCGGTGTGGGGTTACGTTGCATTCAATGGCTCTTTGCACGTTTGTTTTGACATGACATGGTATGTTTTGTGTTCCTCTCGTAGACTCCAAACCGATACACGATACCATTACGAGATGGTATTGACGTTAATGACTTGATTCGTGGAGACGGCACGATGTTTGAGACTGATCTTGAGCGAATGGGTAAGGTTGTTTCGGGCTAGATTCCGTATAATCTTCCCATACTTCTTTATGCTACAGCTGTGTTGTCGTGGGTATCCACGTGCAAACTGCAAACGTACCATGGTTATAGAAAAACGAAACGGTACAACTACAGCAACTAGCCGTACATTCTATAGTTGCTCCCATATACTTTTGAGGCTCGGCGGCTCGTCAGTCGCGGTAAGTGTTTATCGAATGAGTAAGGTAACACGAGCTTAAGAAACTCGAACCCGCGGATCCCATGATTTTAAACATTATGTTGGGCATACGAATAATAATGTATTTAAGGATACCGTATACCTTCGAGAGTCGATTTTTTGCAAAAAAAAAATTTGAGGCCAAATTAAACATTACTGTTGTCGCTTCATTTCCCCCCCAAAAAATTGTTTAAATCTTGAAACGCGCGCGAGTTATCAACAAGAACGTTTTTCCAAATGAAATTCTATCACCCGCCAGAGTGCTATAAGCCAATTAAAATGTGTCAGCGCCAGGACTTCCCGTGACGTTTTTCGCGTTAAAACATCAGGGGTCGTTCATTTCATGTCGCTTCTCTTTCTTTTGTTTACATTTGCAACTTGTGATTTATTCACACTAAGTTTTCGCTTATGTTCGTTTTGCGTATCGTGTATGGAGGAAAATAAGAGAGAAAAGAGTCCCTGGTCGAAATCTAAGAAGAAAACCGGTCCTAAGAAAAAGAAGCAGAAAGTTTTCGATGAAGGATGGCGAAAGACTCTTGCCGAAACCGATAAAGGCTCTTGGTTTAACCAGTCTTCGCTCCTCGAAGATGATCAACCGTCGAGGCCACCGCAGTCTTCCTTTTCTTAGAAGAATTCTTTCTGCCCGGCATTGTGCAAGGAAATCCGACAAAATTCGACTGACTGGAAATAGAGCTGCGGTCACGCACTCAACTATTTTCCCGCGAGTTGCTTACCGACACTAGTAATCTCAGGGGACTCAGCAGTAGGTCTCCTGTCATTCTATTGGCTGTCGACATCGGCGGCATCCACAGTGTTGAAATATGGCGCAGCAAGGGCGTGAAATTTTTGTAAACTTTTAGAAGCGAAAAAAACCTACTTCGTTTTTACGCGAGTGTGCTTTCTTTAAAGCAATTTATAGGGTACGACGATTTGACGGATTGCCTTGAAATTTGGCCCGACGATTCCCAAGACATCGAACAAAAAAACCGTGTGAGGAATTTCCGTTTTTCAAAATTGATCTCCCTCAATGGCCTACGCCGTAAAACGTATCGGTAAGTTTTTGATCATCAAAATTGACAGAAAAATTGCGAAGCAACCAATAGAAATATCGAAAAAGCCTCACACGGTTTTGAAGATTAATGCCTTATGATTGATATAATGCAGTAGTTTTCATTCTAAGGTCGAATTCCATACCCGATAAATTCGCTCAAAGAGACGTCGGTCGTTTTGGGGTTTTGGGACGCACTCTCTTTACGGTTAAAAAAAGTCAAAGCGAAGTAATTTTTACCGGATAGTGCATTTCATTAGCTTTGTACTGATATATAGTTTGTGGTTGTTACATTTAAGACAGCGCGCAAATATTTTTTTTCGCGAAGGACACCCGCGAAGGTATACGGTAACCTTAAGTATTCCTATTTCCCAAGAACTGTCGGAGACTGGAGCAGTCTCCCCTCTGATATTGTAACCTCAGAATCTTTTCAAATTTTTTAATTCTGAATTAAAATTATTATTTACGAGTTTAGTCCGCTAGACCTTACTGGTGATTGATTATTGTTATTATTATTTATTTACTTATTTATTTATTTTACTTTTGTTATTATTATTTTTGTAAATGCATATTTATACTATAGATGGGTAAGATTTCCTCACAGGTCCCTACTTCATTATGCATGCTGTAGTTGAATTGTCTTGGGAAGTGCGTGTGCAAACATTTCTGAGAACGAAACCGTACGGCTACAGCGTGCATAATGAAGTAGGGACCTGTGGGGAAATCTTACCAGCCACTGAGCCACGTCAATTAGAAATTGTGAAAAAGTGGCCCTGTATTTGGTAGTGAAACCATATTATGAAATATGGGGTGACATGTGGTATGTTGTAAAAGAAAGTGAGATTTTGGGAATAGGTGCTAATTGATCCCAATTGGGATAGAACTACAATCAATATAAAGGGCTGAAAGCACGCTGATAAAAATCTCTCTTTCCGTACTCCGCATTTCGTTTTCGTAAGTTAGATTTTAGTTCGTCTTTGTGAAGTTTAGTTAATAAAGTATTTTCCGTGGAACACACCAACTGGCGACGAGGATGCAGGAGACATCTGGAGCAGCGACAAACCCCCAGCAAGTCGTGGTAAATCACGCTTTTGGAAGAATGAAAGAATTCACACCAGGCTGTGATTGGAGGCACTATGTCGAGAGATTGGAAATGTATTTTGAAGTTAAAACATTTCTGAGAACAAGACCGTACCGCTATAGCATGCATAACGAAGTACGGACCTGTGAGGAAATCTTACCAGCCACTGAGCCACTTGAAATAGAAATTGTGAAAAATTGCCCCTGTATTCTGCAGTGAAGCCATATTATGAAATATGGGGTGACATGGTAATCTAGGCCAGTCCTTCATAGTTGACAAGGAGGAAGTCAGTGTTCCTAAAATGAGGTGTTATTGTATTATTTGCAACAGAAGTTAAATAATGCATTGATAAATGGCTGGCTGACTGCAAGTTAGAAATGTTTAATGAATTAAATGAGACAAGCATTTCCACCAGGTTTTGCTATGACAAAACTAGGCTATTCGGGGAGCAGGGTTGGTGCGGTGGTGAAAGCGCTTGCCTTCCACCATGTGGTCCGTGTTCGATTCCTGGCCCTGGCGTCATATGTGGGATGAGTTTGTTGGTTCTCTACCCTGCTCCGAGAGGTTTTTCTCCAGGTACTCCGGTTTTCCCCTCTCTCAGTGCTTAATACAGTTGACACTCAAATAAAGTTCATTATTATTATTATCATAGTCTGGAGAAGAACATCTGAGATCTTGTAATGAATTGAAAATAGTCAAGTGATATTCCGAAAGCCTACAACAACTCATACATTGACAAACGTGTAATAAAGAAATGTTGAAAACTGCCAGCTATAAAACATTTAAAATGGAAAAAAATTACAATTGGATTCTGCGTTCGTATTATATAAAGGATTTATGTAAAGAAACATCCCGTGTTGTCCATTATATGTTTTAACGCCATCCTCAACATGGATAATTATTCGTACCATAGACAGTTTCATCAAATGACAATTGATTACTTTCACACTATAGAGACTTCCCATAACTGTACATCATACCAAAGTAGGCATGTTCCAATATGAAGCTCCATCCTTAATGAGCAAGCAAGTTACACCTCAAAAGTCTGAACAACAGTAATTGTTATATTCGGTACCTAGACTTTCACTCAACAAAGTGAGCACTGTGATTGGTTAATTCTTGGTCACATGCCCCTGATCAAATTCAATTGTTTCCCGTCCGGGATACAATTGCACAGTTGTTGCCCACGCACGGAATGCAATAACGTATAATCAGTGCACAGCCTAGTCAAAATATGCTGGCAGCCGGCAATTTTGCCGCCTTCTACAAAATATAGGCCGCCTACTACACACTTAAAAGTTCATTAAATAAATCAGGTTTAAGTTTTCACTTGCCATAAATCAGTAAGCAATTCACGCTAAAGCTCTTTATGAACAGATATGAAGCCTCTTCTAGATCAAATTGTGACAAAAAACCATATGCGAATGTTTTTTGTGGGTCGAGCTGCACAGGGATGAATGAGCAAACAAATATTTCAGAGTGGCAGGGTAACTGGGGCCGACAAACTCCTTGTACATTGTTTGGGAAATGAGCTGCCTGAATGGTCAGCAGTCAATGTTCTTCCAGTTACAAACAAGATTTGAAAAAAAAACCACTCTTCAGTGTTATCATAGTTACTAACTATGGTGTTATGTAAAAGCTATGTTGGGGCTCCGCTGAGTTTATCCCTCAAACTGCACGGGATACAGCCATTTGAAGACAATATTTTCATTTTTTTTTTCTGGGCAGACGTACCTTTGCTTGCTCCCAAACACCACCCCCCACCCCAGGGAGTAAGGGCCTTCGTCCTTGTCTGCCTACTACTCCAGCCATCTTGCCTACTACTCAAAACGATTTTGACTGGGCTGAGTGCATGACTAAATTAAAAATGGTGTGATCTTCTAAATATATAACAAAGCACCTAATGTATGTTCCTTCGTGAAACTTGTTAGTTTTGTTGTCCCTAGAGTTCTGATGTTTCCCTCAACTTTGTCTCGGGGAAACATCAGGACTCGCAGGAAAACAAAACTAACTACTTCCCTTGGGGCCATACATTAAGTATATATTATTGTAGTGTTTGTGATGTAATTTGAATGTAAGTTTCAAGTGTACTGTGGGTAGGAACAGATTGAGCATTGAAAAACACTGGAGTAACTTGTGCTAAATTCGATCTTGTGTGGCAGCATTATTTTGTTTTGACAGTCGGTTTATTTCAACAATGATCATGAATGAACAGTGTAGAAGTAAAACAAGAAACCTGTGCACAGTGAACTCATTTTGTGTGATCCATCCAATGGTATCCCCTTCTGCCATGCATACATGCTGTTATATGCTAAACATTTACGTTGCATGTGGTTGTGTTATGTTATTAGTGCATCCTATATAAATACCATAGTTTTTAGCTTTTAATGTTATCTTTTTGACTTTTGGATTGAAAATCTGGCAAAACCATCCTTTGGCATGTAGGTGTATCTGGAATAGCGTCATTCTCTAGCATCATAAAACAACAAAATTGAATTGTGACACCAGCTATTGTTATTTTTATGAAACAGGAATGCTGTTTATGATTTCACAACATACAACCATGGAAAATAGCATTAAATATATAAGCTCTAGTTTTGAATTTCTTTACAAGTCATTATTACCTTGGAATGACCATAGTTTGTTTGGTTGGTATTCCACTTGGAAATCTAGTGAAAGTTCTAAGGTTTGTTGTTTCCTTTTGTAGCTGAATTTGAGGAGGAAGAATCACAGTTCTTTGATCGTGAACAACTTTTCCAACAACTGAATTACGAGTGCAATGACTTTGGAGATGATTCTGGCTCAGATGAAGATGGTGATGTGGTAAAATTATTGCCTTGCTAAATTTCTTTTAGACAAATTACTCCACACTTTTAGCTAATTGTCACCCTTAGTAGGGAGCCTTTGAAAACTACCATACTTATTGAACAAGTACCCCTTACTTGGATCTCTTTGTCATTTCTAACTTATACTGTTAGATGAATTCACGGTAGAACGGTGAACAGTTCATTACATAGCAAAGCTTATGTTGTTTTTAGATTGATGGCAGTCTTGTGTCTGGAATCACTTTAAGATGAAAAAAAAATCTTAATACTTCCTTTAACTCCCTTAGACTCCATTCCAAAGGCTGGCACGTGGTATGGAAAAACTCACTGAAGATGGTGGTGTCTTAAAGAAAATGGTGCGACCAGGGACAGGACCTGTGGTACCCAGGGGAGCTACCGTTAGATGTGAGTGATTGAAGGAAATAACTTGGGAGAGTTTGAAAGAATTCTCAAACTTATGTAAACCCTATAGTTACAGCAGTTAAGTTCTTTTTAATTTTTTTCATTTGTCAGACAATGTAGTTAGTATATATTCAACCACTTATTGATGGAAGTAACATTGGCTTGGAATACTCTGCCTTTTAAACTGCTGAATCATTTGAATTTGCTGATGTAACTACAAAGCAGCTATTTTCTTTTTTTTAAGGAATTAATTCAAGAAGTTGGGTTAGTTGCCATAACCATGTTTAGCAAACCTGGTGCAAACACTGGTTGACAGCTAATCTAGAAGCTTGTTTTACAAATATTTTGCAGATCACTATAATGGTTATATTGAATACAATGATGAGCCATTTGATTCTTCAAGATGCCGTAACAGACCAGAAATGAGTCAGATAGGTATGTTGTTTAACCGGTAAGAATGTATTTTGTATTAGAAGGATTATTTAGGCCTAAGTAGTGGACACTTAACAGGGGTACTCAACGTTGGTTTTCTCCTGAATGCATTGAAAACATTTTTAGACTATCCAGAGTACTTTCAGATCTCTAGAAGTGCATTCTAAGCGGCACTATCAACTTTGTATCTGTTTGGTCATCCCAGAGTAACTTGAGTCTTTTCAAAATTACAAGGGTCTCGGTAATATGTTTTCCGAAAACTTTCAAATGTATTTCCACTTTTAAGTCAAATCTTAAAACTTATCTTTTAAATTAGCTTTTGATATTTCTTAAATTTTATTGTAGATCATTAATACTTGTATAGTTTTAGGTTATTTATTGTTGTAATGCGCTTTAGATCACCTGGTGTGTTAAAAAGTGCACTATAAATCAATAATAATAATAATAATGATAATAATAATAATAATGATAATAATATACACTGTTGTTTTCAAATAATGACTGTAACTTAAGAAGTTAAGTTAAAGCCTCTAAAGTTGAATTGTACATTTATTATTTAAACCAACACAGCATCAAACTACCAGTATGTCACACACAGTGTTGCATCCAGGTTTTAATGGGTAGGTGTCCTCTGGACCCTTTAAACAAATATTTGAGGGGTCCTATCATAAATATTGATTTCAATCACCTCTTAATTTGATTATACAGACAAGAGTGACAAATCACACTGTTGGTGTCTGCATTTTGAAAACTGTAATTACTGGGCCGAAAAAATGTTTCTTCGTTCACCTCCGTGTGATGCTAGGGCTCCCTCAAACTAAAAATCTTTTGTTGTGAGAAGTCAGAACACAAAAAAGACGGAGCAAATGAATGCAAAAATCCATCATCGATAGCAATAATTGTTGTGCATCGGAAGTCATGATGCTCCAGTGTTCATCTTTGGAAGTTTGTTCCGCATGTGGCAAGGGGATTGTTTTTCTTCACATCGATACAAGTGGAGCAAAACATTTTACCCTCTTTGAACTTGAGCCATTTGAAATCACTGAGCCATTGGCGGCAAAACGACTTGCAGACTTTGATTTCAGGGATAGATTCGGAACTTACATCATTGGCTTTTCATTTTACGCTGGTTTGTTTGCCAAACAATGTTGACTCCATCATCTTCAGGATTTGAAAATTATGTGAAAACATTTTTCTTTCAAGTTATACTGATGCTAAAAATAAAAATACACCAACCAGAATTCTCTCTTTGTTATGCAT
Organism: Ricordea florida; assembly: GCA_949710005.1. NCBI lineage: Eukaryota > Metazoa > Cnidaria > Anthozoa > Corallimorpharia > Ricordeidae > Ricordea > Ricordea florida. Next base: position 22,732,407 of record OX453277.1, on the reverse strand, counting down.
TTTCTTGATGGATCAATCAACGTTGAGTATGTAAAAAGTAGTGGCACGTTAAGAAAAATATAAAAAGCACATTGTTTATATCTTTCAATTTAGAAATGTGCATATATTTCAAGTATGATATTTGTGCGTCACCAGGGACCCCTTCTTAGTATTTTAGGAGGTCCAAATGCAAAATATTACATCCCTGGATGCACTGACGTGCTCTGAATGCAACACTGCACCAGGTTGCAATGTACCCTTTCCTTTTAATAAAAGGATTGGTATCATTCACAGCATACAAGTACCATAATTATATATCGACAGCAAGGTTTATGTTTACTGACAATAGATTAGTTTTGTAAATATGAAGCATGTGCTAGAACCGACTTATTGACCAAACCCTCCCTTAAAAGGAAACGAAAGGTACCAAATGTATGCAATTGATTTTGTAATGCGTATGGTTCACTGCTGACCCACCCGCCTGCCCACTGAACCAACCCCTCCTTGGAAGGTGGTAAATGGTAGGACACTACCTTTGTAGTGTGTGCCAGTTGTTGCCTGCCCACTCAGCCCTCCCCCCTCCCCCCTGTGTATGTAGATAGTTAATAGTAGGCAACTGCTTTTATTGTCTGCAGTACAGTACTTACCTTCCCACCTAACGCTTCTCTAGGAGACAATCATTAGTAAACAGTTGTCTCCCGCTATGACCTTTCAGCCTGATCCTCCAATAGAAAGACAGGATACTTGGATGGCTAGTTTGCCAATTCTATACCTTGTATGTACATTTTATTAAGCTTAGCATCTTTAAAAGTAATAATTTTATTTAGACTGTAGCTGTCAGCTAGACAAGGCTACCAGCAGTGTATAAGAAAAGGTTTTTACACATGATGTGCTCCTTTATGTTAGATGGTGTTGTGCCTGGATTATCAATTGGCTTAGCCAGCATGAGAAAAGGGGAGTTGTCCAAGTTCCTTGTTTCTCAAGAGTATGGATTAAGAAAGCTTGGCTGTCCTCCAAGAATACCACCTGAAAGAACAGGTCAGTTGTTTTACACAGGATACATGTGTTTAATTTTTGCTAAGAGTAGTCACTGTGTTGGTTCAGGTTATTTCTAGATACGAAGGAACTTTTATTTGGAGATGTAGCAGCTGTTTATTTTTGGATGTCATTGTTATAAATGGTGTAGTCAGCACTGGTAAGCTGATTATGATAAGTGTGAATCCCACTAAAACATTGGTTTTCCTTACTGACTCCATATACACATCTTTGTTGTTTTGCATTGATGGTTAACATCAACAAGCAACTGGTCAGATTCTATAAACTTGGAATTGTCTCAGGGCAGCACAAATATCTTAGTCTCTCGTTGCAATAGTGGTGGACAATATTCATGTAACGTTGGAAGAGAGTGGAATGCATTACATTCTGGTATTTTTGAGTAAAATAACTTCCTAGGTTTGAAAGGTTTTAAAATTTATCTTTTGTAAGTAGACTAGCATAGTGTGATTCTTATACAAATTATTGTTATGGTGTAGTGTGATATGGTTGCATGTTATGTGCTCTTTCACTTATTATGAGTACAGTACATTTAGCTGTTCTCTAAAACTGGAGTAGCCTAGTTGACTTGCCTACAGCTACATTGGCCAAAAAGATAAATGAATAAATAAACATTGTTTTGGAGAGTGGCTTATACATTATTCACTAGGTTCTCATAGTTAACTAGTTTTTGTTAGTAATTACAAAAGTTTACTCATATTTCATGAATAATAATAGTTGTAGCAAAGGGTGCACTGTGGTATTGGTGGAAATGAACAGCATTGGTTTAAGATCATTGATTCAGTTTTAGGTGAAAGTGTTAGATTCTTTTTGGAACCATTGCTCTTCTTTTTTATATACATCATTAACCCTTTCACTCCCAAGGGGTCTCCATTTGACAAGTAAAATTGTCTGGCATTAGACAGAGTAAAATTTATAAATCTACTCTTGGGAGTGAAAGGGTCAAAGGGAGACTTTGTTGAAACAATGTGTTGGCTAGCAAGCTTTATTACCAAGTTTAACTTCCCTCAGATAGTTACACAAACAACATCTTCCAAAACTGTTTCTTACAGGCTTCCCATGTGAAGGAAATCTTCCATTTGCAGTTATTGTTTTTGGGTCAGGATTTTTCAACCTGTGTGATCATTACATTTAGTGCAAGTTTGTGTTCTTTTCGATAGTGCTATATGAGGTTGAGTTACTAGGTTACATTAACCATAATGCTGCTGATGAATATGATGCGTTTTCAGAGGTACGTCCATATTATCTGTATTTATAAACTACTGATAACAACATGCATACATGTACTGCCAGAAACCTCAATACAGGAAAGCCTAAAATAATAGACATCAGACATAATTTAGTGATGATAGGCATCATTTTCTCAATTTATGCACTTCCCTGGTGCCCTAGATGGCCTTATGAGTAAGCACAAGCTTTACATTGCTTGTGGCATTGATTAAATTGAAGGGAGATTTGTAATGCTCAGCTTTTTCTACCATTCATAGTTGGGCAAAGCTATAGGCTGAGCAAACTTGACAGTCGGGGTAATTTTTGTGGCTACTGCCCACAAGTCAGAAGCCACTTTGTCATTCTGTTGTAAGTCCGTGTAATAGTAACTAACTGCATGTGATTATGTAATCATTACAAAAGAGCTACACATGAGTTGAAAAGCAGAACAAGCATTGCACATGTGATGAAAAGTAATCAACTCGACAGTTTTTACCACTCGCAACCCTGAACATGTGCAGGTGGAGACTGGCTGAACATCCATTTCAATACACCTGTTGATAGTCACTTGATGAACATGTTTTCACTGTGTTTTTGGCGTTTTCAAGCTTCCTGCGTTTCCTTATTATTCACCCACACCTGACCCAGCTACCTCAGGGACCAAATTTATAATCTTAACAACAGTGACTTTTCAGGTCAATGTTAGAAATTGAAAAACATGGTGCCTTGACTTGACAAGTCTTACTACAAAAATTAACAAAGTGCACACCATAAAAATGAGTAAATTGCAGTAGCCACATGTAGTGAGTGTAGCCACTATGCGAGCCAGTGAGACATGCGAGCCAAACTTGCGAGGCATGCAAGCCAATCCAAATTTTGCAAACCAAACATGCAAGGCAAGTTAGCCACAGATAAAACTTGTGAGCCATGAATTTTGCCAAATGATAAAAACAGGGATTCGTCATTGTATGCAGGTTGTAGCGCATAATGAGGCCTCCTTTTTGGGCTTTTGCAAGGCACTGCAATGGTCTGTTTCTCATATTCAGTTTAACATGTACCACTAAGTGAAATGCATCTAGTCAAAGTGGATATGAATTGCAAATGTCTTACAAATAAAACAAATACCAAGATGTTTGTAACAAGGTGTCATTGTACAAAATGTGATGAGTGGCTGTGTAGAAGGGTAGAAACGAATAACTTAGATTTATGATAAAAAAACTCACTTTCCTTGAACAAATTGTGCAATCACATGTTTGGACTGAAAAGAAGGGTTGCTGAGATTGGGGAACCAGTATTTCTTGCATGACTCGCTTGGCTCGATGGCTTGCATACCCCATGTAGCCCTGTACTACCTATTTTTTTCTCACTGTTATCATTTTTAAATTGGACAAGTATGCCATCCTGTTACTTGTTAATCTATTTGATAGGGAATAGAATCAAGAATGGGGCACAGCCTCCATTTTGTAATATGTGAACAAGTTCCATTGACTGTATAACCCCTTAAAGTCACTTGAAGGCAAACACATGTAAACTAATGTGAATATTAAGGCTTGAAAAAATGTAGACTTTATGAAGTTAACTTGTCATAACTGCATTTATCCCAATAAGAACACATGAAAACCTGTTCTTCAAAGCTGCATTTTCTGTTTTGGATTGATTATATCCCCTTTTGCTTTTGGGGAAAATAGTAGTTTGTTTCATGCAAGCTCTAAAAGAAGCCAAGTGGCTTCCTACAAACAAAGTTGATGGTAACATATTTTCCCTTGTAGGAGGAGAAAAAACAGGCATCATTTGAACAGCGGTTGGAAGTGGCAAAAGAGGAAAAGCAGGTACAGTATGAAGCTAATGTTTTTTTTGTTGTTGTTGTTGTTGTTGTTGAACAACAATATTCAGAGTTACAAATAATCCTTTTGCTTGTTAAAACTACATCATGTTTTTCCCTGAGTAAATGACATTCTGGAGCTGTTCCTATTGATGGACCAATTCTTATGATCCTCTTTCCTGGTTTCCAGGCTGGGAATGACTTCTATCAAAGAAAGCAAATTCAACGCGCAATCAGCAAGTACTTAAAGGTATTTCAAGGAGACATGTATGAAACACTCATGTATTTAAGAGCAACCCTAACCCAGCTCGCTTTGTTAATTACCGCTACTACATGTATCTAATGCACCTATCAATGTTAAGCCGGCGGGGGAAGGGGGGGGGGGCAGGGTATGGGGTGGGGATTTGACATTTTTGAAAAATTTGCCGTCAAATTTCCTGCCCACGGGCAAATCATTCCAGTCAAATGCAACCAAATTTCGCCACCGCGGGCTGCACATCGCTGTCAAATATCCCAAGGCTGGCAAAGAAAGATTCAAATATTCCCTCCCCCGAGAGAACAAGGTCAGTCAAATGTCCTACCCCAGGGCCAACAAAGACAATCAAATCCCCACCCCATGCCCTGACTCCCCCCCCCCCCTGCCAGCTTAACATTGATAAGTGCATAAGTAAGGAAAAATTCTAAGGGTTATGTAGAACCTAGGATACCTGTATTCCTCATACACCGTATGACTAACTGTTTATGTTAAAATGTTAGTAGTTTTTGTCAGAAAAGAATGTGTGTGAGTTCACAGAGTCTGTTATAAGGATTAAAAAACAGAAATAATTGTTGTAATGAGCTGACCGGTGAGTCACTACAGGAATAAAGTCAAGGAAATATCTTTCCTCGCTGGTGAAAAACAAATCCTGCAGCTGTAATGTGTAATTTTGGCATCTTGTGTCTACTGAACTGTTATGTTGTAAGCGCCATCAGCTTATAGGCATGGTGTTATAAAAAAAACTTCGAGGGTTAAACTCCGAATCTTGCGGACCACTGAAAACCGTTTCCTCAAAGATTTCTTTTGATTTTCTGGTAGATTAGTGTCTAATTAACCCATGGAGGGTCATTTTAGAGAATTCTAAGTTATAGCCCACGCTTATAATCGGTCATACTTTGTTGCTACAATTTGGCCGCGTAAAAAACGCTAATATGGCCCTTCATTCAGCGATTACTTTTCGCAACAGAAATATTCGGGATTTTACAAATGTTTGTTTTTATAAGGAGAGGAAGACTTACGGAAAGTACGTAAGTTGTTTAAAGTCTTGCAACTGGTCGCAGTTTGTCGCGCGAATCCGATCAAATTTACGGAAAATTCCGTTAAACCGGAAGTAGATTTTGAGCTTAAATCGGGCAAAAGGAGTTTTCTCGAATTTCTACGAAAGTTAGCCGTGTTTGGTAAAACCAACTATAGCAGGTTGGTTACTCATTTAGGATTATCAATGAGCAAAAAATGAGCGAAGTCGAAATTTTGAACTTCTGCCACGAAAGGTCGATTTGGTCGATATTTACAGACAGACGCTCTTAAGAGAAGTGTTTCTTAATTGAGATTGTTAATGATCAAAAAGAATTGTAAAAAATTGAAGTGGAGTGTAAATAGGTCTTAATGGTTGGTTTTTGATGTCATTATTATTGTTATCCTGATGTGCTAATACTGTCAGATAAAAGGTGTTAAATTCGGTTTTCATTGCCTCCGGGCCGAGGGTAGAGTAACCAAGAAGCATCCTTCATTTTTCTTTCCCTTTCTGTCTACATCTCATTATTATTATTATTATTATTATTATCATTATCATTATTATTATCTTTATCATTATCATTATCATTATCATTGTCATTATCATTATCATTGTCATTATCATTATTATTATAAGTATTAGTAGTTTTAGTAGTATTAGTATTAATATTATTAGTATCAGTATTATTATCAGCATTATTCATGCTGTTAAGTTGTTCCTAGAACCTTAACCATTCAAAACTGAAGTCAGCATTCATGTGTGTGATTTTTGTCCACTGTTGAGTTTGTTCTGTACATAATGCAGGCCCTCAGGATCCTGGAAAACTGCAAGCTTCAGAATGCTGAGCAGGAGCTACTGATGAATGAAGCATTGGTTCAGCTTTACCGCAATATGGCTCACTGCTCACTGGAATTAGGACAACTAAAACGAGTACTCAAGTACTCAAGAATGGTACAGGACACTTGTTACTCCAAGTGGGGTGGGTGGGGGAGTTACGGAATCGGATATAGGGAACAGGAAAGGATGAAGCTACAGCAGTGCTCAAAGACTAAGTTGTAAGGCTTTTTATGGAACGTTTTGAATGGGAAATGGTTGGCAACTTTGGGGGGAGGGGAGGGCTAGGGACCCGATTCTCTAAACGCCTGGTAACTTACGGGCATGAGAAACTATTTTAATGACAATGATAATGATAATAAATTTATATAGCGCACTTTTTCATATGAATATGTTTAAAGGCGCCTTACACTTCTATTCGGTGAGATCGGACGTCAGCATGTAAAGGCGCCTCTGGCTGCCGCTATCAGTCCATATATGATCTCACCCACCCACCCAACCCAGGCATGAATTGTCAGATAAAACCAGACGTAGAGATAGACCACCACACCGGGAACTACGTCCCCTACTCTTTTCGAACAGTGTGTGGGTTCTTTAACGTCCCACAGATTATTAGGAACAAGTGATGTGAGACGGGTCCTACGGTTTATCGTCCTTAAGAAAAAGACTAGGAAGTGTAACCATTTACAGATGTCGTTACAAAGGCAGCACTTTCTCCTCAGTTATTTTTTTGAGACCCTGAGTGTTGGTCCCGCCGGGGTTTGAACCCGCAACCTCCCGCACGGTAGTCCGGTGCTCTACCAACTGAGCTAACCGGTCGGCGGTTAATTTATTTTTTATAGCAATATTTACAAAGGGATGTAAAACTTTGTAAAACTTTGTTGGTTTTCAAAGTCAAGGTTACAATGGATGATTTGCACGTTAAGCTGATTTATGCGCTACGAAACACAAAATCATTCGGCGTTCTGGGATCGTAAAATTGTCGGTACTTTCGTTCTCGTTGTATTACGAGGGTGGGAAATTAAGACATGAAAATGTGGTTACTAAATAAGTTGTACGGTGAGACAAACCACTATTTCATTTTCCATTTCCTTTGTGCAGACACTAGCGATTAAACCGCGGAATGTTAAAGCGCTGTTTATGATGGGCAAGGTATTGTATGCTGTTTCTATCTCTGTCTTTATGGTCAAATGTACCAGAAGTCACAACTTAGTTTTTTTACTGTTTGCTAAACCTTTATTTTTTTAGTGTTAAATAGATAGTGTGAGTTGTGGCGCTCAAGTTGCGAAAATCCTTAAAATCTGGCGCTTTCCTTCCATCATTCACGTTATTTCATGGGTACTTGACAAGAACGGTGTGGGAACTTTTTGTCTCTTGGTGCAAGTGGTGATAAACGAATGAGAATGACGCATTATTTTGAACTAAATAATTTTTCTTTATAGTACAAAGCTGTAACTTTGAAAACGCCAGAAATGAAAGGGGAACTCTTTGACCTCGACGTTGAAATTATAATGTCAAGGAAAATATTTTTGTGAGTCTAAGTGTTTTACCTGATTTTAAGAACTTGACTAGAACAGTACGTACTCTTATCTAAAGAATGCACTTTCCTTCTTTTTTCATAGAAGGCTTGCGGAGTAGATGTGGGGATAGTTTCTATAAAAACTGGTGCTGCGTCGGTGGGGAATCTAAGCACAAGAAATTGGGTAAATCAAACGAGTTGATCAAGTAGGTTATAACACCGTAATATAAAAAGGAGGTGCAGACGTTTCGAAACGTCAATACCTCCCTTTTACTTTACGGTGGTATAACTTTCTGTATGAATTCGTTTGATTTACCCAATTTGTTATATTTACAGCAGAGAGTACTGAGTAGAAGTCTTCTTTTTATTTATTTCTTTTTTCTATTGTGTTTGTTTTATGTCTCAGGCTTTTATGATGGAGGGTGAGTTCAAACGAGCGAGAGAGGAGTTCAGGAAAGCCCAGACTTATGAACCCAACAACAGAGCGATCAAAGACGCGCTCATAGAGTTAGATAGGTGAGGCACAACTACTGGAGTGTCGATCATTTTGTTGATAGAAGAAGAAAATCTTGACGATAAAAGTTGCTTGTTTTCTCGTTCCGCTTTCATTCTCAGTCTTAATGTGACATAACTGGACTGTTGCCCTTCTATTGCTCAATAATCAATCAAGAAGTTTTTCGTGTGCGCGACTGCTCAAAATACGCCACTTGACCTAGTATCCTTTAACAAACACTGCGGATTACCCGAGGTTAGATTCCAGCCAAACTTTTCTACGTCGAATCATTGGTCAAAGTGGTTACGTGGTGCACAATTATCTGGGCAGTTGTCAGGTGACGATATCCTGTGAGTAAGCCTATATATCTCTCGGGTAATTCTCATTGGTTAGAAGTACCTTATTTGTTCCAATCCTGTCAAAACATTGACTGGTAGGTGTTAAACCTAGGAAGAGTGGAGCGTCTATTTTCGCTGAGAAAAGCTCAATGATCTATCGTCCGGAAAAGCATGATGGTCTCCACTGGTCGCGTTCTTTTTTTTCTTTTCAGTTTTACAGTTTGGTTTTTGATTTCGTTTGGTTTGTTTTTCTTGTTTTTGGTTTTTTGCTTTGATGTAGAGTTATTTGACATTAAAGCCTTAAATCTGAAACCAAAAGATCAAGAAATTCGAAAGGAATAGTAAATTTGAAACCAAAAAGTTCAAAACAAAATTGAAAAATGAAAAGCAAAAATGATCAGTGAAATCTACACAGGTCAATTACCCTCCTGGATTTTCGTAACTCTATAGAAATTTCTCGGACAGTTTTTCATCCTTTGGCACTGGTAGTACTTAACTGTTTAAATATCTTTTCAAAGCAATTACCCCCAGTTTTGAATTTTCCTAGCGGACAAGCTGATTGGGATTTAACCTCGGGTAATCCATGCAAAAGCGTTTTGCTCTGATTGAATAAGAAGCAAATGAAATTAAGTCCAGAGTACTTTTCGCCGGTCAGAAAAACGTTTCTTTAGCGTTAACGTGTCTACGTAGTGCGTGCGCTAAGGAATGCCGTTTTGAGTTATGTTAAATATTAAAAGTCTTCTCAGCAAGCAGAACCTGATGAGGGAAGTTCCAAGTGTTTCTTTCTTCTTTATACAGGAGATGGACCCATTTTAATACTATTGAGAAACAGAGGTGTGCAAAAATGTTGGGGCTGCCGAATGCCGCCAAGAAAGGTGCGTTACCATAGTGCCAACAAAATAATAACGTGAAAAATGCTTTTTAGGTTTTGAAAATTCACCCCTGGCTCCGAAGAGTGGAGACTGAATGCGCGGGAACTTTTCTCACCACCCACTCCGGCTCAGTAAAAAACACCCGTGATAGCCATGGTTCATTCTAATTTATTGACTTGTTGTTTAGGTCTGTTTGATAGTAATAGTTATTGTTACCACCTTTGGTAGAAACTCTACTCAGGAGAAAACTGCATTGCATGTAATAGTTGAGGTACAATACCTTTTCCCAGATTATGACATACACCCCCACCCCCACCCCCACCCCCACCCCCACCCCCACCCCCACCCCCACAAGAAAATACAATAATAATTATGATAATAACAATAATAACAATAATAATAAAAACAACAATAATAATAGTAATAATAACAATATTAATAATAATTAATAATAATAATGATAATATTAATAATAGCAACAATAGTAATGATACTAATATTAATAATAAGTATAGAAATCATAATTTTGCTGGAGTCGTATTTCTAGTTTGACTTGTTAATCCTTATTTTATGCAGAGGGGGAAAAAAAGACTGTACAGCTGTCTGAAGAGAAGAAAGAAGTACTCGTCAAGCAATTGAGGTATGAGTCTGGTCAGTTTGTGATCAGTTAATAAATGATTCGGCCCGTTTCAGTTGTTCAGAAAGTAAACGGCGACAGATCGGTGCGAAGAAACTTGGGGTTCACTGGCAACTTTCTAAACTCCTGTGAAAGGCTATTCTACGGATCGACCACACTTTTCTGTTGTCTATTTAACAATTAGACCCGTAGCTCTTGAGGGCGAAGGGTCTAATTGTTTTAACTAGTCGGACAGAAAAAGCAATAATAAAATTAGCAAATGCAAGTTGAAGAAAGATTTATTTGGGAATAAAACAAGAGAAAGCGCCACGAATTTCGCTACTCGAGGACTATTACTAATAGTCCTCTAGTAGCGTAGCCAATCAGATTGCGGCATTTGCATTAGTCCACTGGTTGGGTGATACTAATTAAACAATAGAGTGTGTCTGTTGAGGAACTATCGGCTGATAGTTGCCCCGCGGAAATTTGATGTTCTTAAAACAAATATTTGCCCGAGAAGCGAAGCTTCGAGGGCAAATATGCTAGTTTTAAGAACATCAAATTTCCAAGGGGCAACTATCGGATCGATAGTTCCGAGACATAAACACTCTATTGTCTTTATTGTTCACCACTAAATTTTCTTCCGCGCGCCAGTTGAAAAACAGTCAAAACCCACTAAATGCAGATCATTCAAATATTTATCCATACGCACAGCCTGAAATTTCAATAATTCGCAACGTACATTGCCTAAAAAATACGGTATAACTGTCAGAAAATTCACATTTTCACGGACGGGCACTATCCATCCGGGTATTTTCCTCGGAAGGGCACTATGCGCTGATAGTGTGTCTCCGCGGAAGAACACTATCGCGTCACGTGATCAATTTAAACCAATAAGAATCGGAGAAAATTTAGTGGTGAACTATAATGGCTGATAGTCTGCAGTAGCGTAACCAATCAGATTGCGGCATTTGCATTAGTCCACTGGTTGGGTGATACTTAACTCTGGCAGACCATAGAGTGAACTCGTAAAATGTTCATATACTCGAGTGGAGCGACGATGTGCCCGATCCTTTCGGGTTTGTCTACTTGTTCCGCTTTATACTTTGCTCTGCGCCAAAATTATTCCTCTAGACGGTACAACTACTCTTGCTCACATTCAAACAGAAATTTGGTGGTGTGGGTACTTGGGTTAAAGGAACTTTTACGACCCAAATGTGTGCTATAAAGTTAGGTCAGCTGGTGATGCATACTCTTAGACCAAATTTCTCGTGTAATGAGCATGCGAAAATTCCTGCAGTTTTTGCTAAAAATGCCATGGTGACATGCGCTTGTTCGTGTATGGCTTGCCGCATGCGAGCGCTAAATCATTACGCGTCATTTCACAAGGTTATCTTTTAATGTTATCTTTTAATGACCTTGTGTAATTTCTTTACTCAGGGAGTTTAAAGAGGATCACAGTACTAAGGAAATATCGTTTCCGGCCACCTTAACACAGAAAGAAGTCGATTGTATAAAACAGACCGCGCAGGATCTGGGCCTGACGGTAGTAAACAAGGGCGGGAAGGTATGCAAGTAGCCAATACTGGAATGAATAATGCCTCGTATATACTGAAGACACCACCCTATCCTGGAAGGGGCAAGTTCCTTCCTACTTCTCAAACTCAATAACGTATAAGGGAAAGACAAAGGAAATCAGGCATCATGACGTGTTTGGATATCTGATTAAACACGGCTCGTTTTTGCATCGTTAATTTTCTTTCAAATAATCTCGTTCGAGAAACTTTCTCAAGCAGTCTATAAATGTTTCATCACATGCCAAACACGTCAAATTTGGATAGGTAACCAAATGTAATTTCCACTGCAGTTTGGAATAAATAAACTCAAGTGAGTTTTTCTGACTGAAAAAATTGCACGAGCTTGTAGGCCGAGTGCTTATTAATACAAAACTGCTCTAGAAATCATTTGAACACTTGTTAGCAATATACATGCAAAAATTTGATTTCAACTTTCTGCACTGTTTGGGATTAAATGACGTGCTCTTAGGGACGGACCATTAGAAACGTTATTGGGGGGGGGGGGGGGGGGGAACTAAAAAAAAATTCATGCAAGGGAAAATGCCAAAAAAAAAAATTCATGCAAAGAAGAAGGTAAAAAAAAAATCCATGCAGAAGGAAGGTCCAATTATGACTTTTTCACACGTAGTAAAAAAAAATTCGTCCAGAGGGGTTCACCTGAAAAAAAAATTCCTGCACAAGCAGTGAGCGAAAAAAAAATTCGTGCTAGCTGAAAATTCCCCACCCCCCCCCCCCCCCATCACTTTTCTAATGGTCCGTCCCTTAGCCAGTCAGTGCGGTAAAAGTTTTGCCTGGACATGTATATAACGCTGAAAATACTCCGGTGTGCGTCGTATTTTCAGCTCTCTTTTCGTTGTGTGATGTGATGAAACGCTGTATCTAGTGTTTGATATACTATTTCAAACTCCAACGATCAAGTACCCACATTTCTTCTATCTGGTGAATACTGATTGTTTCGTCTGCTCTAATTGTGAAAACGTTTAGCGGTTCGGTACTTTTTCCTCAAGGCCCACTTTCTTTTGTTCATAGGGAGCAAACAATGAATTGAGGGTGACGAAGAAAACTCCGGAGCCTTAATTTTTGTACGAGGTCCTTTCCAGTTTGATGTTATACTTTGAACCTTATCTACAAATCAAATGAAGCGTCAAAGAGATTCAGCTGATGGAGAAAGGATTGACAAAAGATAGGACCACAGTACCGTTACTTGTTGTGCGCCTACAAAGTTGCGTTTGTGTAATTATCTATTGTTTTGAACAGATTACCTCATGAGGGAATTGTAAAAGGACAGTTGCAAGAATATGAGAAGTTATGAATAAAAGTTATAGTTTTTGTCGTCGTGTGGAGCGTTTTACTCCGGTTTGGGCTCGAGTCAAAAGGAGAAAGCAAACATCTTTTTGAGCCAGCGTAGGTGTTATAACTTACATGTTATCAGCATACAGGGCCTCTCAGCAGTTATTTTGCTATGATTTAACTGTCTCCTGCGGCCGCTTGTTCGAAGGCCGATTAGCGCTAACCCAGGGTTAACTTTTAACACGAGATTCTTTTCCTCTTGTTGAAAAGCGTGATCTCCTCTAACTTTCTCTAGTTTATTCAGAGCATACAATCATCAAATTGTATTCAGAAAGAATTATACTGAATGTGCTTTTTAAATTTCGCACTAACCCTGGGTTACCTTAACCCTGTTTCGAACAATCGGGCCCTGGAGTTCAGAAACCTTGTTAAACTTACCAATGATTTGTCAAATTCAGTTAACTCGTCGGCGGTGCCATCGATGCATGGGTAGTGGTCTCCACTGGTCGCTTTTCGCCCAGAGTTTGTTCTACCAGTGTTTTTCTATTTCTTTAACGTATTTTAGCAAGAATATGGGACGAAAGACACCGGTGTGTGTGTGCTTCGTACGGACAACCCCTGGCAATTCATGAGAAAACGCGGGAACCTTGTGTCGCTATTTGTCCCTATTTTGCTAATTCCCTGTGCCCCCAAAAATTCACGTGTTCGTATCTACTCGTATGCGACTCTTAGTCTCCCGTGTGGTGTTGTAGTTGCGATCTTCACACCAAACAAACATTCGAATATGAGAAAGGGTTGCGTTTGCTTTCGGGCGAGTTCACGCTCAAACAATCAGTCTTACAAGGAAGTCGGAAACTTTATTGAAATTGACCAATATTTTACCAGTTCAAAAACAGCTACGTATCAAGTTGAAGTGAGCTTAAGATCGAAACCTATTCTTAAAAAATAACCATCACAGGAGTAAACGATTAACGCAAAAAGGACACAAACTACTGAGGAAGACGGTCGACAAAGCTTGACAAACTTGGTGTTCATTACGAAAGCTTCAAACCACCAAAGTTAAACTTGAAACAACCTTCAGAACTCAAACCTTTCAATGAGTGATCAAAATGTAAAATCTCCCAACAAGATACAATACACTGCTGAGCAAACAAACGGGGAGAATAAAAAAATTTATCAACTTGTGAATTCTTGGGATTAATCATCAATTCCGACTGAATTGGGTGCGGGTCCCGAGTGCAATTTTTTTTTTTTTTGTCACAATTATGTATTTTATCCTCTCTTTTTCTTTATTCTACACCTGGCCAATAATTCTACACAACATTTGAACTACACAGGGAGAACAAATACTAACTGGAGTAAACTTCAAAATCGATAAACTTGCAACTCTTCTTGACTCCATATCATAACATTACTGTACTGTATAATAATACTACGTACTCTACTCTCTTAAATAAAGCGAAGACACACATAAACAGCATGCGTTCTCTTGCTGGCGTAAACTGTGACGAAATGTATTAAAAACGAGTTACGAAAAAATCAAAAATTGAACACTGCAAAACGCGGTAGTAGACTCATTCGGAGACGACTTAACCATAAAACAACCACTTATAGCAGTGGGAAACAACACTGCATTGTTCTACCGCACTTCAGTGAAACTGCACAGACAGCCACATAAATTATGATAAACTGCACAGACAGCCACATAAATTATGATAAACTGCACAGACAGCCACATAAATTATGACAAATTTAGTCCTACTTGCATTGGCTTTTATTGGCATTTACCGCTTTGTCTTTAATGCAGAAACGGCACTTGCTCGCTAACGATGACTTAAGTTAAAAACAATTGCACTCGCAACAATATTCTTAAGAAGGTTATCCAAAATTTATCGATGTTACTAAATAGTCTTACGGTATCTTAACTTAAAAGTCGCAACCGCTGGCTTACAGGGCGGGCGCTAAGCGGCATTTTACTAGTGGCTAACAAGCGCCTCCTATCGCTTTTGGCACCAAAACAACAACAGTGAAAGGTGACAAAGGTTGTCCAAAATTAAGGGTACGCCCCTAGGAAGGGCTCTGTATCGGCCACAAAAGTGCCATCTGGGGTACCCCACCCCGCTACCTCAATTACTACTACTGTTATTGATGACATCTAGTAATACCACTTGTAGTACTTAGCAGCCTCAACCGATGTCATGTCTCGTTCAAACAGCAGCAGCAGCTCACAGTGTTTGGTGTGGGGGAACAGATCCACAGGCACCGCCTTCACCAGGCGGAACGGTGCTGTTTTGATTCTTTTGGAGGTTGGTCGGCATAAGCTAAAAAATTAAGGCAAAAACAACCTTACAACAGGCTTATAAAAACTGCATATTGAATCTAAAGCTGTGCATTGCTCCATAGACCTCTGTCATAATGGCGGCCAAACAAAAAATTCTTTTGTTTTCATGGTAATGAGCCTTTCTGGCCTCGCTAGGATGTGTAAAATTCAATAGAATTTTTGTTTCAAAATGAGGCTAGTGGGTCTAATTAACATACAGACAAAAGAATAATAAATCGGCCGCCATTTATGAAAGTAGTCTATCACAAGACAACATGAGATCAATAAGGCCGCGCATCACTGCACCACAAATGATTGGGTGCAGTGGTTATTCGTTCTAAATCCGAAATCAACAAGCGATGACAACAAGTAGAGTCAGTATTACTGTGACATCAAGTCCAAACCAATGATTCATTAATTCTACAATAACTAACACAGACTTGCTTTTTTTTTTTATCAGGGGCCCGTCCCTCGAGAGTCCCAATAACTTTCGCTGGGCGGGTCATTACCATTTTGAAGTTGGAGTCTCTCAAATGTTTGAGTAGTTCTTCTGTAATGGAGATAAGGAACCGTGGCCCCTGGTCGTTTTGTACAACCAACGTTTGATTTGATTTGATCTGATTTGTAGCGGAGCTCCACAGCGGCTCGAAGAGCCGCAGAGCGGAGCCCCATAACTACCCTGCGAGGATAGAAATTGAGAAAACCATGCGTTTGAGTTTTCATGGTCATCGTGGCTAGCGGCATGGCTCGCGGGCGCGTGCGCCTAGCGACGACGAAGACGACGACGTTGTCCCAACATGGCGGCCATGGTCATCCGGGATATTTAGAAGGTCTTAAACCGAAACGAGGCTTTGTTTTTCGCGCGCTTTTCGCGGCTTGCCGCGGCTACACAACCTACAGCCACCAGTCTACAGCAGTCTACAATGTTTTGCTGAAGAAACGGATTATTCATAGCGGTTTTGGAGGAAAAATTTTCTTCCTACAAGTTTTCAAGCGTTTTTGGAGGGACATAAGCATAAAACTGAGTGTCTATTTTTCATTTGTTAAAGAGCTGCCTAGCTGCTTTTGGTGTTGCTTTAAAACTATTATAATTTTGCTGACCAGGTAAT
>OX453277.1:22676105-22713605 GCA_949710005.1 Ricordea florida | reverse complement strand
TAGCATAATACTATAATTCAACTTTCCTGAAAACTTTATTGGGCTTCATGTAAACCGGTCAAAGTTGAAACGGTGGATGGCGGAAAGGTTTGGCCCCTTCCACAATGGCGGAAGTTAGAATCAGCGGGTTAGCAATATTCTTTTATCCGCTGTGACAGTTTCTGTAGAAAATAACCCTTGTTGCAATTCAACAGATTCAAGGACGAGTAGGAGTTTTACCAATAGGAACCGTAACCTTGCAACTCAACATTGGCGTTCACATAGAGCAAAATAAACATCTCGTGAAATTTCTAAATCTTTCCCAGCGCAAAATTGTTGTGAAAACTCGTACGCGTAGAGCAGTAGTTGTACTAGAGGACTAGAACTAAAATACCAAACACGAGACACAGTGTTTCATTGCAGATAAAACACAGAGAGCAGAGTCTGTGCGACGCGTAACGGAGTGTTTTTTTCATCCAATGCGACTTGTTTGACATGTGATGTATCGGGTTTATGCATAGCTTCTCAAAGGAAATTATTTATTAGGAGAAATAGCCAATGCAAAGAAATGCCAATTAAAATTAAAACAAGTCGCGGTTCTTGATTTCCTTAGTCTTTTGTTTTCCCATTACAAGAGAGAGAACGCTGAGGTTTCAAATGACAAATATGGTGAAGGTTTTACCGAAGTCTTCTGTCAACTCACCGTTCAGACTTGCGTTTGCTTTTGCATCTTCCACGGCGTTTTCGATTATTTCCACACCAATTACACGTTTCACGCTCTGTGGGAAAACATCCAACACAGGTATCATTAGAAAACCATTACAGTGGAGTTAACACTTCGGTTAATACTCTCGGGAGCTTTGTTTCCAAGATAAAGGTAACATTAAACCTCGATAGAAAACGGAATTAGGGGCGTATTGTTGTAAAGCCACAGAAAAAGGACAAAGAAACGTGACTTCCTATAGCTATCTGATAGTTACGGAAACGCATCGCAACTGATTTGCAAACAAAATGGCGTCTAACTACTGAAATGTAAATTGGTGAGGAAACTTAAGTTAATGGAGGACATAAGCCAGGCAAAAGTTTCAGATGAAGAGCGTCTTTGCTATGGAATAGTTGGGAATATTCCAAAAGAATTTCACTCGGCTGATTTGAGAGCCAGGTTTTCCAACTTCAATTGCGTCCATATTCGAAACAGACCGGAATTCAGAAAAGGCTATACACGTGCATGTGTGCATGTAGTGGTTGGGCGTTTTCTTCTTGCATCTTGGTCTTTTAGATATGAACTCTTAAATTCTCATCATTGTCTGACACAGTCAAATCCCATGGTTGGACAGCAGAAATACTGGACGGGAAAACCGCTGATAACCATTAGATAGATAGATAGATAGACAGATAGATAAAACTTTATTTATACACGGTAAATTCATCAGCATTATGAATAAATTTAAAAAGTACACCTAACTAGACCTAATATTAATTACAATTTAAATTCCATCTTACATTATGCAATAAAAAGTAAAACGCTACGAAAAAACCTGTTTTCCATGAATGGCGTCCCTAAAATCAGCGTGCCTTAGGTTAGAAGGCAGGCTGTTCCAAAGAACAGCGCCGCTATAATTAAAGCTGTTCTTAGAATAATTCGTGCGTGGTAATGGGACGTTAATTTCATTTGTCGAGTGCCTCAAATTGTAGTTAGTGTTACGACTTGTGAATTTTGAGCAAAGATATTCTAAACCATACTTTATATTGAAAACCAGGCTCAAAGTTGCCAGAGGGAATCAACTTTGCTATCTATCAGAAGTCAAAATTGTCTTGTAGCTTAGTCAATGAACAAGACCTGATGCGTCAAATATGAAACAAAGATCCGCGCACAGCCGGCATACCTGAGCTAAACACAGACCAAGGGCACCAGTCCCGCAACAAATGTCTGTAAGAGAACAAGAGCGTCTACATCACAAATGAATATTGATGTCTTCATTATCCCTGTATTCTGGCTCTTTACAGTTGGTAGAAACTGTTCAATCCTACTTTTACTAACAATGCAGCACTAAATTAAAGTGAAATAACCGTGTGACAGTTCCTTGAAGGATTGTCTGTGTTAAGGCCGACTCTTGATTTCTAGTTTCGCATTTGGATTGCCTCTCACTCAGAAATCAGGATAAAGTAAGCAGTTCTTGAAAGATTTGTGATAACTATTCCAATTTCTTTGAACGTGATTGGCCACCCAAATGATATAAATTTTCACTACGAATTAATCTACTTAATTGCCATTGGACAGTTAAATCCCCCAATCATTGACATTGCTCTCAAAAGAGTAAACCAATCACGGCATCGATAAGAATGGCTTGACGAAACACAACTTACTGAACCCTCAAGAACTGAGGCTTTTAAAAATTTACTGGAATTCTAAAAAAGATAATCTTTTCCTTCTTCTTTTAATTCCTTTTTTCTGAAATTGCAACAGTCATGATAAACTGCTAACTGGAACTCATGCTGTTCTATTCCGTCTATAATCATTCTAGCGATGAACAAATCGGACTGTCGCTGCTCGGCCGTCCGTGAGATTGAACTGGACTCCGAAACTGTTAAGGTGATAGCGTAAACCAAAACAAATAACCTACCCACACCTTCCACCCTCCCTCAACTTCCCCCCCCCCAACACGAACCAAAAAAGGCAAATTAAGGTAACTTTCGTAACCATTCGACACAGACCATCCCGAAGAACATCCAAAAAATATTCATACCGAGTACAACAGTCTCGTCAAGTTTGTCACCGCACCATTCCTTCAGAAGGTCAAACAGTTTCTCTGTTGCCTTTGTGTTCACTGCAAGAAGAAGTAAGCAAGACACTCAGTACTAACAACTCACTGAACATGATGAACAACCCTTATCGAATAAGCACACATACTATTATCATAACACACTTATAAACATTTGACAATGATGCAGGAACGGTTTACAACACAAAGGAGCTTTTTAAGAGATGGCCACACAGCATGGTTCCATCACGGATGCAAACAGGCAACGCTTAATCGATTGCACAAGAAATTGGATAAATCAAACGAGTTGATTAAGTAAGTTATACCACCGTAAGGTGAATGGGAGGTGCTGACGTTTCGTTCCGACGAAGGGCTAACGCTCGAAACGTCAGCACCTCCCATTCACCTTACGGTGGTATAACTTACTTAATCAACTCGTTTGATTTATCCAATTTCTTGTGTTTCAATTTCCCACCGACGCAGCACCAGTTTCTTTAGAAACTATCCCCACAATGCTTAATCGATTGGTTGACTTTGGAAGCGAAAGGGTTTGTGAGATCATAAGTTGCATTTGGCAAACAAAATCCGAGTCCCTCAAGGAAAATAAGAGGCTAATAAGGGTTCCAGAGATGGCCGAACTGCTTAGTTTCTTCCACGTATGAAACGAGTTACTGCCGAGTTGACGGCTGACTTGAGAAGTGAAAGGGTTCATGAGATAGTCACTTGCATTTTGAAAATGAGGAAAGTAAAATGAAGGACTGATTACAGCGTACTAGTTCAGCTGGGTTTTTTTCACTGCCGCCTACAAATGAAATGTTTGCCTTTCTCTTACTTGCCTTACTTGCTACTAACCTTGAAAGAAAGAGTCAGGGGATATTCTGAACTTCAGTCCACAAAGCTCCTCATAAATATGCTGACGTGAATAAACGATAAAACGAAAAAAACTTGATGTTGGTCCGGTCACAGTTAACTAACATAGTCTAACTATGGTCCGGTAGAACTTTATAGGCAGCACAATTGAGTAAAGTACAACTACTGCTACTCGAAAAACTTGAACTTGTGTAAGAGTCTATACGTTAACGATGCGTTTCTCGAGAAATGTCGTAGCGGCTAAAACACTATGTCCAACAGATTTTATCTCTGTACAGTGCGGCGGTCGCCGCCATACCATCTTCATGCATTCACCTCGACTGTGTTAATCTTGCTCTTTGCATAGAGCAAAATGAAGGGTTGAGGGAACTCTTTTCATTTCGGTTAAAAATGTTTTTCCTTGTAATCCTTTTCTCATTAGAATCTAAAGGTCTTTAATAATATCTGGAAACGCCCATATCTTGGGTCATAGTAGGTTAAGGGAAACTATAAACAGCAAATCAAAGGCGAACGACGGAAAATGAATCCCAGTTTTCCTAATGGGAGCCGAATCAATAACTTCAGACGATTTATAACTTAGCTATAGAGGCTGAGGGGAGCAAAGAGCTTCACGGGAAGGATAAACCACAGAAGCTAGAATATTATTGTCAACGTGAATAGATTTGTGAAGCAATAATGGCGGTGTATGATGAGTCTAATAAATCAATGGACCGATGGTAACCCTTTCCAGATAGCTGGTAAACAAAGTTGTTTACATCAAGTTTCCTTTCTTGTCGCAAACAGTTTGTGCATTATAATGGTTACAACTCCTCGTCATCACCACTTACCTTCTCCCCTGATATGTGAACGAATGGTGCTTCAGCGTTGCCTCCTACAGCCCTGAAATAAACAGTTTTATTACAAATCCAAAATGCAAAAAGGGGTGAAACCCTTTCAAAAGTGTTGGAACTACAAATACTTTTCACGTGCCACTAATTTAAGGAGAAAAACTTTCCAGGATTAACTCACCTTGTGTGGTTTATCTGAAGATAAAGTGAAGTCAGTGTCACATTTTGGCCTTCTCCTTCAGTGAAAAATTTGCAAATTCGATCTTTTTCTTCTTCTATTTCTTCCTATATTTTAAAAGAGGAAGAAAAGATCAACTGTTTACAATATGTATAAAGTGAGTGATAGTTTAAAAGAAGTAACAGAGAAAGGATACAATGTGTTATGGAATACATTACGGAACATAGCAGTGCACTGTAACCAGATCTCCACACACTCTGGGACCTTAAGTCGCAGTAACTGATTGGTTAGAATTCATGTTTCTATTAAACAATTAGATTATGAGCTCGAGATTTCTATCGCGTGATAGTTGACGAGGGTGCAGCCCGAGTCAACTATCACGCATAGAAATCGAGAGCGAATAATCTAATTGTTTTAGTACAAATCTACTAGTCGTTCAAAACTTTGTCTTTTCTGGAACAGCCTCGACCAGTAAACTGTCTAAATCTTCTTCACGGACACTTCGAAAATGTAAAGAAGCGGCCGCCATTTTGTTAGCAAGGGCACACTGCTACGCTACTCACTATCTATCACAGAATAGATAGTGGGTAGCGTAGCCAATCAGAGCGCGGCACTTGTGATAGAACGCTAGTAGATTTATACTAGAACTCGATAGAAACACGGTACATGTTTTGTATTTCTTAAATACAATTATTGCTATCTTACCTTTGTCATTTTTTGTGGACTGAACTGAAGAACAGCCATGGTGTCGCCGTATAACGTACTTCTTACTGTCAGCGTCTGCCAGTAACTGGTTGTGAAAGGTAAAAGAGCCACGTTTTATACTTGCTTAACACGCTAAACATTTTACAGCAGTCTACAGTAGATCCCAATAAGTGATGAAGGTGGATTTGGTTAAGTTACCAGGCCATGCATTGATAATGCTAATCATACGGTTTCAAGTTCAATTTGTTAAATTTAAAGTACTAACTGAACAAGAAAACCATGATTACTTGTTGAAAATGATGGATGAAAAAATTCTGATTTGTAATAAACACTGGCGTTACACGTTTTGCACTGGTGTTATACTGGAACTGCAATGCTCTGAGCCAGTCACAATTGTTACTGTTTTCCTCTCAAGCCTTCTCCAAGTTTCAAAGTTTGTCAGGGAGGTGGGCAATGTATTTATAACAAGGAGCTCAATTTAAAAAAAATAATAATAAGCAAATAACTTTATAAATAAACAGTTTACAACATGTAATAAATATCTACTTACTTAACAATGTCTATATTTTTTGTTAAGCTAAAATTACTTCACAACTTCACATAAATCTATGGGTTAGTAAAAGTAAAAAAAAAAAAGAAAAAAAGAGAAGGCAAGAAAAGTAAAGCAAAAAAGACGAAAAATAAAAAAAAAATTAACAAAAGAAGTCTATATATAGTCTTGTACTTTGTAATGTTGCTATTATGAACAGCAATTTCCCGTTTATGTTTTTTTTTCTCTTAGAAGCGTGAGAAAACTGTAACAAGGAGCTCATTGTGGAAACCAAGATGCTTTTACCCAGCCATGCAGGGCAATGCACAGGTCTCCCACTAGTGCCACTTACCCTGTGTGAAAACAGAGATCATATACTGGCAGTGGTGACTGTCTCACATACGTCTGAAAAGCCTGCGAAAAAAATAGCACACAAAACCAACTGTAGTGTAAAATGGCCAGCAACAACAGAAGGCTTTTCCTCATAAATAGGTAGAAAGCTCAAGTGAAAAAAAAATACTCCCATATTTCAGCCACTCAAAGCACTGTTCAAGAAACCACTTTGAAAGATATGCTGCAATTTGATGACTATTATTAACCTATCTGCAGGATGAGTGGTGATTTTGGTTGTTTAAATATGCATTATTGATCGAGCATGAGGTCAAGATGGCTGCACAGTGGCCAAAAAAGAACGAGGTTAATATCCAGCCGTGCTGACTTCATGCTTGGTCAATAAAGGATTTATTACATAGCCATTTTGTTTTGTATTATTTTGCAGGTCAAGACCGGGCAAGATAGGCCCATCTTGCCTACAAGGGTAGCCAATCAGAACTCAGGATACACCTCAACATGCCTGCTCAAGGAACCAGTCATATAGCAAGATCTGTTCACACCTTTGCAATTGCCTTAGAATTTTCTGATATGTGAATGCATTCTGATGGTTCAACAACTCCACTGTACCCCTCTGTGGAAACAAAAGCAAACATGCAATTCAAAGACTAGTAGTTATACTCTCCCAAGTGAGTACCACATACTGGTAGTTCCTCATAAGATCATTGGAGAATTTAGTGAACAGCAGTATACATTGATTCAGTGTCCTTAAGTTGGTAATGTTTTCAGTTCACAAAGTCTGTTTCAGTATTTTAGAAAGAAGTTTCCTTTAGCAGTACATTTTGAAAAGCTGTTTAGGTATGATCTATTCCAGACTGTCAAAGCTTACCTACCCAACCCCAACCCCAATCCCAACCCCTCCCCCCCCCAAAAAAAAATTGTACCATATGCGGAGTAAATCGATACCCTACACAGATTTTTCCTTATACTACAAAGCCAAGATGCACGGTTGCCGTAACTTTTTTATATAAATCCTTTTTCAGTGGATAATGAGGGCATAACAATTTGTAGAACAGAGGGATTAAATGTCCATAATGTTTGCTTGATAAAAAGTATCTTATATACTTTTTAACTTTACAAAAGATTTTATTAACATTTAAGCCTTGTATATAAGATACGAGAGGGATTAAACTTTTCCTTTCTGCAAAGTGGTTATTCATGAGTCAAAGGCAAAGTAAATGTTGTATCTGAACTGTAACATTTATAGATTGAAACAATGTTCTCCCATACTTTATTTCTCTTAATAATGCAATGATCTTTAATTAAGTTATTTTTGAAACATGAAAAATGTTTCAAAACCTTACTGCTTTGTATTTAACAATTACTCACCAAAGGCGAAGTGATTATCGGTGAATATTCACCAAGACGAAGTTGAGGTGAATATTCACAGATAATCACTGAGCCTGAGGCGAATAATTGTTTTAGTATAAATACACAGACGATTAATTCCAAAAAAAGAAAGAATTGTTCAACACAAAAAAGTTTTATTGAATCAAAAGCGCATGAACGACTGGCAGCCATTTTCTTTGTTGAGGTGATTATCGGCTGATAATCCGAGATAGCGAACCAATCAGAGTGCGCGATTTTGTATAATCACCTGAGTATTTATACTAATATTTATACTCATTGATGCAATGGCCAAATACAAATGCAATAAAAAAACTTGAATATTTGGATATGGGATCAAACCATCCCTAAAATTATTTCCTTATAGAAGATATATCAAAGACTCAGTCACCTACTGAGCATCTCAAATGTAACCAACTCCCTTATGTGTAATATTTTCAGTTCCCTTTCTTTGTGTGTTTGATATATAACTCAAAGATTCTTACCCTTGTAGGATCCTAACCGAAAGCCCACTGTTTTTGCTATGGGATGAAAGAGAACAAAGAATCAGGAAGGCTGTCAATTATTGAAGTAGATTTTAGATTGTTTCAGAGTGATACATGTCTGGTAGCTATTAACTTTTTATATATGTTACAGGTCAAAATAATTTGTAGGTTATTCTATTTTTAACTAGTTTACTTTTTTTCAAACTAGCTGGGTTGATTTGTTTCAACCTAGGTCAAGTTGTTTCAACCTAGGTCAAGTTGTTTCAACCTGGGTCAAGTTGGGGCTGGTACAAAACACAAGTCACAGGTCATTGTTTTACCAATACAGAAAGTACCCTAAACATTCACTAAAGCTAACCTTAGGTCTAATTAGTCCTAAGGTTTGCTTTCATTGATGTTTACGATAGTTTCTGTATTGGTAAAACAATGACCTGTGACCTGTGTTTTGTACCTGCCCCAACTTGACCTAAGTTGAAACAACTTGACCTAGGTTGAAATAAATTGACCTAGTTTGAAAAAAAAAAACTGTTTAAAAATAGAATAACCTACAAATTATTTTGAACTGTAACATATACAGTGGCTAGAAACAAAATCAAGTCTGTAAGCAACAATAACTGCTACCATAAACAGTGCTATGTAAAAGTGAGCACTAGGGAAGTGACCTACAAAAATACATATAATGTTTAAGGTAGTCAGGGCAGATTAAGGGTGATCAGCAAAAATAATTCACAGGATAATTGACCAGTCATGACTGCTTCATGCTCCATTTTCTCCAACATTTCTTGAGGCCGATAATTCTACACAGCACAACAAATTGGGCTGCAAACGATAATGAATAGGTTTGCCTATCCCCTGATAAGCACCGAGCAATATTTAGCTGTATCAATTATAACACAATCGTAATGGTCTGTATGCAGGAATTCACAGATGTCACTCAGCCACAAATGAAGGTTATTGATCGAGTATGAGGTCTGGACATTTGAATCTTAGAGAACTTTGTTTGGAGGCTTGATGGACCAAGATGCAGTCAAGAATCACAATATTCCAATGTCAGTATGGACATTATCAAGGCATTTTGACTATACAAGCCTGGTCAATAAGGGATTTACTACATGGCAAGAGGGCAAACTTTTGACATATGATAAATCCCTTATTAACTTGTCGAAACACATGGGAAATCCTGAGTGAGCAAGATTGCTCCATATAGCCTTCTTGGGTTGCCAATCACGTTGCATGATTTGGTACATCCTGTGCACAAAGCCAGGTATATTAATAAAGCAATCAAGATTTTCAACCAGGTAAAAACTCCACAAAGAATAACAACAAACAGTCACCCCAACAAAGCAACATACCTTATTGTTACCTATTTTCGCGTGATTGAAATTTCGTGATTTTCAGGATTTTTGCAAAAACATTCCCACAAAAATTAACCATACAAAAATGCCTGGACAGATGATTCAGCAATTAATTATCGGGAGGACCCATTTGAAGAAAATGACGATGTCCTTCAGTTGTAAGCACAATTTGGTTTCATTTACAGTAGTAATCTTGTCTAGCTCTACTTTGTTGTAAAGAAACATGCCAAACTGTTTAGTCTTTCCTTGTTATATGGTCTGGTGGAAACGTTTTCTATGCAAAATTAAAATCAATCATGCTTATTCTTAGACTAACTCTTTGTTAATGCAGATCATTATTTTGACAATTTGTGGGACATTTAGTCCCCTCGTCATGCATTTTTCTCAACAAATTGCAAAATTAAAGTCCTGCGAAATATGACTGTTCTTTTTTCATGATATTAAGTTCCAGTGAAAATAATTAACAATAAGGTACAATAAACTGAAATACTTACATGTTAATTTTTTGTGATAAATATGGGTGGCAAGATAAAATGATGGATATTATGAAGAAATGCTGACCATAACTACTCTCCAAGTAAGATACTGTGACTAAAGTTGGATTGTAAGACCAATATAAAAGAAATATTGGCTATTGACTAATCAAGATCAAAATGGCTGTGCAAAGGTGTACAATGCACAAGAAAGGAGAGCACCAAGATCTAGTCAAGTTGACTGAACAAGCTCTGTCAATAAAGAATTTAGTAAAGGCTTAAAAACCAAACCTTTTTCTAAAGTGAATCTTCACGTAATCCAGAGTGGGCTGGATAGCTTATTCTTGCCTTCTTGAAAGGCCAATCATGGTCCAGGTTTTGGTTCATCTTGCCCACCCCCCCCCCCACCCTCCCATCACAGATCCAAACATATAATGCACCTATCAATGTTAAGCTGGTGGGGGGGGGGGGGGAGTCAGGGCATGGGGTGGGGATTTGACATTTCTGTAAAATTTGCCGTCAAATTCCAGTCATTCCAGTCAAATGCAACCAAATTTCCCCACACCGGGCTGCACATCGCTGTCAAATATCCCAAGGCTGGCAAAGAAAGATTTAAATATTCCCTCCCCCGGGAGAACAAGGTCAGTCAAATGCCCTACCCAGGGCCAACAAAGACAATCAAATCCCCACCCCATGCCCTGACTCCCCCCCCCCCCTGCCAGCTTAACATTAATAGGTGCATAACAAACCACAACAACCGCCATGTCGTAGTGTAATTTTTTACAGTACTACAAGGCTGTTAATTGACACAAATTACACCGTACCTCCATCAGGGCCTTCAGCTATAGTGAACTCACACTTATTTCGATACCCATCAAGAACAGGCTGAAATGTTTGAAATGGAAATTAATGGATGGGATGAGGTCTGACTTCATGCTTTATGTTGCCCATCACATTGCAAAAATACACCCAGGATGGCCACCCCAATATACCAACAAGGAGATGTCACATTTATTTAATGTCATAATCTGAAGGGCAAGTTTGCACAAGAAAAGGTAACGCCACATTATTTGATAAGATTGGCAATTAACCCAACAAATTACATATATTGCATAATTTTATGGAAAAGTCTTAGTGTTTCTTCCTGATGGAATCAAAATAAGACTAAAAATACGTCAGACAGTCAAATGATTATACCACTCAGAAGTGTGTTACATTATCAAAGTTGTTATGTTCTCTTGTAGGTTCACATGCACATGTACTTACACCCTTTCACTGTCTGAGATATTTATCAACATTGTCAAATACTTGTATTAAAAGTGAAATCAAGTTACAATGGTCCCTTGTAATCTTCATGATTTGATTTAACCAATTCAAGGTTCAAATTACTGTGGTTAAATGAAGGACTACTTCACCTACCGATTCAACACAGTCCAGGAGTTCACAGCACAGTCCATTCCTATCATTACTGAAAATTAAGAATAAACAAAAAACCATTATACAGAAAAAGGGGACAAACCTGGCCTATGCATGTGCATCCCTGCATAATTGAGACTATTCCGGTTACAGCTGTAGATGACCATTTCCAGGATGTATTGATGATCAAGTTCATTGTATTGATAATCAAATCGAGTATGATGAGTTTGATCCTTGATTCTTGTGAGTATCAAGAACTCAGAATCAAATTATTTTGGCAAGGTACTGTACAAACTGACACATGACTGACAGGTTGTTACAGTTTTTGTTTTCACTGCTTATCCAAATTGAAGTCTAGTTTCTTCAGGTTTGGCGGAGATGTTGGGATAAATACAGGATAAGGTCGCTAACACTACTGTTCATTAGCAAAAGAGTTATAATTATCTAAGGCTAGCATATTCACTTGCCATCTTTTACATTTTTCTGGTCAAATGGCTAAAAACATGTTCAACATCAATCAGCATGTTAAAACACCTAACCATATCATATGGCTTCCTTAACCTGATTTATATATTTACTTTATCATTAAACTTATAATTATGTCCAGCATAGCCAGCAGTTTGAAACTGAAAACGGCACTATTCCTAAACCACTGGAATCAATAGAGTACAGGTATCTCTATTACATTTTGACAATAATTTTAATAAGAACAAGTGAACAAAATCAATAACAATTCTTCATTGCCTTTACCTTTCCTGCTCCACCCAGTTGTTCTATTGAAGAAAATAAAAGCAATTGTTATATTATTGTTATATGAGAAAAAGGACAGGAACTGAGAAACAAAAAAATGCTGCATCAAGTTTAATAGTAAAATATAAACCATAGCAAATAAAGGTAAAATGTCTAAATTAAAATTAATAGAATAATTATAAGATACCTTCAAAACCATAATGGCTTTTAATTTTCTGGTGAGTTTTCCCAGAATTTCCACCATGTTGTTTCGTTTCGTCTGTGAAAGGAATCAGCAAACAGTTATAATATAACTATGCATGCCTAGTACAAAAAATACTTTCAAAGGGAAATTCCACTGACTCAATCTACTGTATTTAGGATATGTAATATTTGCTAAATCTGCCATTACATTTTGAGTAAATTAAGCCAAAAAACTATAATTATGTAAACCCTAGTTGAGACAATCTGTTCAGGATACAAGTAATAGGCATATAATTCATGGTAGGCCACCATATAGTCACCAAATATAGTGTTTACAGGGGCATACAAGGGTTTACATGGTATGCCCCTGTAAACTGACTATATGGTGGCCTATCATGAATTATATGCCCATGTAATACAGCCAAACATGTTCCAACAAAACTTCTGACTCCTGGTGTGCTAACCACTCAGTAACCCACGCCATAACAATTATGAGAAATTTACTTTTATAGGGGGTTAGTGGAGGGGCAAAGTGAAATGAATGTACTTTAAAAGGGTTCAGTTGGAAAGTGGGCAGGGTCAGCAGACCAGGGATTGTGCTGAAATGCCATCCTTGACGTCATGCCTACCTCCATCTGTTTGCTGTAAGGCTGATTCCACAATGGTGTGACAACATGGTTTAACCTAAAAAAGGAAAACAAATAATGCAACACCAAATGAACCAGGACTTCATTGAAACAATGTGATTGGCTGATGTTTTGCTATCTCCTAAAGCTACCAGAGAGAGGGAGTAATTTAGAAGTAACAATTGCCTTACAGCATTATGATTCAATGATTCTCTTCAACGAAAAAAAACAAAGAAAACAGAAATGGCCCCATACAATATACCTTTTCATAAAAGAAAACTTAGGAATTCTTTTAAAAGAACAGAGGAAAGAGCCTGTAATAATACAAGTTCAGAGACAAGAGGCTCACATGTAGCTTTCACCCTTTCCCTCCCACACTGAATCAATACTTTTAGGTCTACAGGTCATCACGTTTAGCCTGGACATTCCTGTATGGAACAAATGAGCTAAGGTTTACTACTGAGCAAAAGAAATTTCAACATAAAAAAACTCTAAGTTATGATCTCAAATTCTAGAAAGGATTTTTAAAAAAGTGTGATGAGGAGAGTAACAGATTATTCATTTCCAATCAACATTTAGCTGAATGACTGGTAAATAATATTCTTCAGTGCTGCACAAAATGTTTGATTTGAAAATGCAGAAATACATGTTGCTGGTACCGTAGCTGGTACATGTATACTACCTAGGTGGGAGTATTTGTATTTTATAACAAGAAAATCGCCTCACCTGACAGAGATAGCTAGCTCGTCACCTTCAGTATCCTCCTCCACCTTTATTCTTTTTGCATCAACATTTGAACGCGCTGCATCTGCAAAGGTTGCAGAAAACCTTGTCATTACCACACATTACATGTATTTTAATACCTAATCATATCTATCAAGAGTGCTACACCAACAGTAAGAGCAGTAATGATACAGCCATGATAGCTCTTTCTACCACTTCAAGGGTTGCTTTGTCTAATCCACAGACATTTCTGCTTGGGTGAAGTGAGTGTCAATTGTTCTCAGTACCCGTACTGTACATTAACCCATTCAATGTCATAGTTTTGCCCTGTCCCCATTCTTTAGCAGTTAAGGTATTTAAATTGAATGCTTAACATTCAAAGCTAAGAGAATGAGTTTTGTAATATCAAACAACTTATAAAATAGCTATAGTTTTGAATAAATCATCCTTGCAATGCAATTATTACAAATGAATTTAAGGCAATTTTACAGAACAAAATGCTCAAGAGTCAAACCATAACATTGCTAGTATCAAATCAATGTTCTCCATGAATCTTGCAAACTAGCTACATTGTTAAGCATTGCCTTGACATTTGCAAAGTCCTAGATTTGAATCCCATTCAAGGCTGCTCTTTTTCAGGCACATTTGTATAGATACAAAAACAAGCCAGATTTTCACAAATACCTTAACATGTTGAAGTGCATGAATTACCATTATCTTTCCCTTACAAATGTTCATTGAGGTGAGAAGTAAATTTGATTTTAAGGTGCTTGGAAAACAATCCATTTCATACCTTCAATTATTCTTTTTCTAGCCATTCCTTCAGCTCTTTGAAGAGCCAGTGGATCTGGAAGAGGCTGGGCTGGCTAATGAAACAAGCATGTTTCTTGTTAGAATAGAAGTTAAAAGCAATCATTCTTTTCTCCTGTTGCTTTTAAAGATGGTGAAAATCCTGGGAGTAATGAAAAATATGATAGAACACAAGTGCTTTCACCACTGCATTTTCCCTTTTCCCAAAGAAACTGCATCACAAATTTGTGTTTCCTTAATTAAGTGCCAACCAAATGATTGAAGTTCTCCAGTATTACCTTCAGTTGGTAATAATATTATAAGCCTTATCGGCAATTACACTTTGTTGCTTTTAATGAACTGTTTGGATCTGTCATGAATGGAAGGACAAAAGAAAAGCTAAAAGATTCTCTCCTTTAGTCAATACAAACAAACGAATAAACAGATATATCAACATAATGTTCGCTAAAAGGATAAAACGTTCGGTTTTAGATTTTTAATTTGCATAATATATAACAGCCTTTGAACTTTTAAAGAAACAGATATCTGTTTCAACAAACCTTGGCAATAAGAACTTTTCCTTTCCATTTGTGCCTTGACAATGACCTGATGGCCAACTGCAAAAACAGATAATTAATTTTACATAACAGCTGAAAGCAACATTTTTTTCTACTTTGGGACAATGTAATACCATTCACTAAAGGACTGGAATTCAGAAATTATGATTATTTTTTTTCTCAGCAACAGGAAAGTATGGCATGAGAAACATGCATCTGAAACCAAATCTTGGCAACTAAGGAAGGAAGTGAGTACTTTCACCACTGTCTTCTATCCCAATGCAAGATCATAAAGTTGCTTTCCCATACAAAGACTTACCCGTCTTTCCTCTTCATTCCTAGAAAGAAGGAAACAGAGACCTTTATCAGTCATGAAAACCTGTGACAGTATTCACTATGCACATTTCTGCTACCGGTAGTGTAGTACGATCTGGTTGAATAATGATAAAATTAATACAATTTAACATTACATAATACAATTTAACGCTATATAAATTCATTATCATTATCATTATCATTACATGCAGTCAGTGCTGTTTTGGGATTGCCAGCCCCTTTAAGGCATGCTTTGTTAGATTGTTCTGTGCTCTTACAAAACCTTGTTACTCTTCATTAGCTTACTTTACATGATCTTAAGTAAAATTGCCTTTAAAGGATCTAACTTCTGTTTTGTAATTTAGGTTTGGTTCTCTTGTTGACCACACTAACTTTACTTTTGTGTGGAGTACTGGACAGCTTGCAACTTGAAATTCTTTGAACACTCTCACTGGAAAAGGCCTATTCAGCACAAACATTGGAGTGCACCACTCTTGAAATAATGAGCACTTCAGTTAGTTTGGTGCTAAGGCTCCTTGCTGTCACCTATGAATAATTATGCAAGGTACCGTATTTATTCACTTATAAGACGCACCATTTTTAACGAGAAAATATACTAGTTCGACTAAAATCTGATCAAAACTCGGGGTGCGTCTTATAACCGAGTATGTTTGTGCAACAAAGTATAACTTTTCCAAATTTCCCCAAAATTAAAGCTTTACTGAAATGAGTATGTAAATAAATTACAGCAAATGAATAAACAAAAGACAAACGTTGATCACTGACTTTATCTGATTTGTTAGTTCTAAAAAGAACCGGGGTGGCTCTGAAAAAAACCGTTTTGTCAGTCTCGAACTTGTCGATCGGCTCATCTGCACCTTCTGTTTCTTCTTCATCGTCGTCCCAAACCGCATCGTCTTCAGTTCATCGAGAGCATTGTTGATGCCAGAGGATTTAAACGATCTTGTTATCAAATCTACTCGGATCTCGCTCCACGCTCGATCGATTCACCGCAACACCGCCTCTTTGCTGGGTGCTCACTTCTTTCCGGTAGGCGTGTAGGTGAACGGCCATTCAGGCTTCGTACTGCGCACGGATCTTTGCGAAGTGCTTGAAATAATTGACTTTACAACAAATTTAAAAACTGCAAATGCTAAGAAAAAAACCTCCAATGAGACTACAGTGAAAACTAGACTTTCTAATCACTGCTACGGTGAACAAGTTCGTAAACATAGTCAACAAAGCCAAGGTGATTTCAACAAAAAGCGAACGTGCTCCAAAGCACGTGCTTGAAATGATTGACGTTGCAATTAGTAACTTAAGCATCACAATTAGTAACTTGTGGAAGCAAATTTTGTAATTACAACGAACGTGGTCAACAAAATTTCCCGTAATTCTGAGTGCGTCTTATAACAGGGTATTTAGGTAAAATTTTCATTTTGCTTCCTTGTCAAAATCGTCTTTAAAAGTTTAGGGTGCGTCTTATAACCGAGTGCGCCTTATAAGTGAATAAATACGGTAACCATTGTTCTGTGGTTGGCTGAGGAGCACTGTATTTATAGTTCTAGTTGTATTTTCAGTTTGACGTCTTTTGCAGTTGTTTTCCCCCACTCAACAGCTTTCATCACTGCTTGGCCGCTAGCATTTCACTACTTGCAACTAGAAAGTATCATTCTTTGAAGTAGTACATACTCCAAACAAGCCCCTCCTGTCAGCAGAGTCTTGTGAGATGATGGGCCTGTTGCAATTTGATGTGGATCCTCCACAGAGTGTACATACAATGGAAAGTACAGTGCCAACCCCCCCCCCCCCCCACTAAAGAAACCATTCTGACTGCTTACAAAGATGTTTTTGAGGGACTAGGCCACATTGGAGACTCCACTTTCATGGTAAACGAGACATTCAAGCCAGTTCAACATGCACCAAGGCGCGTCCCTGTTGCTCTTCAAGAAGAAGTGAAAGAAAAGTTGACTGATCTAGAGAAAAGAGGAATCATCAAGAAAGTTACAGAATCCACTGAGTGGATTAGCAGCATGGCCATCATGGTAAAGCCAAACAAGATCACGATAATTATGCCAAGACACCAGAGACTTAAACAAAGCCCTGAAACGCCCCAAGTATCAGATGCCCACACTAGAGGAAATCCTCCCTAGACTGGCAAAAGCCAAGGTGTTTTCCACCCTCAATGCAAAAGATGGGTTTTATCAGATCGGTCGAGACAAAAAAAGCAGCATGAAGACAGCATTCTGGACACCGTTTGGGTGTTACCGTTACCTGCAAATGCCCTTCGGCATAAGCCTTGCTCTGGAAGAATTTGAATGCGAGCTCCATGAGACACTTGATGACCTTCCAGGTGTGGTAGTCTTGCGAGACGATGTGCTAGTCATGGGGTACAGAGAAACTCATGAAGAAGCCGTGATCAACCACGATACCAACCTGGCTAGACTCCTTCAAAGAGGAAGAGAAACCAAACTAAAGCAGAACAAGTCCAAGATTAATCTTAGAAAGACAGAAGTGAAATTTATGGGACATGCTATCACAGATGAAGGGCTGAAACCAGACCCAGACAAGGTTTAACCAGTGGAAGAAATGCCTAGATCCACCTGCAAGAAGGAGCTATTAATCCTACTGGGTTTTGTCAACTATCTGTCCAAGTTCCTGCCACAGCTTGCCGAGATAGCACAGCTGTTACGCGACCTCACAGCCAAAGAAGCCCCATTTCTGTGGTCACCTCGATACTAATCAGCCATTGCAGAAATGAAATAGTTAGTGGTCAATCATCCTGTGTTGAAGTTTTATGACCCCAAAGCTGAAGTAACTTTACAGTGTGACGCAAGTGATTATGGCCTAGGAGAAGCATTGCTCCAGGATGGGCAGCCAGTAGCCTATGCATCACGCACCTTGCCACGCACTGAAAAAAATTATGCACGCATTGAGAAGGAGTGTTTGCCATTGTCTTTGACTGTCAGCATTTTGATCAGTATCCGGCCTGGAAAGACAAGATCCATGTGGAATCAGACCACAAACCTTTACAAACCATCTTCAAGAAGCCCATTCACTCAGCCCTGTGCTGACTTCAACGAATGTTGCCGAGACTGCTGCGTTACAATCTGGATGTTGGTTACAAAAAAGGGAACCAGATGTATTTAGGAGATCACCTGTCCAGAGCAACAGTTGGCCCAAAGAATGAAGCTGAGAAAACGGATGAATTCCAAGTGTTTGCAACAGAGTTAGAGAGCTTGAACCCCTTTGACGCTATTAAGTTGTCACCCGAGAGGTTAGCCCAGCTGCAAACTTGCACTGTACAGGACCCCGTTCTGATGACCCTGAAGACAACAGTGCTCACTGGTTGGTGAGAAGAGAGAGAACAAGTGCGAATTCCCATCCAAGAGTATTGGCTCTTTCGAGAGGAGATCTCAGTTCACAATGGCATGCTTTTCAAAAGCCACAGAGTCATCATACCAAAGGTGTTAAGAGAAGAGATTCTGTCACGAAGACATTCCATCGATATGGGAATTGTGTTTTGGCCTTGCATGTGCAACCAAATCAAAGAAGTTGTCACCAACTGCCAATTATGTGCTGAATTTCAAGCTCGTAATCCCAAACAGCCTTTACAGACCCATGAGATCCCAGATAAACCCTGGAGTAGAGTAGCAGCCGACCTATTCAACATCCATGGCAAGAACTACATTACACTTGTGGACTATTATTCAGAGTTTGTAGAGGTCAGTGAACTGCCAGACATAACAGCTAGTGCTGTCACTGGATTCTTGAAAGAGCCATTCAGCTGTCACGGGATCCCTGATTGTCTTGTGACAGATAATGGTCCACAGATTGTCAGCCAAGAGTTCAGACAATTCGCCACTGCCTGGGAATTTAAGCATGTCACCTCTTCTCCCCAATATCCACGATCCAATGGCAAAGTGGAGTCAGCAGTCAAAGTTGTTAAAGCACTGTTCAAGAAAGATGTCAAGGACAATAAAGACCACTGGTTGGCCCTTCTCGATTATCAAAACACCCCCTCAGAAGGCCTGAAATCCAGTCCGGTCCAGAGATTGAGTCCCGTAGAACAAGAACACTTCTGCCAACAGCTCACAGCCTACTGATTCCAAAGGTTGTAGAAGGCATTACAGAGAAGATTAAGGAGAAGAAACAGAGAGCTACGTATTACTACGACCGTACAGCCAAGACCCTTCTGGAGATAGAGGTTGGTAAAGTAGCCCCTGTAGAGCATAACCAACCTTGGATGAGCGGAACGTATGTAAAGAAGCTCACTGATCAATCATACCTGGTTCAGACACCTACCAAAACACTGCGCAGATACAGACAGAGTCTGAAGTTAGCACCTTCACCAAAACCAGAAGCACTGCACCAAGGTCAGTCAGTAGAAGAAGCACCTGTCTCGACTGAGGCCTTAAATGCTACTTCATCTCCTACAAAGCCTGAGCAGCTTCCCTGTTCTGAAGTGAAGACACCTGTGACTAAGCCCCTGCCTGAGGTTGTGAAGACCAGGAAAAGAACTGTGTGACCCCCATCTAGATATCAGGTCAAAATTAAAGCAGAGATTTGTTGTTACTGTTGTGATTAAGGAACATTGTTGCCTTCTTCCAAAATTGCAAAGACACTTGCATTGCAACTTGAGGACTCTGCATTACTTTATTAAGGAGGACATGTTAGTTGCTGTTTGAAAAGTCATTTCATATTTCTTTGTAGTTAAGATTAGTAAGTAACAGTTTCTTTGTTTATTTTTTTTCATGAGAGGGGAAATCAATCAATCAATCAATCAATCAATACTTTATTTATACACGTAACGCCTGGGAGCTATATAAGCTCGTTCATAATACGTACCTGTGTGAAATTACATTTACAAAGGCCATACCACAACACCGGGAACTACGTCCCCTACTCTTTGCGAACAGCGTGTGGGGTCTTTAACGTCCCACGAAGTCATTACAACCAAGGGTTGTGAGACGGGACCTACGGTTTATCGCCCTTATCCGAGAAGACTAGAAAGTCTAACCATTTGCAGATGTCATTACAAAGGCAGCACATTCTCCTCAAATAATTTAAAGACCCTGAGTGATGGTCCGGCCGAGGTTCGAACCCACGACCACCCGCACGATACTCCAGTGCTCAACCAACTGAGTTAACTGGTCGGCGGTATGTTACGTGATGTCAAGCTTCGGTGACCACCGATTGACGTGTTACCTTATTTGGAAATAAATGTGAACCGCAGTTTTGCAGCTGCTTTTTGCTGGTGTATGTCATGGTGTCTTGTCTCCGACGATTAACGAAACACAACCTATCTTTCACAGCTCATATCTAGTCACTGGTACAACTTGATGTTCACAGGCCTTCTGGTATTACGCGATGGTGCAATTTCGCACAATCGACCTCAAATCGCATCCGATCGCACAATTCATGAAAAATCGCATAATTAAAAAAATATCGCACAACATTCATAAAATAAAGCATGAATCAACAAGTTTCTTTGGAATTTCTGCAAAAATACGCCATTTTTAAGATGATTTACCTTGGAAAAAGGCTAACAAGAATCTTTCACCTTCGATTTCGTATTCATTCAAAGCTAAAGCGTTATTTTGAATGTCAAGGACCTGGTACGAGTCTCATTCTTAAAGAGTCACCTATTGGTGTAACACAAACGTGCCCCTTGCCCCGGGTGATTTTTGCCAAAAGGAAAAATAAGAATCGTCAGATTACACGCAATTGCGGAAAACCCGCACACAAAAACAAAACAAAGTTATGCAAAATAGTTACCTAGATAACTCACAAAATTTGAAGCAATGGAGCGCTTTGAAAATTGCTCTGAGCCTTTCAGGCATTTTTTAATTGAACTCGTATTTCTCGTAATTGAGTCTTGGAAACACTTATCGTAAATAATACATGTTTTTAAAACTTATTGAGTCAGTTAGCCTTCTATTATTATTAGAATCGAAGAAAACTCTATTCATTGTTTTTGCTTAACAAAATACTTTCCAGCGTGCTATTAGCAAGTTTTCAGAACCACTGAAAACCATTGAGAATTGAACAAACTTGTAAAGTTCGGTTCGCAATTTCCTCAAGAAACAATATCTTGGGATCTTCCAGGTCTTAGAAATCGCTCGAAACAGGATGCGTCGAGTATTTTGGTATTATTTCTATCCTTGCAGGAGCCCATTACCCTGATCCAGGGCTCCTGATCCTTGTTAGTGTTTTGTTTACATGCGTGCCGACAATTATATTTTTATCGCCTTGAACTAATTACGCGACGCCATGAATTGAACAGATCACTAAGACACTTATTTATCTCAGGTTCTACTTGGTCTAAAAAATCACTTGAAATGGGAACATACTCCACAACGTAAGGCAGAGCTAGCTAGGAATATTTCGCTGATGCATTGAGTTTTCTTACATTTTTTTTATCACAGACAATGTTAGGTTTGCACTGCACTTGTGCCGACAGACGTCAGCATCGTGTTTCAGTTTAGCTCAACCTCGTTCCCACGGTCCTCTCCTACTCGGGGGCTGAGTACAAGTGGACCCTGGGAACGAGGTTGAGTTAAGCTTTGTGTTTTGCACAATAAAATTGTTTCATATAAAGCAGAAATGCACTCAAAATGTCTTAAGAGCAGCAAAAAAGTGTTTTTCTTATCCTGAAACCTTATAAAAAAAGCTTAAAATTGCTCAGAAAAAATTGCATAATCTTCATTCTTTATTGCATAATTGGCCTCTGTAATTGCATAATCTGCCCTGCAAATTTCGCATAATTTGCATTTTTTTATCGCACCCTATCAGAAGGCCTGTGTTCAGGTAGCTATTCCAAGTGTTTAGCCATCTTAGCGTAAGCAGTTTTATCGCTAATCTCACTGTTTTTCCTGAGCACCAATCCTCCACTTGCAATGCCTGTGTTAACATATGATTTGCAGGCAAAAACAATCTTCAAACTGGTTCATAACTAGCTAAATGCAAAATTTAAACATTTTGGGATCAGGACATCACAAAGCAGTTTTCAGTTGTCTGAGAATGTTTTCACCAGTTACAATGCACTGTAGGTGATTATTTACCCTACGAATCTCACATAACTTCATGAACCAATGAGAAATAAAGCTGATTCAGCTGTGACAAGCTTGCTTGTGTTTTTTGCACTTGGTGCCAGGGAAATGTAATTGCTTTAGTTTCAAATTCTGATTGGTAAATTGGACTGAGTGCAACTGTTGTGATTGGCCAGTGAGAGCCACATAAGTTAGGTTTGCATTTTACAACAGTCAATTTAAATTACTCTTTTGTATCTTTATTACAAAAAAGGATTAGGACTGATTTTACAATTTACACTGCAACTGAACTGACATGTTTGTAAGTCAGACAAAAATTATTTTAGAGGTTTACATTTTTAAGTAACAAAGTGCATATGTTGCAGTTAATTTTTGTTTTCAGTTAATTTTTATTTTGAACTACTTTAGATAATTTTTTTCTTCCTAGTTAGTTTTATTTTTACTAGGAGATATTTTTTTAACTAGGTGATATTTTTTAACTAGGTGATAGTTTTTTAACTAGGTGATATTTTTTTAACTAGGTGATATTTTTTTAACTAGGTGACATTTTTTTAACTAGGTGATATTTTTTTTAAAAAAATACAGGTCACAGGTCATTGTTTTACCAATACAGAAATTATCCTAAACATTCATTAAAGCCAACCTTGGGACTTATCAGACCTAACGTTAGCTTTAATGAATGTTTAGGATAATGTCTGTATTGGTAAAACAATGACCTGTGACCTGTAGTTTTTTAAAAAAATATCACCTAGTTAAAAAAATGTCACCTAGTTAAAAAAATGTCACCTAGTTAAAAAAAATATCACCTAGTTAAAAAAAATATCACCTAGTTAAAAAAATATCACCTAGTTAAAAAAATGTCACCTAGTTAAAAAAATGTCACCCAGTTAAAAAAATGTCACCTAGTTAAAAAAAATATCACCTAGTTAAAAAAAATATCACCTAGTTAAAAAAAAAACTATCTAGTTCAAAATAAAAATTAACTGAAAACAAAAATTAACTGCAACACATATAACACTGCAGCACACAGTACATAACTTGACAGCTTAGATAAGTTAATACCTTACCTAAATGTCACATAACACAGTACATAACGTGACACCTTAGATAAGTTAATACCTTACCCAAATGTCACATAACACAGTACATAACGTGACACCTTAGATAAGTTAATACCTTACCTAAATGTCACATAACACAGTACATAACGTGACACCTTAGATAAGTTAATACCTTACCTAAATGTCACATAACACAGTACATAACGTGACACCTCAGATAAGTTAATACCTTACCTAAATGTCACATAACACAGTACATAACTTGACACCTCAGATAAGGTAATACCTTACCTAAATGTCACATAACACAGTACATAACGTGACACCTCAGATAAGTTAATACCTTACCTAAATGTCACATAACACAGTACATAACGTGACACCTCAGATAAGTTAATACCTTACCTAAATGTCACATAACACAGTACATAACTTGACACCTCAGATAAGTTAATACCTTACCTAAATGTCACATAACACAGTACATAACGTGACACCTCAGATAAGTTAATACCTTACCTAAATGTCACATAACACAGTACATAACTTGACACCTCAGATAAGTTAATACCTTACCTAAATGTCACATAACACAGTACATAACGTGACACCTCAGATAAGTTAATACCTTACCTAAATGTCACATAACACAGTACATAACGTGACACCTCAGATAAGTTAATACCTTACCTAAATGTCACATAGGCATGATTTGCTCCCGGAGGAAGCTTCACCTTCACTGGCCTTACATTCAGTCTGCTTGCAATCATCTTCTTGAATTGCTGCCAAAAGTTAAATTAGTTTTCTTATAAATAACAATACTGATACTGGCCATTCACAAGCTGTTCCATGAGATGTACAGCTCGAAAAGACATGTGGGGGTATCCAGGCAGGTGATAAAATTTGCATTAAAATTTTTCTGTACACGAAAATTGTGAACTTCCAGTGTACACAGGGTAAGACACACCTTTGTCTAAGGAAACAAGCACATGTCACACAATTGTACGTGTCTGTTGGAAAAAACCTAAACATTACTTTAAAAGACTGAATAAATGTTTCTGTAAGCAATAGTCATACTCAGTTTCAATGAGTAGCTGGCAGACAGCCAATAACTAACCCATTTAATAAACTATCAAAGGCATCCTGTGGTGAGCTCGTGAAATAAGATGTTGGGTCAGGGATCTCATTTTGCAAATTATCAAGCGTATAGAGTGGTTTCAAATTCCATGCAATACATTTTACTGAATTACGATTCATTTCTATGTTCTATTTAGCTA
Organism: Ricordea florida; assembly: GCA_949710005.1. Lineage (NCBI taxonomy): Eukaryota > Metazoa > Cnidaria > Anthozoa > Corallimorpharia > Ricordeidae > Ricordea > Ricordea florida. Next base: position 22,688,956 of record OX453277.1, on the reverse strand, counting down.
CCTTGAACTTGAGACGATTTAGAATCGATAGAATAATTATTTTCTATTGTTTACGCTTGACATCCTGATTCCCTGACCATCCCGATAGCTCTCCACGAGCTAAAAATGGCTACGTGCCATGTCCTGCTGCACATTTCCGAACCCTAACCGAACATGCAAAGATCACGCGAGTTCCGAATATTCTATTGCTTACGCCTGACTTTGTGATTTGATCTATTGTCAATTTTGCCCTTCAAGACAAAATAACAGCTTGGAGGCCTTAACTTTATTTACCAGAAAATAAACACATTTCCTGGCCATAACATGGACTTGATATTCTTCATTCTGTACAAGGTACAACTCCTTGATCATTCTGCAGCTAGGGCAGTACATGTAAATCCCTCACATCAGTTTTCAACTCTTCAAAAAAAATATGAGTCAATGCACCAAGGAAGAAATTCTCTTTTCATTCAAAAGTTTCTTCCTTGAGGAGTTGACACCGAGTCCCAGCGAAACAAAAATGAAAACCGTTATTCCAAACAATTTCAAAAGATGCTCTTCTTTAGGAAGTTCGTAAACTGAGATTTACTATGTGTTCCAAATCACTGGACACACCAATAACATGAATACATTACGTACCTTGTAACCACATTTTTTGGGTAAATTTTGAAGTTCGATTTTATAGATTTCTGAGGTGAATTCATCCCTCTTTGTGTAGAAATAGGGATCTGACTCTGCCTCCTCTTCATCTGGTTCGTCGTTTATTGCGCCATCTTCGTCTTTCTCTTCCGTGTTTGCATTGTCTGGTTCTTCTGCTATAGACTCTTCCGGAAAACTAACACCTATTTCCTCTGTTTCCTTATTGATAGCGGGAATTGACTCTTCTAAGTTGTTTGCACCTCCAGAAGCTTCATTTCCCCCTAATGACCCCGACGGAACACTAGAAGTCGGTCTTTCCTCTGGAAACTCACTGCAACTCGTAGAAGCTTCGTTCCACGAGCTCGCCTCTGTTTGAAGCTTCGCAAATTGAAATTGGGGAGGAAAACCAGGGATAGGCCAGGAAGAATCTTGTTTGTTATTGGGGGTTTCACTCATAAAGCAGTGGTCACTGCTAGATGGACCAAGCTGGCTCACTATATCAGGACTTCGATCGACATCACAGTTCTGCTGTTTGCCGTCCGCCATATTGTCATCTCTAGGGTCACGTGGCCCATGGCTCCACTGTCCTCACGTTATCTCGTGCAACAACACTTGTTCCCAGACGCCCTCTTATATGCTTCCATTATTGAATCAATCAAAATGATTATCCCCTGGCTAAAAAGCTCACTTTGCAGAACTCTTAGCGAAAATATTCCTGCTACAAAGCTTGTGGTTTTCGCGAGGACATTATGTTCTTTCAGAGGGTACATTCCGAGGAGATCATTTCTGTACATTCCAGGGAACGAGGAGAGAAAAGTATCTAAAGCGACAAGTTTGAACTCAGATAGTGTTGTACTTGATTGTGAAGACGGTGTTGCGGCTAATAAAAAGGTAAAATATACTAAAAGGATTTGTTTACTGGTTAATCAAAAATTTGTTTGTTTGTTTTGTGCAGTTCGCGGTTGCCGGGGATTCCCCTATACCCCGCGACTTGGGTTCAAAGTACAAATATGTCAATGCAAATTACAACTGATGGAAGTTATTACATCATTTCATCATTACCCAAAAGCGTTTCTGTTGTCGACTTGTTATCTTTTTCTTGTTAACATTACCTTTTGTGACTACTATTTTAAGCCATTGTGAATAATTATGATATTAATATAATAATTTTTCTAACTCTCTTGTAATTTAGGCAAGAAAATTCACCAGTCACAACGGCAACAAGATTTACACTACCATTTATTGATTTATAGTTATTTGCAATTTTAATTACCATGTGTAAGGTGATAAGTGGGTTTCACATTTGTGAAAACCCTAAAGTTTACCCTCTCTTTATGAACAGCTAGCCAAATGAATGACTTCAGTATCCATAAGTTCATATCCTAATAATATTAATGAAAAAATTACTCAATTGTGATTGGCTTAGAGCAGTGCAATTCAGCTATAACTATTCAACTATATATGTAGGGAGTGTTCCCGGTGTCATGGTCTAGCTGACTTGTGCCGTCATTGGTCTGGGCGGGTGAGATCATTCATGGACTGAGGCGGCTGCCAGAGGCGCCTTCTATATGCTGATGTCCGATCTCACCCCCTGGTTCCTCCGTAATTCAGCTACTAGCTGCAAGTGAGGAAAGTGGCACCTTTACCTTTACCTTTATAATAATATACATGAAAAAATTAATCGATTCTGATTGGCTGAGAGCAGTGCAGTTCAAGTGTAACACCAGTGCAAAAAGTGTAACACCAGTGCAAATTACACATCGATTTTCTGGATTATGATATTCTTTATTTTTAAACGAACCGCTTTGAGTTCGTAGCGTTATCAGTTGATCTTCATCGGCCAATCAATAAATAAAGACTAGTGTCAAATCCGCGTCAAATGCTCACTTCCTGTCCGCAATGAGATCTTCCGGTACTTCCTCCAGGCGAATTTTTTCATGTTTATATTATTAATAAGTAATCATACGGCTTTTCTCGTTCAATTTGGAATTAATTTGTACTTGTGACTTTTTCAAAAAGCTGAAATTGCACTTGGCGAAGCGGCTCGTGCAATTTCAGCTTTTTGAAAAACTCACTCATGCAAATTGATTCCAAATTGAACTCGAAACCATATGATTACCTTTACTAACACCAGTGCAAAAAGTGTAACACCAGTGCAAATTACAAATCAAAATTTTTCATGCGTAATTATTAACAAGAAAACGTACGGTTTTTCTTGTTCAATTTGTGATTTATTTACACTCATGAGTTTTTCAAAAAGCTCACTTGTGGTATATAAGATATAAATTACAAATTTAAATTAAAATCATGTGATTACCATTGCAAATGTACAAGCCTTGCTCTCTCATTGTATTATTAACTATGCTCCATGGCAAACATCTCAATGCTTCCACCTTCAATAAATGAATTTTTCTTGACCAAAACAAAGGGATCGAGATATTGATAAAAAAAAACACGCAAAAAAATGAATTGACATGTCCCCTATTTTGCAGAAAAACCCTTCAATTGCGCTTGCTGTACTTGAAAGGATATCCTATCACTCAGTTCTAAATGACAGTTTTAATTACTAGTGATTCTTTTTAAATAACTATATTTTATGGCTCTTGTTAGAGTTAAACATTTCAGTCACAACAGGTGTTGACCGTTCCTCAAGCACTGAATGGAGAGAGATTTCTATTGAACACCAGTTGTACTGATAATATTATTCTCAATTTCTACTTTGACTGCCAGTGTGATCAGCATCCAGTACAAAGAAGACAGTCATTAATGATGAGTTGAGTTGTGTAAAATGCAAAACACAAAGGACACAATGTTGGATTCATAACACATGCCATGTACTTTAATGTGATTGGCTAATATTAAAATAACCTGTGTGCCTTGCAGCTAGCAAAATTTAGTCATGAGAGCATGAATATATAACAGTGTTGATAATAATTCTGACACATTCTCCTTATCAGGACTATATCAAATACATGAGGATGAGTATGAAAAATTTATGTATTTACTAGACACACAAAAAAATTAATGCCAGATTATGTATAAAATCATTCATTGTAGGAGGAAGCACGAAACGCCATCCATAATCTCCTTGGCCAACTGGATTTTGGAACTAGTGAAGTCTGTGTGCGTGTCAATTCTATTGAGACTGGTTTAGCAGAGGATGACCTGAGAATGGCTTTGACAGCAAAAGTTCTGCCACATTCTATTGTGGTGCCCAAAGTGGAAACTGCAGAGCATATTGACTGGGTAAATTTTGTACTAAGTAAAAATGTGTGTAGTTATTGCACAGATAGCTATAATGCGGGCCAAATCTGTTGCGTCAGTCCTGGTAATATTGTTTCAATACTTTGCTTATCATCCCTTGCCTCTGTCAGGGTTGATACTTGTTGGGTATGGGCATTCCTTGCAGCTGTATCAAGAGGTTTGCATTACTTATGAAAGATCACCCTCTCTTACTGTCATGGGGGGACATACTGACAGTGGTTTGCTGACTAAGAGGTTCCTGAATGAGCCAGGTTTATAAGTCTGTGTCCTAAGCCTTGTGCTAACACTTAGCATCTGCGGTTTTCTCTATCTGCGGTTTTCTTTTTTTTCACTCTCTTCTATCCTTCTCTGCTCAGCTACTTTATAATATACAGGCCATTATCATTTTCTGCTATTCACTTTCAGAAGCCAATGTTACTTTGATTTTCCATTAATTTTGATCCTAACTGACAATATATACTTCATATGAATACTTTTCACACTCTACAGTTGAAACTGGTAAGGTATAAGTCACTCCTACTTGTAGCTAATATTTTTGCAAAAATATTCAGAGTTATGAGAGCTGATTAAAACGGGATATGTGTATGCTATCCACTGATTTAGTTAAAAAAATTTATATCTAGTTACCCAATACTTGAATGTTACTGTTTGGAGTTAATTCCCCTAAAAACTGTGTTTTATTTTCAGTTAACTGATAAATTTTCTGCCCTTGTCAAATCAAAAGCCCATGGCATTGGTCTTATCACTCAAGTTGAAAGTGCACTTGGTCTTCTTAACTTGCATGATGTTTGCAAACATGCTTTCTTACAAGAAAGACCCTTCAGTTTTGAGGCACTGATATTTGGATCTGATGATTTTCTTGCAAGTATTGGTAAGGATTAATCAACTGATTGAACAACCAACTGTTATTAAGGTGGTAATGCACAAGAGCTTTGGAGTAGAATGATACAGTTAAATTTCTCCTCAATTTCGTTTCTATACATTATGATGAATTCTACCTGTCCAAGCAGAACTCCTCACCATTGCTGACATTTTACAATAGCCACATGCTGTAGTTACATTACAAATTTTATTGTTGTTGTCCAAATGGTGATGTATCATAATGAGAAGTAAAAACCTTGCTTAAAATTCAACCACAAGAAAAATTCCAATTATGTATTGCATGCTAGCAACTGTTGAAGTTTCTGAAAAATGGGTGGGTCAAGGAACATCCGAACTCTGTTAAGAAAGTTCATCGGAAATTCTTATAAGGGAGGAGTTTTTCTGTAATATTTGGTGAATAACCTAGTAAACACTTCCAGTGGGGGGGGGGGGGGGGGGGGTGAAGGAAACTGAAGTTTCCATTGGAGTGGGGGTTAAAAGCTAAAAAGCCTTCCTTGGTTGGTGTATAGTCTACTGCTTGTCTAAACACTGTTAAGTAATTATTTGATATACATATATATATACATATATAAATTGTAAAAGTTGATTAATCGTAAAACAGTGCTCAATACGTGAACGTAGAGCGAAGTAGTTGTTGCGGGAGAAAAAAACACACAAACAAACTACAGGTTTATCCCTACAAGCCTGTTTCGTGGTTGCCCACTCATCAGGGGATATCCCCTGATGAGTGGGCAACCACGAAACAGGCTTGTAGGGATAAACCTGTAGTTTGTTTGTGTGTTTTTTTCTCCCGCAACAACTATATACATATATACATATATACATATATACATATATACCGTATTTTCTGGTGTATAAGTCGAACCGGTGTATAAGTCGACTCTACTTTTTGAGCCTTAAAATTAAGATTTTCTTGATTTCAGGAGTAAAAATGGAGTGAAAAATTGTTTAAGATAATGTTGAAAAATGAGTCTTGCTTGACTTGCAGAACATCTTTGAGGCCACGCATCAAATTCAACAGAACGATCGCATCCATCGTGTAAGATGCGAACTTGAGAACTGTGTTTTAATAAAGAATTGAACGATTTAGCCTGAAATTGTTAAAATACCTGTGTTTAAAACAGTGGTCACTACTTTTATCAGACATTTTGAAGCTTTCTTTGACCAAGGAACACCCAAAACGTAAGAAAGAAGCCAGAGAAACGAGTCTGTAAACAAGCCTCCATCTTGGTTTACCTTACAAAGCTAGTTGAGAGGTTACCAAGCAAGCATGGACCTGTTTCTGTTCGATCGAAGAATTTTATTTCACTGTGGATTTGATCAAGTTTATTTACAAATGTCTCTCACTTATAACATCACAAAGTAGACCCAATGGACTTACAGGAAAAGCGATGATTTCTGCGAAGATATCCAGCTTAAGGGACGGTATGTGATGGAACGAAGAGGTTAAGTGTGATGTCAGTTGGAAAGACCGAATGTAGCGTAGACGTATTAAAGTAGCAAGGTTACAAATGAGACAAATCAGGGAGGAAACCACACATTTTTAAACATTTCCTTTATTCATTATCGTGCTATTTACTATTAAATGTTCTTCTCCATGTTATTTGTGTAGTTGCTTTTACGTGTTTTCACTTTGGAGTCTATTGTTATGCTGATGAAGTGATATGTTTTTCACCCGGCGATTTTTGAGCGGTGTATAAGTCGAGGTCGATTTTTTGGACTGATTTTCAAGACTTAAAAGGTCGACTTATACACCGGAAAATACGGTACATATATACGGTACATATATATATATATATACAGTCAAAGTTAATTTGGGAACAGAAATCATCAACTAAGAGAATAAGTGAAAATGTGGCTCAGCCAGGAATCGAACCTGGGTCTCAGATTACCGGTCGGATGCCTTGACCACTAGACCACTGAACCAACCACACTGACAACACATACACACAAAGTAGTCTTTTTGAGTGGCCAGGTCCAAGGAGACTATTTCACACATCTTCTGCAATCAGGATCACGTCACTACTCCCCGGTCGATCAGTGATACACGGCCAAATTTGGCTGATTGCAGAAGATGTGTGAAATAGTCTCCTCGGACCTGGCCACTCAAAAAGACCACTTTGTGTGTATGTGTTGTCAGTGTGGTTGGTTCAGTGGTCTAGTGGTTAAGGCGTCCGACCGGTAATCTGAGACCCAGGTTCGATTCCTGGCTGAGCCACATTTTCACTTATTCTCTTAGTTGTGTTGATTTCTGTTCCCAAATTAACTTTGACTGTTTGTATTTCTCAGAAATCCCTGATGAATCACCATCTTAATGGGAATAGGTTGGTGATCCTAAGTGAATAAGGCAATCAGTTGCTAATATATCCCCTCCCTTCCTTTAACTGTACTTATATATTCATACATACATATATAGATATATTTATAGATTTATATATAAAAAACGAAACGTGAAATCTACTTAACAACCCAAGGTTGCGGAGACAGTAGGAAGAAATAGGAACTGACCCTTCAATTTTGATATAATTTTTCCTCGCAGGAGCCACAAGAACAGAGGATGTTAAAGAGTTGATACATGCTCGACAGAGCGTGGTAGTTCATGCCAAAGCTTACGGTCTTCAAGCCATTGACATGGTATACATCAATTTCAAAGGTATAAGTCAGAGCTCCCGTTGGGCCGGTTACACCTCACTTACCATCTGGGGGGCTTAGGCCAACGGCCTTGTGGCCTGGCCTTTTTCCTCCTGGGGTGTGTACTGGGTAGGGTCCATTGCACTCCGGCTACTAAGTATCACATGTGGCTCTGCCACTGCACACATATTGCACTATTAGACGCGGGCAGCCTCAAACACACAAAAAAAGTCAGAGCTACAAAATTCATTAGTTGGTCACACTGTTCAAGGGCATCCAACGACTATTTTCGGTAAAAATCTGTTCGGAAGCAACTTACTTACTGCCCATCATGCCTGTGTGGCACATAGGGCAGCAACAAAGTTCCTCCAACCTTGCCTATCTCTAGCCAGTTTTTCAATGGTGCTCCAGCTGTAATTGAGCTCCCTTAACTCCGCTTCTACCGTTCTGCGCCACGTTGTTTTTGGGCGCCCTCTTCTGCGTTTGCCTTCAGGTGTCCAGCGCATTGCAGTCTTAGCCATGTTGTTGTTGTCCATTCGAAGCACATGTCCAATCCATCTCCATCTTCTCCTGGTGACAATCGTGCGAATATCCTCCTGCTTGGTTTGCTTCAGGAGCTGGTCGTTGGAGATTTTCTGTGGCCAGAAAATTCTCAGAATCTTCCTGAGGCTAGTTGTGTGGAAGGATGCTAGTTTTGACAGGTCATGTTCAGTCATTCGTCAGCATTCGCAGCCGTAAAGAAGGGTTGACAACACACAGCTCTGGTAGACCCTAAGCTTTGTCTTTGTGCTATAACTTGCCGATCTCCACACTGGTCGTAAGCTCATAAAGGCGCCCCTTGCTTTGTTTAGCCTGTTTTGTATGTCCACACCAGTACCGCCGTCCTGGCAAAGCATACTTCCAAGGTATGTGAACTTGTCGGTGTAAGAAATATCCTGTCCTGCTACCCTGATCCTTGACGGGGAGGAGACATTCACACACATAACTTCTGTCTTCTTCAAGCTTATCTTCAGGCCAACCTGGGCGCTGAACATGCTGAGCCGGTCGGTCTTTTCTTGAATGTGCTGACGAGTGTGTGACAACAAGGCTATATCGTCCGCAAAGTCAAGGTCCTCGAGTGTAGAGAAAGGGGTCCATCGTATGCCTCTACGCTGATCTTCCATAGTGCGACGAAGGACCCAGTCGATAGCAATGTTGAATAACACGGATGACATGACGCATCCCTGGCGTACACCGGTTTTGATTTCGAAGCTCAAATCCCCCTGACCAACACAGCATGTGAAGTTCGAATAGAAGCATTTGATGATATTAACAATGCGTTGAGGAATGCCATACGCTCTTAATATCTGCCAAAGACTGTCCCTGTGAATGCTGTCAAACGCTTTTTCATAATCAATGAAATTCACATACAGCTGCCTGTTCCATTCAGAACATTGCTCAAGTATATTCCTTAGGGTAAAAATTTGATCCGCACATCTGCGCCCCTTTCGAAATCCAGCTTGTTCATTTCGTAGTACTTCATCAACAGCTTTGGTGATACGCTGGATAATGACTTTGCAGAAGATTTTACTTGGCACAGACAAAAGGGTAACTCCACGCCAGTTGTTGCAGTCACTTAGAAACCCTTTCTTTGGTATCTTAATTATTACTCCTGTACTCCAATCCGATGGTGTTTCTTCCTGTTCCCAGATCTTTGTAAATAAGGGGGTCAGGATGGTTGCAGCAAGCTCAGGGTCTGCTTTGAACAGCTCAGCATTTAAGTTGTCATTGCCAGGAGCTTTTCCGCTCTTCAAGGAATTTATGGCTTGGATGACTTCCCTCCTAGTTGGAACATCAGTGTTAACATCAAGGTCGATTGTGGCTTCCTGGATATTTGGTACCACAGTTGGTGGTGGCCTGTTCAAAACCTCTTTAAAGTGCTCCATCCAGCGCATGTCTTGCTCTCGCTCTGATGTCAACAAGGTACCGTTCTTGTCCTTTACAAGCATGTTGGTTGTATGGCATTTGCCTCTGATGATCTTGGTAATCTTATACACTGTTCCTTGTTCGTTGCGTGCGGCTGCCTCCTCTGCCTGGGATGCAAGGTTCTCTATGTACCTCCATTTATCTGCTCTTGCTCGACCCTTAACTTCCTTATTCGCTGCCCGGTACATCTCTTGATGCCTTTCTTTGAGCCGTTGGGATTTTAAATCCATGACTTTCCTTTTCAATCTCCGTCTGTTTTCTATTGCTTTCCAGGTGTCAGGTGACATCCATTCCTGCGGCTTTAGCTGCCTGTAGCCCAAACATGCCTTGCTGCTTTCGCTGTAAGCAGTCACAATGTTCCTCCAGTTCCTGTTCACCCCATCTTCAATATTATCTTCCTTTTCGTCCATTCCCACAAGAGCCTCAAATCTGTTTCGCACCTCTAAGATAAAGGATTTTCTCACATTTGGTTGTTTCAGTTGCCCCACATCGAAACGGCTGCGCCCTTTGGCTGGGCGCCCTGCACTCTTTAACTTCAGTTTGAGGCAGGTTGTCACAAGATGGTGGTCGCTACCAACGTCAGCCCCTCTCCTCACCTTGACATCCCGAAGGGATCTCCGCCATTTTCCATTGATCAGCAGATGATCAATTTGATTTCTATCCCTGCCATTTGGGGAACACCACGTGATTTTATGGATTTCCCGGTGCGGGAAAAGGGTGCCTCCTATCACCAGGTCATTTGTTGTGCAAAACTCGACAAGCCTTTCTCCATTTTCATTGATGGTGCCACAGCCATGCCTTCCCATCACCCTATCACTGCCTGAGTTATCAGCACCAACTTTGGCATTCAGGTCTCCCATGATGATGATAAGATCTTGCATTGGTACTTGCTCAATTTCTGCCTGTAGCCTGAGATAGAAATTGTCCTTCAGATCGTCTTCACTATCATTGGTCGGAGCGTAACATTGAATCAGGGTTATGTTGTTGTGTCTCCCTTTCAGCCTGGCCTTTATGATGCGGCTATCAATAGGCTTCCATTCCATGAGCGATCTTTCTGCTCCTTTCTTCAGGATAATCGCCACACCCTCACGATGTTGTCTATCGTCTCGCCCAGAGTACAGTACCGTTTCACCCGACACTGCCTTCATTCTCCCTGTCCCTGTCCATCTACTTTCACTAACACCCAGCACATGTAATCTACACCTTCTCATTTCTGCTGTGACCTGAGCAAGTTTTCCGGTTTCGTACATAGTGCGTACGTTCCAAAAACCAAGCCTGGTCTTGGTTTTTTCACTCAGCACTTCCAACTTCATGCCAGTAGTTTCCTTCTGGCTTTCACCACTGACAGTCATACGGTTTGGAGACCCTGGAAGGTCTGTGTGCAGGTTGTTGATTAACTTCGTTGCTGTTTCCGTAACAAGAAGTTTTTACGGGATGAGGTTGTTAACCTCAAGCCCAACCCCCACACCTGGAGGGCCGTGGGACTGACTTTAGTCTGGACCCTACTCCTTGACCTTTCCGGCTTGGGAGGCCCTACCAGGGGTGTAAACACCCCCGCCGGCATAGCTTTTGGAGTCATTGGGACACACAAGCCACTCAGCCACGTAAGGCAACAGTCCCAGTGAGTGGTTCGGAAGCAAGGTGAGCTAGAATTTTGGAATATCGAACACACAGGCCCTTGAGCAGATTTTCGAACCGTGTCTCTGAATAGATTTTCAGTCCCCAAAACATCACCTAAAAGATTCACAACAAGGGAATAACAGTCCCTTTGGTTTTGGACAGGATATTCTTTGGACTTTTTGGGACTTAAAAAGGCCACCTGGAACTTTCAGACGAGCAAATGGTTCGTTGGGAAGAATGTGGCGTCCAGCTTGCAATTTCTGAAATGAAGATATTCTCTAAAATTTTCCGAACTGATCAAATTCTTTTATGTGATAAAAACATCTCTTTAGACAGTCTTTGAACATTACTTGGAGCCTAGACATGTCTCTCAGAGGATTTTGGCTCAATCTGCTTGTTGGGTGCCCCTGAATGTTGGCCCGCTCACAGCAACATAGTGGGGTGCGTTTGCCGTGGTAGAGTGTGGCACCAGTATTCAAAAGCCTCACAAGTTCAAATCTCTGGCCAGAGTGTTCTTCTATTCAGGCAAAATCGCTTGCGTCAAAAATGCGTATAAGTAAAAAGCAAAGGTAAAATCGTATACCAATTATAGAATTTATCTCATATACTCAACATTTTTGTTTATGATTGTGTTAAGAGGTTTGAGAGGCAGCCTCAGTAAAAGCCACCCGCTCGATTTCGTGCGAAAAATAGTTTTGCATGAAACTCTATCCATTAAATACCTCTTACTAACCGAGATCGAGGTCCGTACTGTAAGTTACGGACCGAGTTTTTCCGCTCCGATTTATGGCCCACGCGCGAAGCGCGCGGACCATAAATCCAAGCGGAAAAAAATGAGGATCCGTAACTTTCAGAACGGACCGAGAAAACGAGGTTTGCAAGATATTTATTATATCTCAAAACAAACTTTTGAATTTAGCGGGCCGTACAGTGAAGTATGGCCCGCTAAATTGACCAATCACAGCGCGCGTACTAACTGTGAGATATAATAAAAGGCTTTATCGAGGCTGTAACTTAAATAGGTTTGGTTTGATTGAAAGCTATTTCTTGGCTTTGCTCAGTGCCTTTGAGTATTCTAACTCGCCTTGGCCAGTTTTTCGAAAATTGAAAATTAGGAACTTTTTTTTTTCTCAAGGCTATGAAATTGTTAGCGCGCACCATCTCGAAAAACGTTTTACACGTATTCACTGATAATTGTCTCAAGTATTTGGAGAGATTGACTCTTAGCCCTTTTATTTCCCATATAAGACTTAATCAACCAAAATATGACCCCTACTAAATACCATCGAACAGAACGCTTAAAATGGTCTTACGCCACATGCATACACAAAATTCTTTACTTCTGATGAAAAATATCCAGCCTAAAACCATTCACATGTGTCTTTACATTATGTTGCAGACTCAGAAGGTTTAAGAGTGCAGGCAGAGGAAGGTGCTAGGTTTGGTTACACAGGTGAGAAAGGACATCTGGAGTCCATGACAATATTTTCAATTTAAATCAACCACACCTTCTCATGGTCTAAACTCTTTATAGGCTTTCGAAAGTACAGGCTCGTAATTGTTCGGTCAAAAACGACAGTTCGTGGTATTTTCCAAAACTGAGCCCACGAACTACTTTGTTATTGTACAAAGTAGCTCTTGCCTTTTTGTTATTCTTTTCCTCATGAGAGCCATGCACGTGAACAGCTTGGCTTGTCATGTTGTGGGCCTTTAACCAATTGTAAGTGGGACACGCAAAAATAGTCACCTCAAACGCATCAAACGAGTTAACAATGTAAGTTGTAACACCGTAAGTTAAAAAGGAAAGCCGCCGATGTTTCCTACTTTAGTCCATCTGGGAACTGGAGTTGTGTTATTGGTGGTGCCATAGC